>JAVANC010000021.1:44323088-44646150 GCA_033319125.1 Parnassius glacialis | reverse complement strand
GAAACCGGCGAGTAAGAAACGTTGCGTTTTATCTGAAATTATTGGTTCGGAAATTTAAGACGGCTTGAAATGAAACAACTTTAAATTGTTTGTGAGTCGTTGGTACAATATTTTGTAACATACAAAGGTTTCTGGTGCAAGTTTTGTAATGAAGCACGGGTCGTTAGGAAAACTAAACGTTTTCCTAGTATAGAAACTAGATATTATTCATTCTGCATGCTATAATACAGCTGCAGCTTGAAATCTAACAGGTATGAAAATATTTTACACGATTTTATGAAAATTAATAACTTTAAAAAACGTTAAGTTAAAGTTAAAGTTACAGCCTATATACACGTCCCACTGCTGGGCACAGGCTTCCTCTCATTTCTGAGAGGGTTTTAAGGCAAGGAAAGGCCGCCGCGCTGCCCCAATGCGTGTTGGCGAACTTCATGTCTTCGAAATATACATTTTCTTTTCTTATTTGTCAGACTTGCAGGTTTTCTCACGATGTTTTCCTTCACCACTGAGCACGTGGTAAATCAGCACTTAAAATTGCAATTAACAATTTCATTGCTGCCCGGCAGGGATCGAACCCGGGTTTTTCGCGTACTATGAAACTTACAGCAAGCGCTAACCATCTGAGCTACCACGGATCTTATAACTTTTAGTCGTAATTAATAATAATACTAATATAGTACAAAATAAATGGACCTAACATCATCATAATATGATATACAATGTTTGGTACTTCGATATCACAGCGGTGCTTTCGCAAATAAGGACGATTTGCCCCTAATACCACGCGTGGCAGGCGGATAAGTGATCGCTGTAGATATTATTACTAGACATAGCGCATTTTTAACCCTGCTTCTCTTAGCCCGTCTAGGTATTTTACTTCCTCATTTTGCTAGTTGTCGCAATCGCGGCTGCTGTTCATGAGGTGTTCCCGGGTTCGAATCGTGGGGTCGGGCCAAAATGATAATTAAAAAAATACATATTTAATTACTGATTTTAACTGGCTAATTTGGCTAATTTTTACTCTGCTAATCCTCGGGAATCCCCGGTATGTACCCTAATGTGAGAAATTGTGATTAAATGCAATATGAGCAGGGATGCGCGCGTACAGTACTGTTAAGTGTTAATAAATGTTAGGCGATGGCGGAATAACAGCGTTGAAGGCAACTGCAACATTTATACTAAGCTAGAGCACACATTATGTATTTTTTATAGGAGAAAGTGCAAACAATCTCCGAATTCATAGCAAGATATTTTTCCTGCAGAATTATAAAAGTAATATTTCGTTATAACCCCCGATAAAATTAATGTGTCGACAACATGATATCCATGAAAAGCTCCGGCTTGGATGTTTTTGACCCAAGATCCAGGATATTCAAAGAGCAGTAAAACAGCTTACACTTATACACACTCATTGCCGTATCACATAGGTTTTAAATATATATATATAATATATATAAAACATATACATATACCAGTGTTGTTGTCCGTATAGCAACGAATTTTACCAGTTTGCAACATATCATTGATATGCAGAAGAAACAGCGTAGGTGATACACGCAGACTTATGGAACACCAGCATTAATGGGCTTGTTATTGGAGCATACACCGTCTACTACAACGTTGATGCTCCGATCTGCAAGAAAACTGGTGATCCAACTGAATAATTTCTCGGGAAGCCCATCGAAAGGAACCTTCGATAGAAACACTTTGTGCCAAACCCGATCTAAGGCCTTCGCAATGTCGAAACTAACGGCCAACAGCTCCCGCTTGGACTCAACTGCCTCCGTATATCTATGAGTTAGGTAACCTAGAAAATCACCAGCCGAGTGATCCCGACGGAAACCGTGCTGGCGGTCACTAATCAGGTGGTGATCCTCAAGGTACCACATGAGCTGGCAGTAAATTTTTGATTATTTCTGTGTGTACTACTCATTCTAACTTTACTGGTGATAATGAATAAATGTTTATAAGGTATTAATATTGTAAAGATAATTTTTTACCAGGGTATTACTTCTGGAACAAAGATACACACGGGCCTTAGCCAAGTGAATATCTATTAGTTTATATATAAATATTTATTGTTATATTTTCTTTTTTCCACTGCAATATCTTTCTGACAATTCGGCATGTGTTTAGGATTACAAGCATCTGTAAACTAACAAAAATTATTATTATTATTAAATTAGTTATTGTTTTTTTCTGAAAAGAAATCCCAAGTAGAAGCCCGGAGTCAGGAATTTGGTGGTGTTTCACCCCTGTGCACGGGAAGCGCGTATAGCCGTTGGTGCTGCACCTGATCCCTCACCTTTCGTATAGGATTACTGTCCCATCAGACTATGAGAGTGAGGGCAAAGGTGCACTCTACCTGTGTTTGTGCATACCCTCGTGCACTATAATTTTCTCCAGCACGAACGGCTAGTTTCCATTGATACTGGACGCTGTGACCGAAATTAGGTTTGGAGGACATTATTATTTTACGCCTGGCGTTTACGGGAAGGCTATAACTGCCATCTATTGGAGATCTAAGAATTTTTTCGCATTTCTCATGGACGCCCGTTACGATACACACGAGACGATTTGGGGTAATGGACATACGGCTAACCGAAACAGTGTGCCTTGTTTCTTGTGGTTTTCTTCACCAAAATTATAAAGTACTTATATAATAGACAAATTACTCAGCAACCTGTATTTCTACGTTTTCATTCTAAATAAATATACAGTAAATAGCCGCCGGCTCCACCCTGAGATCTGGACACGTAATTTGAATATAATATGCACATACTGGCGGAGGTCAGAAGTCGGTCTAAATCTTAACTAAGTAGACATTTGACTGGGTTAACGTCGACAAACTACTCTAAGGCGGAAATGTGTTGATGATTATACTTGTAATATCAAATTCGCTCCTTCTCTTGTACTAAAATATGATTAAATTTATTGCTAATTACGCGATACACAATATTCATTAATATTTTTATATAAATGTTGGAAAATGCGATGCATAAAGTGAATCTTATAATATACTAGTGACCCAGCCCATCTTCCACAGGACGGGATCTATTACTGTGGCATTATTAAGAACTAGCTGTTCCCGCGACTTCGCCCGCGTGTAATTTAGGGTTTTAATTTTACTGCACGGAACCCTAATTCTTTTTCTTAAATATAAGTAGCCTAAGTTACTCCTTATGACATCAGCTATCTGACAGAGAAAGTCCTGTCAAAATCGGTCCAGCCGTTTCGGAGATTAGCCGGAACAAACAGACAGATAGACAGACAGACGGACAGGACAGACAAAAATTTTAAAAATTGTGTTTTTGATATAAGTACAGTATATACTTTCATATGTATTTATTAAAAAGCTGTTATTTTGACATTAAAAACAGACACTTCAATTTTATTTATTTGTATATGATAAGGCCAACAGCTGCCTTTCCCAGGAGTAAAATCCTCCGCGGCCCATAGACGGAGAAGCTACAGGCAGATGCTGGTCGGGCGTCCTAACGCCAAGGGTTAAAAGTTTCTAATTACATTAAACGATCAGGGGGGGAGCGTAACATTTATTGAACAGAGCTTACTTACCTCTATCCAAGGCGACTGGTCCCTCAGGATTCGATCAGGTCGCGTGTGGATGTATAGTGCTAGGAAAGTAAGGGTCAGTGATGTGTATTTGGGTGTGGCTGGTAGTGTTATTGACCTTATTAGACCGTTATAAATGACCTTCTTAACTCTCGTTTGTTATAACGCTTGACTCGCGAATGAACACAGAACGTACGGATCAAAGGTCACCGTTATTTCTAGAATATCAAATACCGCACTAGTAACTAATACGGTCGAATCCACTTATACAGATTCTGCGTTAAACCTAAAGTCCCGGGTAAAACTCTCAGCAAGGGGCCCGCGCTACAATTCCCAGTGGTATATTTACTATACGCGCTTATCATAAAAATATATCTAAGAGCTCCCGACCAAAACGGACCGCGTGCTCTCTCGACGCGATGAAAAGGACTACTTGTTCTACGCGTGCCCTCGAAACGACCGGACGTCCAAAACCGGTATCGTAGAGGCACGCACGCCCTCTGACGTCTATTATTGACACTAACGCTTATGCGCGAACAGTATAGATATAAACAAATTCCGAATATTAGCCCGCACAGACAGACAATTTTTTTTTAATTGTTTATTTGTACATTATATACAATAGCTTGCCCGTGTAGTAGTGGTGTACAAATATCCACTAACCTACAGGACGATTCCTGTGGGTGTTGGAAGAGACGATAGAGGGAAATTAAAACAGGTGATACGCAGCTGAATCTGCCTGATAACAACTGAAAATGATAAAAAATTGCGGTACCAGCCCGCCTGCCAAGCCTGGCAATCATGGCAAAATCCTATAAGGCTATATATGGGCCTTCGATCTACTAATAAATCAAAGTTTATTCAGATATACTGTTTTTTTTTTATAGGAGAAGGGTGACAAACGAGCACACAGTCCTCCTGATGGTAAGTGGTTGCTGTGGCCCATAGACATCTACATTTATCTTCGATTACGAATCAAAATGCAGATGCGTTGTCACCCGTGAATACTAAGATGAAATGCCTCATTTCCAGTAAAAAGGGTCTCCAGTTCTCTACACTCACCATACGAAACACATCAGCGTTAAGCTGCTATTTTACGCTGATATTCTGTGAGAATGTGGTCCTTCCCCGGTCGAGCCGACCCATTTGTGCTACAACCATAATATAGCTGCAGCATGGCTCTACCACGTATAAAAACTGTTATACTATAACAGGCTATATATGGGCCTTCGACCTACTAATAAATCTAATTATATTCAGATATACTGTTATACTATATAAGGATATATATGGGCCTTCGATCTACTAATAAATCAAATTATATTCAGATATACTGTTATACTATATAAGGATATATATGGGCCTTCCATCTACTAATAAATCAAATTATATTCAGATATACTGTTATACTATATAAGGATATATATGGGCCTTCGCTCTACTAATAAATCAAATTATATTCAGATATACTGTATACTATATAAGGATATATATGGGCCTTCGATCTACTAATAAATCTAATTATATTCAGATATACTGTTATACTATATAGGGAAATATATGGGCCTTCGATCTACTAATAAATCAAATTATATTCAGATATACTGTTATACTATATAAGGATATATATGGGCATTCGATCTACTAATAAATCAAATTATATTCAGATATACTGTTATACTATATAAGGATATATATGGGCATTCGATCTACTAATAAATCAAATTATATTCAGATATACTGTTATACTATATAAGGCTATATATGGGCCTTCGATCTACTAATAAATCAAATTATATTCAGATATACTATATTTGGCTGTGCAGTGGCGGTATAAATATATGCACTAACCCATATCATCCCGTGCGTGTCATAAGAGGCGAGAGAGGGAAACGAATCAGGAGATGGGCAGCAGAATCTTCCTAATAACGACTAAAATTAAAAAAACTGCGGCTGCCAACCGCTTACCAAGTATGGCAACTATGGCAAATATCCCCCCTATGAGCAATCTATGAGGGAGACCTATAGTGTAGCAGTGTACTTTTATAGGCTACAATTAATGGATACAGTAGCATGTAAATAATCCCCTGAGTTAAATAGAAGCCAGTTATTTCAACATTATAGACAGACCCTTCAGTTTTATTTATACGTATAGATTATAGCATTGACTACAAAGTTAAAAAATTACCTTTGCTGTGGCAAAATGTTTTAATTAGTTAGATAATGTAATTGTATTTTTCCAGTGGCATTTTATAAGGGTGACCTAGATTCAGGTGTTAACTTGCACTAGACTGTGAGGATAATCATTAGATAAATGTGAAAAATGTTGAATATAAGTAGGTAGGTACTTTGCACTTTTGTGAAAGAACATCTTGAAGTCAGTTCAAATTGTTTATTTTCTTGCTTTCTATGGCTCATTCTATTATTTAACTTACGTAGATATAATAACTCTAATTCGTATTCTTAATATACCGTTTTCAGTCCAATACAATATTGCTACATAAACAGTCCTAAGTGCTTGTTTACATAATTGAATGGAATTATATTGTTGGTATTACAATTAACTTCATTGCGTCAGTGGATCACTGGTACAGAAATAATTTTTATTCCTATACCGTTACCGTTACAGCCTATTAATGTCCACTGCTGAACACAGGCCTCCTCCATATATTTCCATAGTTGCCACGCTTGGCAAGCGGTTGGCAACCGCAGTATTTTTATTTTTAGTCGTTATTAGGAATATGCTGCTGCCCATATCTAGATTTGTTTCCTTCTCTAGCCTCTTCTGACACCTACGGGATGATATTGGTTAGTGGATATTTTACACCGCCACTGCACAGCCGAATATAGTGTAACAGTAATCTGAATAAAATTTGATTTATTAGTCGATCGAAGTCTCGCTCGTCAATCTGCTGGTTACACCACGTGCAGATGAAGTTGGTATTTATGACAAAAGTTGGCATAATGTTTGTCACTACGAACAGTATGGGAAATGCAATAAACCTAATGGCTTCCAATAGAACGCGTTAAAACAAACACTATTTTGTCTACTCTAGATCCTAAATACCTAGAAGTGCGATGGACACTATCGTGACGATGCTATGAAAGGTGCGAGACGTGCAGCCGTGGAGTCCTACCAATGTGATGTGATAATTGATAATTATTATTATATCTGCCATAAAAAGCTTTGTAATGTGCCGATGGGGTACAGAGTAATGATTAAAACCTTTAATTATATAAAAATATTAAATAAAGACAACATTTACATAATATTTTTTTGCAACATGTGTATAGTTATTCAGTGAATAAATTACTAGTTTGAATACATAAAATTTGTACCATTGTATACTTGATGTCGTAATAGTTGGAAAAAGAAACAGCTTAAATGACCCCAGCAATTGTATAATATCATTGTTATACCCTCCACGTACCAAGTTATTAGGGGAAACACGTTCCACAGAAAAATAAGGGCCATAAGCAAGTGAGAGATGACAAAAAGCAGACCGTTTTCAGTAATTAGACGATACATTCTCGGCGAAGGATATTAACGTAAATTGCTCTATTCCCTGTCCTTTTAAGCACTTTTGTGAAAAAAATATACCAAAAGAAAGAAATTTTGTAGAAAAGACATGCGGTCGTATATACATATTATATTTTACTACATTATAATATCTTTCTTAATCGCTTTAAGGGTTATAAATTTATAATAATATAAGTGCTTTTGCATAAATTAAAAAAATAGAATATTGTCCTAATTTTGGTTACAGCGGTCGGTTTCTACAGCGACTAAGGATTTGCGCAGGACAGAATTATAGTGCCTGAGTGTACACACAAGCACAGGTGCACTCTCTATCCCGTCACCCTCATGGTCCAAAGGGAAGGTAATCCGATACGACCGAAGATAATTCAAGCGCAGGACTAAAGACTACGTGCTTTCCGAGGCACGGGGCTAAAACACCGCCAACTTCCTGACTCCGGGCTGCTACTGAGAATTTCTTGCAGAAGAACCCAATAACTGACTTTGGCCCGACCCGGGATTCGAACCCGGCACCTCATGATCAGCAGATGCCTTTAAGACCATCAGATCAACGAGGCAATTATTTAAATTTTAAATATTAAATAATTAATAGTAGAACCAGAGTGACCGACACAGCCCAACGGATTAGTAAGATGAAGTGGCAATGGGCCGGCGAACCGACAAACGATGGGGAAAAAAGATACTCGAGTGGCGGCCTCGTACCGGCGGACGAAGTGTAGGGCGTCCCCCCCACTAGATGGAGTGACGACATGCTAAGATATGCAGGAAGTCGATGGATGCAGGTGGCTCAGGACCGTGCTTTGTGGCATTCCTTCCTAGGAGGTCTATGTTCAGCAGTGGACTTGTGAATGGCTGTAATGATGATGAAATAATTAATGTATTTAATTTAACATTTACAATAGTTAGCAATGTATTATTTGTTGTATCAAATACACCGTTATAGTCCACTGCAAGTCATAGACCTTAAATGAAACTAATTTTACGGATTTAATTGCGTTTTAATTTTAAGATTTAATTCTCCGACGTTTCGAGTACTTTACAACACCCATGGTCACAGGAGGGACTGAATAAAGTGAAAATTAAAATTAGTTTCATGTATAGTGTCCGCCTAAATATAAGATATCATTAAGTCGTAAACCTCTCAAAAATTAATGGCAAGGCTCATTTTCTGTCTAGTTCCTCGTCTGGGTAGGCACCCTTCCCTTATCTATTTTTTTACTAAGTAGAAGTGCACCTAAGATTGTGTTAAGTTTAAAAAAGTGTAAAACCAATTTCTAAAAACCAAAAAAACAAAACACATTACTTAATAACTTTGTGAAGCTAAAACATGTATCGGTTAGGTACTTGTCTCTTAGCTAAACTACTGTAACCTATTTTATATGGGCTTTCTCCTGGCACTAATCCTCTCTACACATATTGCTAGCTTTACTTAGGGATAACGTACCTGCTTTTAATGTTCCATTTCTAACAGATGCTACTATTTGTTATGAAATAAAGAAAATAAATTTATACTTACCGCTAACGCTGCAATTTAATTTTGATAATATTTTTACTTGGTTTATTTTTAATAGCTAACATTTACTTAAGTTGTTGCTAATTACGTTAATATCGTAGATGATTTTAATGCGCTAAATTTAGGACTAATCAATTTATTTACTGGTGTAATAAATGAATATTTCAGGGTGTAACGTTTTTTATTTCATTTATTTTCATTCCTTACACCTAATCAAAAGTCCACTGATGAACATCCCAAATAGCTTGCCTCATAGTTGGTATTTTGCCATAGTTGTCACGCTTGGCAGGCAGTTTTTACTCATTTCTTTTCCTGTTTTATGTATTTTCCCTCATTCTCTTCTTATGACACCCTTGTGGCAGTGGGTTTTTGTATGCCGCCACTACACGGCAAATTTTAGTGTTTATTATACTAATTTGAAATATAAAACCTGCTTTTATTAACAAATTTGAAGTAGTTACATTTAAAAGCACAAACAACAACTTTTGTTTTGCCAACATAATATAGAATATTTGAAATAGTTTGAACAATTTCAATATAACAAACACAATAAAAGTTTCGACGGTAATTAACTATCCTAATTAATAAAACCGTATGTTTGATTTTACGAAACAACTTGTATTTAGCAGAGCGTGACCCAAACGCAGATAGTTCGGTCGTACGGAGCATAGAACCAACACAAATTAAATTGGCGACTTGGATTAACAGGGTAAATGGCTCAATTAGTGTTTCGGTGGGTCGACACAGCAGTCCTGAGTTGGGACAAACGAGATTGTCTAATGCAAGCACCTGCTTCGTTGTTTACGAAATGGGATTCTACGGTGTCTTGATAGCGCCTCGCTATTCAATGTGTAACGATATTATCTGATTACGTCTAGTTTTAGTTTTGTTTTCCGTGTATTTAAGTTACTGTTCTTTTTTTTTATAGTATATAGGTGACAAGCGAGCACACAGTCCAACTGATGATAAGTAGATGCTGTGGCTCATAGAAATCTATAGTTAGCCTCGATTGAGAATAACAATGTAGATGCGTTGTCACCGTTGAGGATTCATATGAAACGCCTTGTTTCAAGTAAAAAAGATCTCCGATTCTTTCACTGCCCATACTAATAGCAGAATTAATTTGCAATTTCTGTGGGAGCGTCGTACTACCCCGGTCGAGCTAACTCATTCGTGCTGCAACCATATAGCTGCACCGTGGTTCTTCCACGTATCTCAGACATAAATAATGTCGTTTAGGTTTGAACTGATTTTAATGATTATTTGAATAATTTCTTATATTTAAATGGCCTCTATAAATTGAATAAAACTACTTTAACGGACTTTATCGCGTTTACTTTACTTAACTTAACAGCACCCATGCTCACGGGGGTGGATTAAGGTGTCTGACGTACCGATGTCATAGTTAGTGTGTCCCTCTAGTGACCATGGGTGCTTTAGAGCACCCGAAATATCAATAATTAAAAATTTAAAACTAAACGCGGTAAAATCCTCAAAATTGTTTCATTTTATTGGGATGAATTGTTTAGTGTAATTATTTAGGCGACATTCTAGATGTTAGCGTGTGATTGTGATATGTTTTGACCACTTTCAAAAGGGTGAAATAAATTAAAGAAAACAACATTAAAAACCAACTTTAAACAACATAATTTTTTTTTCAAAATAATTTAATAGATTCTGGCATTTAACAGCATAATCGTAATCACTCCAATTTATAAAATATGTACTTTAAACGGAATAATCTTTGTAAAGAGGTCTCAAAATTAAAACGAGTTTTATCGAATCTTGTAAATATTACAATCTCATTTCACCGACTCCTAAGGTAAAGAGGTGATATACCGTACACCCGTAATAAAATAATATAAATTCGGGCTGATTTAATTAAACGCTATTGAGTTCAAATATACATTTTAGCGCAAATGGTATCAAAAATGTTAAAAGGAATTTTAAGACGATTTAACATAGAGTCGTTTTAAACTGTTTACTGGTCTAAGTTTATTTACTTTTTTATAGAATAAAGTTAACAAACGAGCACACACTCCACCTAATGGTAAGTGGTTGCTGTGGCCCATAGACATCTACATTAATCCTCTTTAAGAAACAAAAACTATATGCGTTGTCACCCCTGAGGACTAAGATGGAATGCCTCGTTTCCTGTAAAAAGGGTATCTGGTTCTCTACAATCAACATACGAAACACAGTAGCATTAAGCTGCTATTTTACGCTGGTATAATGTGAGAGCGTGTTGCAAACCCCGTCCGAGCCGGCTCAATCGTGCTACAACCGTAATAAGCTATATAGCAGGGTGGTTCTAATACGTATAAAGGAAGTTCTACCAGAAGGATGTTATTTTAATGGGTCCGTAGTGTGAATTTTGACATATTATATCCACTTTATATTAAATATACAAGTGCGGTTGGTTTGTAGTCACTATTATATTAAAAAAATTATACAAATTCTAGTACCACCATTATCTCAATACTCTCATTTACGTCTAAAATATATAAAAAACATTAATTAACAATAGTTTATTGAATTATTTACAAAGTAAATCCATATTATCGAATATGCAATATGGTTTGAGACCAAAACTGTCCACTGCTGATGCTGTGCAGGTAATGACTGATTACGTTTATCAAGAATTAGATAAGGCAACCAATCAATTGGCATTTTACTTGACCTAACAAAAGCTTTTGATACAGTTACTATTCCCATTCTATAAAATATGTAAGAGAGATCATAGATATTCGAGGTAAACAGTTTCAATTTTTGCGAAATATTTAGAAAATCGACATCAATGCATAAAAATCAAAAAGGTTATTAGCTCTGAACAAAAAATACTCATTTTGGCGTGCCTCAAGGAAGTGTATTAGGGCCAACTCTATTTTTGATATATATGTATATATAACGGAAAAAAGAGCACGGTATTATCTTCTGCGTAAGATATTATTTTACCTGAGTTAACTACAAGATTTCAAAGGTCATATATATATATATATATATATATATATATATATATATATATATATATATATATATATATGTGACCTTTGAAATCTTGTAGTTTGTAGCATATAGCATATACAGTAGAAAAGGTTTATTTTGTACACATCGAGGTTTTGACAGGGTTAATAAATGGTTCTAACAAAACACATTAATACTAAATACGGGAAAAAAAAAATTAATTAATTTTTCTTTGCGCAGCTCAACACAGCATATAAACATTCCAGAAATGTATGCACATAAATGTTGCTCAGTCGCAGAGTCTAATTGTAACCACTCAGTTATTATTAATACAAACACTATTAAATACCTTAGAATAATTATAGATTGTACTCTTACATTTAAAAACCACATAGAGCACCTCCGGAATGGAGTCTGTAAACTAATGTTTGTTTTTAAAAAGATTGGTTCTTTTGCTGATATTAAGGTAGTAAAGTAAATATATTTTGCATTATGTCAATCAATTCTAATCTATTGATTCTCTTCATGGGGAGGAGCAGCTAAAACTACACTGCTACCACTGGAACCTGCTCAAATAGCTGTATTAAAAGTCGCAACATTCCGCCCTATCCTCTTCCCATCACATCTCTTATATAAATCCTATAATGTCCTCACAGTGCGCTAGTTATTCGTTATGAGTACGTTACTAAAACAGCACTTAAAATTGCCTTACGGAAGAGAGGTCACCGATAAAAGACGAAAAGATAAACTCATAGATACTAACATTAGCATAAGGCGTTTTTTCATGCATAGATTTTTTACATTCCTTGGCCTTTACTGTATAATCAAGTGATATGGACTTTCATCCATTAAAAATGGCAGATTGTAAAAATGTAATTCGAACATGGTTACAAAATTTGTCATACGATGATTCGGAAAAGTTGCTAATTGATTTAAGTTAATTAAAATCATAAGTAAATTAGTGATAATACATTTTACCGAAATTATCCTAATTAATTGGTATGTTATTCATTTTATATAAGAAACAGAAAATATTTGTAAATGTATCTATTAACACCTACACCTGAGATACAGTTTTATCTTAGTTCAGGTGCCTGTTATTGTAGACTATTTTAAATTAAGACATTTTTTGAATTAACTGTAAAGTTTATTGACATAAATTATTATTATGTTGGCTAAATTATTATTATTTGGGGTATTTATAAAGTATTCTCATCTGGTTGGGCTGAGTAAATATATTAAAGGAAATAATAAATAAACATAAATATATTTTAAATGCACTGACATAAATAAATAAATAATACATGAATAAATATAATTCCAACCACATGGAAGCCCTCGACAGGGGAGACCAAACGGCCGCGGGTTAGGGGCAAGAGAAAGAAACCGGCGATCGATGCAGGCGGTATGAAAGAGCACCGCCTTCTGAATTTGAGCCCGGTGCGGTCCGTCACGGAGTCCTAGTTGCCTCGGATGACCTGAAAGACTGACCGGGATTAACCCGTTTGCAGAGACGACTACAGGAATAATTTCGGTCGGGAGACCACCCCCCATGTCGGTCACCTCGTGAGCCAGGTCCAGATATTTTGTTAAAAAAATAGTAAAAAATATTAAATATTACAAAATATCTGGACCTGGCTCACGAGGTGACCGACATGTGGGGCGGACTGCCGATTGTTATGTATTTTTTAAGTATTTATTTTATTTTGTCGATATTTATGTATGTTTATCATTTTTATTTACAATTATATAATTATACAGCCCAACCAGATGAGAAAACTTTATAGATATCCCCGATAATAATAATATAATAATACCTGAAATTTTAAATTTTTTAAAACAAAAAAGTTCAATTCTTCAATATTATATTTAAATTTATTTATGGTTAACGTTTATGTCATAATGTACGAGACACGGGCCAACCCGGCCGTACATTATCCTACTATCACTAATATTTCAAGATTGATAATATTTTATTAGACGCCAATTTTATTAAATTAAATTACAAAATATTTTTTATTAAATATATTTACTTAAAATATATCTCATGAATAAAAATAGATTTACAGCACTGCACTTATAAATCCGTCAAGTCACTTAGTTCAACATGTATACATATGTATATGCATACATACATACATAGTAATAAACAAAAATCATGCATACATAAACCCAAAAATTATTACCGTTATTCTAGAACAGTTGGTAAAAGTGTGATGAGTGTGTTGAACAAATGGGTCGGATCGAGCGTGGAAGGACCACGCGCTCACAGGATACCAGCCTGAAATATTAGCTTAATTATGTTGTTCTTCGTACAGTGAGTGTATGATAACCGGACACCTTTTTTACTGGAAACCAGGTGTTCCATGTTAGTCCTTCTGAGGACTAACATGGAACACCAGGTACCAAACAGAAGAGGTAACGCATTCTGCATTTTGATTCCTAGATGTCTATGAGCCGCAGAATCCACTTATCATTGGACTGTGCTCTTTTGTCATCGTTAATACATAAAATATACATTATCATTACCATTCCACGTTTTAAAATGGTATCGTGCCATTTGTTACAAGGGCCCTCGTTCACTAATTAACAGCACGCACCGCGCGCAGGTGAGGTTGGCAGTTGCAGACTTGGGATATAAAGTCCCCTTATATCCTAAATACTTTCAATATAAAATATAATTACAAAAATGTTACTGTATGATTACTTTTGTACTTTCAGCTATAATTCTGTAGAACTAACTAATATAATTATTAATAAGCTCCATTACATAGTTTGCCATTATTATAATATTCAATTTGCTAAATTTTTTGTATACACATTTCAGTTTGGGCTCCTACGTTATAAATAAACAGAATATTAATCTGATTAAAATTTGGGTATCTTCAAGGCGGTTCAGTAAAGTATTTAAGGTAAAAAGGCTTTTGTTAAGCCAAGACATTACGGTTTACCTTCAGAGGCTTTTCCACCCCTTACCACCACGAGATATTATGGTTTATAATAAGTGAAAAAAAGAGAAAAAAAACAGTAAAAATAATCATTATCACTTGATTTCGATGATGTTCTTGATGTCAGTACTAAACAAGATTTGGCATAAAATATAGAAAATGTACTTAATTTGTAAGAATCAAGTTATTTTGTCATATATCCTAGCTTTGTTATAGAAGTATTGGTAACAAGCGAGTACATAGCCCAATTGATGGTAAGTTGATGCTGTGACTTAGACGCGTAGACACATAAATACATTTGTCATCGATTGATAATGAAAGTACAGCTGCGTTGTTACCCTTGAGGACTAAGATGGTATGCCTTATTTTCAGTAAAAAATATATGTTTCTTGTCACTTATGACTCACAAAATGAAAAACAGCATCATTATGTTGCTATTTTAACTAGTATTTAAGCCGAATAAATCATGCTGTTGACAATGCAATGCAGCATGGCTCGTAATGTATATTGTATACATTGATATTCTTTATTACAAGCAATAAATAATAGCTAGCCAAATGCAAGTCGGACTCGCGCATGTAGGGTTCCGTACCATCGTACAAGATTTAATACTATTACAAGATTTAATACTAGTAGCTAGTAGCCGTAGTAGCTCAGATGGTTAGCGCTCGCTGTAAGCTTCACAGTTCTCGAGCAACCCGGATTCGATACCCGCCGGCACCAAATAAATTGTTCATTGCAATGTTAAGTGCTGATTTACCACGTGCTCGGCGGTGAAGGAAAACATCGTGAGGAAAACTGCATATCTGAGAAATAAGAAAAAAATATTTCGAAGACATGTGAAGTTTGCTAACACGCGGCGGACATTTCCTTGCCCTAAAACCCTCTCAGAAATGAGAGGAGGCCTGTGCCCAGCAGTGGGACGTAAATAGGCTGGAACTTTACTTTACTTTGCTTGGTAGGAGAGCCCCCTTTAGTTTTTTATTTATTATTATTTTTATAACATGTTGTTATAGCGGCAGCATAAATACACATTCTGTGAAAATTTCAACTGTCTACCTATTACGGATCATGAGATACAGCCCGCTGACAGACAGACGGACGGACGGACAGCAGAGGCTTAGTAATAGTTGTCCTTCGGGTACGGAACTCTAAAAAAGGACAAAACCAAACATTTTCCGTCTTATAAAAATAAGCGGTTTATTAATAGTCTCGGGTTTAAACTTTGGCTTAAGAAGAACCTTACTGAAGATCGACGCCACAGTCTTCACGAATTTTGACATTTGCTGTCGTACTCAATACTATATATAATTTTGGTTCGCGTATTTCGAACAGGTCTTTATTTCTGGTCTTACTTTACAATGTACCCTTCAAATTGTTAGGTATTTTCAAAGCGGATGTAATGAACGTAACTACGCGACTGTAAGTGGAGCTCAAAATACCAGTTTGGCATTTTGCCACTCACCCGTCTCAACCTGGCAATTTGGTAGCGCATAGAATATGTTACGCTGATATGGGTCAAATACATAGATTTCCTCTCCTTGACTCTATGAAATGACCGTTTATTCTAAAGCTTCGTTTAGTAATATGACGAAGATGTCTGTCTGTATATCTAATATCTATGTAGTCTATATATATAATAATTTTCATTTTTTTTCGTTTCAATATTATATCATCTTTTATAAAAATATAATATTAGAAATTAAAAATTAATTTATATTGTAATAATTTAAACTGTTTAAATGTGTAATATTTTAGGTATTGACAAAAAATATTAAAATATTTTGTTATTTTAAGGTAAAATGTAATAAAATAAATTTATTTCCTTATAATTCAAAAATGTGTTATAAAGGTACTCTTGATGAAAGGGATGAATATTTTGTACGTAATGCAATCCCCTGGTTCCCCTGGTGTTGCAGTTGTTCATGAGCGGCGGTAGTCACTTACCATCAGGTGAGCCGCATGCTCGTTTGCCCCCTCTCCTATTAAAAAAGGAAAGAATCTTTACATAAGTACAAATTGCTAATACAATATAAAGAAATTTTAAGAAAGCAGGAGTAAGGCGCTTAACGACGCCATTAAAGTTTGCGGTTCTTAAAAAATCAAAGCTTGCACTTTTCGTAGTTAAACATTCTAGGAAGGAAGTTTAAAATTTTAACTCAAAGAGCTTAAGTAGTTTTAAGAGATATTTTAAAAGGGCTAAATTGTTTATGAGATGAAAAATTTCAATGTATTTGTGCACTTACTATGTTTAAACTAACATACACGAAGTACGTTATTTAGAACATAGTTGGGTTATTGGAATTTTTATATGGATAAAAAATAGCAATTAGTAAAATTGCATTCTAGTATTCGCTTTCATGACTTTAATAAAATAAAAAAGAAGCACCTGCATCCTATCTACATCGATCTACTTCGACGATCGACAAGTCTTCACTCCACCTATTGGAATTTTCCCTACACTTCGCTCACTGGTACTAAACTGCCTCTCAAAAACCTTACTACCTCATCTGATATCGGTTTTTCCAGATATATGTCTGGAAAATTTCCACTTCAGCTAACTGATTAGTTAGGCTGTCAGTAGGTAACTCTAGTTTTATTGTAGATTCTTCAGTACTTCTTGCATCGCCGAAGGGACGATTCGTAATGACTCTCAAAAATAGCACATAGGTAGGGATGCCCGATTTTTTGTTTTGAATCGATCTTCTGGATCGTAATTGATCGTAACCTCGTGAATCAATTCACGATTTAATCGTATTGTATTGAATCGACCTTATTCGATCTCGGAAAATATAATTTTATAAAAATAAAGAAAAGCACAGTATGCATGCATAATTATTTATTTTAACAAAGCCTATTACGGTATCCAGTGAGTTTTTCCAAAATAATTATTTTTGAAAAGTATAAAAAAGGTTTTACATTATGAATTCCAGCTATCTACATTTATTTTTTTTCTTTAATAAATGCAGCGTAAGTTATTCCCTGTAACATGGGTTATCTGCCAGTGAAAGTCCCGTCAAAATCATCCCATCCGTTTCTGAGATTAGCCGGAACAAACAGACAGACGAACCGACAGACAGACAGAATTTTTTTTTATTTATTTTTTGTTATTAGTACCGTATATACTTTGATATGTATTCAGTAAAAGGCTGTTATTTTGACATTACAAACAGACACTTCAATTTTATATATTTGTATAGGAGATAGATTCTTACAATTTCGGCAATTGCTGTAGTTGAACTTTCTTCACTTTTGCTTAGCTCAGAATAAGTGCCTATGTGATGATTTGAAATGATTTTTTAAATTGGTAGTATTTCTACTATTTTTAACCATCTGTTTACACATTTTACATTGTCCACCTATGTCACATTTAATTAAAAGAAAGCCCAAGCGTTTGATTTGGTTGGCGTGGCCATATTAAAAAGTATTTTAAAGTAATAGTTTACGCTCACACTTCAAATTTTCAATTCAACTTCAACTTTTCAATAATACAAAGAATGAAAGATCTTATAACACTAACATAGGTACCCGATAATAAAATAAACAAAATATTATCATACCTACCTTCATATTTCATATACTACCGTTTTAGATGTAACTCTACTTTCATTTAATGTGTAGGTACTAAGTAAGACAGTAACTAAAACAAAGTAAGAACTTTGTTTTAGTTATTCTGTCTCCTCTCCGGCAATACGATAGGTATACAAAGATCAGTTCAAAAGTTAGGACGTCACTGTTTGGTTGATGTTTATATTTGAATTGATACGATTTTTTCATACGATCTTATAGCCATACGAATCGATCTGGTTGAAGATCGCATTCCCTTGAATCGATTAAAAAATCGGCAGATCGTATGGCCGTGAATCAATCTTCCAAAAAATCGATTCAGATCGGGCATCCCTCCCTATACATAGGCACGGTTCAGAACGGAAATCGGTCTATAGTTCTTCAACAGAGTGTTGTCGCCTTGTTAGAAAAACAAGACAACCGTACTTCTCCTCCGTGTCTCCTAAGTAGCGCTACTCATGGAGGACCTTCAAGAGTTCTGCTGTAATTTCATCGTCACCTTTAAACTTATACCCTTAAGGTGCACAGTGAGCTCGTATATCACCATTATCCTTTAAGGAAAACTCGTATAAATAATTAATTTGTTACCACGAGCTGTAAGAAACTGTTAGAGATTTATAGGTGGTGTTTATTGGCAATTATAGGCAGTGGCTCAGAAGGGTATTTAAAAGCTGGTGAGATATGTAAGGTTTTGCTCAAATAACAGATTAATATATACATTTTTTTGTATACGTATTTTTATTTTATTATTTGTAATTAATTTCCTTTATTGGTGAAATCGAAATAAAAATAATAATAATAAAGTTTATTCTTTTCTCTCAGAAATTTAGTAATTAACATAAACATCCAACTTAATATTAATATACTACAATCAATTTGTAAGAGACTGGTGTCCGTACTAGGATTCCCTGTATGACAGATCACCAGCCCCCACCTACAGACCAATCTATAATAATCTAGGTGATACTAGGTGTATGACAAACTGAAATGTGTAATTAACAGAATCTACATATAATATGAATGTAATTATATATCGAACGTCATGAACCCTGACCACATTACTCGTGGGTGGTCATTGCAGACAATTATCGAGTCTAAACCCCGCATTAATAACACATAACGGGCTTTGCGCCTGACTTGCGGCCACCGAATGCATAATTCTGTCTGCGAATGCTAATCGCTTCAATGGCTCTAGAATTTAAATTTAAGCGTTTTAGAATTCAATTTAGTTTAATGTTCCTTTCATGTATTAATTTGATTTATGTTTATAATTTAAAACACGAGCTTTAAATACTAACTGCTAAACTATTTTGTCATGAAAAGCGGATTTAAAAATACAAGGCATAAGAAATAAAATTTTGTACGTGGTAGAACCATGCTGCAGCTATAAGTAGTATAGTTGTAGCAGGAATGGGTCTGCTCGACCGGAGAAGGACCACGCTCTCACAGAATACCAGCGTAAAATAGCAGCTTAACGCTGCTCTGTTTCGTATGGTGAATGTAGAGAACCGGAGACCCTTTTTACTGGAAACGAGGCATTCCATCTTAGTCCTCACGGGTGACAACGCATCTGATGTAGATGTCTATGGGTCACAGTGACAACTTACCATCAGGTGGACTGTGTGCTCGTTTTTTTTTATAGGATAAGGTTGACAACCTTATCCTATAAAAAAAAACATAGGCCTCCCCAAATATTGCCTCATAAGAGGGATACTTGCCATAGTTGATACGTTTGGCAGGCGGGTTGGCAAAAGCATTTTTTAAATTTTCTAGTTGTATAGTTGTATTAGATGCTGCTGCCTATCTTCATATTTTTCCCTCGGTCACTTCATACGACTCCATTAGGATGGTATTAGGTAGTGGATATTAATACGGCGATATATCACACAATATCAGATCTAATATTCGCAATTACTTATTTTATCAATATTGTTATTTTCCGTCCACAGTTTAAAATATATTTCATTATCTATCTTTTACAGATTTTGACTTCACAGTTTGCTATTTCTAAAGGTCACCATTCGCTTGTCACACGGATTATCTTAGCTTTTCTTAATTTTACAACCGCAAAACCGAGTTGTAGCGTCTCTGTCTTCGCAACTAGAGCTTGCGAGTTCGAGACTAGCTGGGGGTAAATGTTTGGACAGTAAATAACAGTGGTGGATTTTTGGATTTGTAAGAATGCATACTAAAGGGTTTAATTATATACTTAAGAGCGATGAACAAGCGCACAATCTACCTGTATGTCAAAGGTGGGATACTATGATCCATAGACACTTATATAATTAAATTATCGATTAAGAATCAAACTGCAGATGCGTTTTCATCATTGAGGACTATTTTTTTAAACGTTACCTTCACACTAGGATTTACTCCTGTGTCGTGGAGGCAGTTTACAAACATATATTGCACAAGGACAAACATCCAGACCCGGAACAATTATTTGTAGGCCATACAAATACTTGTTCCGTGCGGGATTCGAACCTGCGACCCCAAGCGTTGCAACTCATTGCTAAGCCACTACACCACCGAGCCGTCACTATGAAATTCGAATGCCTCGTTATGAGGAGGTTATCCCAGACCTGTAGGCACTTATAACGCTTTTCCAGTTCACGCCATTTAGCGCGACGCATGACGCATTATTCACGATGCGGCGTGAACCATAGGTACTTTATCCGGTAATACTCTGTGCTCCATGCGATAAATACGCGCTACAGTATAAATATTCGCAGTAGATCAACTGAATTGCATACTCTAATAATTGAAATTTCACTTTTCTTCTTTGGTAGGATTGCTATATTTCGTCAGATTTACATTTTATTATTTAATAGTTGAATCTTATTATTGCATAAAATGTACATGTAATATCACTTTATGGAAGTTTTAACAATCAACTAATTTTATTAATGAAACAAAGGTAGGTTGTTCCGTTACCTATTCAGCCTATTAATGTCCACACCTGAACATAGGCTTACCCCAAAGATTACCTCGTAGGGCCGATGTTTGCCATAGTTGCCACGCTTGTCAAGTGGGTTGGCAACCGCAGTTGTTTTATTTTTAGTCGTTATTAGAGAGACGTTGCTGCCCATCTCCTGACCATTTTCCCTCTGTTGCTTCTTACGACACCCACGGGATGATATAGGGTAATGGTTATTCTTACACCGCCATTATATATCCCGGTAGGTTGTTCACAGAAATGTATTTGTAAATTTACAATACCCACACAGTAATATAATAAAACAATCAATTCAGAACATTCAGAATAAAAGTAAAACATTTAAACACAAAAACTAACATTTGGCTTATTACAATGAATAAAAGCTACGCTTGGTTGTTCGGGAACCCACGTGACATCAACAGAGTATGGGTATTGGGTATCAAACCAACAAATCAAAATTCCACGAAATCAGGTGGACGTGTGCTAAAGCCCGGTTAAAAACCACTGGGAATGAGGTGGTCGCTTCCAAGCAGTTTCTATAATAAATTTTATAAATAGTTTGTAATCATTTATATAGTAAAATTTATATAAAAAAAAGGTTTCTTGCTGGTTCTTCCCAGGACAGAAGGATTTTTTCGAACCAGTGGTAAAGTAAAAAATGACTTTCAATAAGAATTACACATCATGTAATCTATATTAAATAAAAAATATTCTATTCTATTCATTGTTCGATTTTTGCTGCGATTTTTACCGCGTGAATGCCTAGGACTTATTATTTCTGGCGACTAAACATTCTAAATAAAATTCTACTATTATTCGTTTCATTTTCGTCTTCGAAACATTCTCATCATTTCAAATGCATTCAATACGTATAGGTTCATTTTCATTCGCCCGAATTCCAAGGAGACATATTTGCCGTTCGGTAACGTGTAGTTGCCCTTGTACCTGGTAGTAACAATCACTTTTTTTGTTAACTGTTATGCTAGATTTTTTATCATACCTCAATATTTTTATTTTACTTGCCTCAGTTGCATTCATTGAGCCTTTTTGAATTTTCTAATAGGACACTTCACCTCTACTAGCATCTCATCACCAATTAGTCGTGCAGGCGTAGCTCTAATAAAAGAATAGGTTTTATCAACGAACAATTCACAAGCCTCTATACTAAGGTGTTTTGCTGCTGTATCTGCTGCAAAGCCTGTGTCTGTCAATACCATGGGAATTTTTAATAGACACTACATAAGTTAGAGTTTTCATCTACGAATCCAAACTGCTTTTTTATTTAGTGGAGAATATGATGAGTGCATCAACTGAAACCAAGCATTGTGCATGATAGCGCCTGCAACATTAGATCGATGGGCAGGTGCATTATCACGATGAAAAAGCACTCCAGCACGCAATTTTATCGACGTTCATTTTTTTATAGGATAGAATGAAAAACGAGCACACAGTCCACCTGATCGTAAGTGGTTGCTGCGGCCCATAGACATCTACATCTATCCTCTATTACAAATCAAAATGCAGATGCGTTTTCACCCGTGAGGACTAGGATGGGATGCCTCATTTCTAGTAAAAAGGGCCTCCGGCCACCTGCATTCACCAAGCGAAACGCAGAGGTAAACCTCTACTACACGCTGGTATTCTGTGAGGTCGTGGTACCACACCGGTTCGAGCCGGCCCATCCGTACGACAGCAAAAGCTGCCGCCTGGCTCTATCACTGTTAAAATAAAAGTTCATTCTTTAGTTCTTCGCATAGTTCTTTTTATTTATGACGTCTAATAATCTCCGTTTACTGTCTCGATTTTATTTAAATAGTCCATTATTTTCATACCGCCTGGATCCCAGAAGACAAAGGCCATTAGTTTTCAGCGGACGCAGAAACCTCGAATATTTTGGCTGGCGGGGAAGACGGTCTTTTCCACACCTTGCTTTGGTTTTTCGTCTCTGGGTCAAATTGGTGTACCCACATTTAATCTACAGTTACGAAACGAGCGCAAAAAAATCTGAATATTCTTAAATTATTTTTTAAGCTTTGAAATGTCAACTCTTGCTTTCCATTTACATCTGGACGTCTGTTACGAGTAACATTCAAAGAACCCAGCACGCAACCTCTTTTAAATTTTAAGGTATGAGTTAAAATGAACTGAATTTTCACACGTCGATC
Source organism: Parnassius glacialis (assembly GCA_033319125.1). Classification (NCBI taxonomy): domain Eukaryota; kingdom Metazoa; phylum Arthropoda; class Insecta; order Lepidoptera; family Papilionidae; genus Parnassius; species Parnassius glacialis. The sequence continues at coordinate 44,622,944 of JAVANC010000021.1, read as the reverse complement.
TACTTTAACAATTTCTTCGATTTTTTAATGTTTTATTGCGTAGCGGCCGTTGATGGCCGCCCCGGAGCGAGTGTCGTCATTGCAAGCGGTTCTGCCACGTTTAAATTCAGCGCACCAGTTCCAGTTTTGCCATTTTGCATACGAATCAAATTCCAAAAAAATATTAATTATGAAAAAAAAAATTGGGGTATAATATATAGCGAATTCCAGAAATAATTTAGTTATTTCTGGAATTCGCTACAAACAAATTTAAGATTCGAAAAAATAGAACGCATTCCTATAACTCATTAATAAGTGTCGTATACCGAATTTTTTTTTGATTAACCTTTACTAGGGTTAAATATAGTAATTTCACTATTTACAGTTAATTTTACAAGAGTCAATATTGGGATAACTCGCTATTAATAGTAAAAAGGGTGCCCCTTTATCCAGTTTGGTATATTATGACGTATTTCTTAGGCCTATATTTTATGCAACTCGTAAGTAAATTTATTATGAAATGTAATAAAATCTAAGTTAAAAAAAACTGAGCAATTTTGTACGAATTCTAAATTATTAATATTATCGTATAATATTTTGACAAACTCATGACCAATTTTAACGAAACGAGAGGGCAAAATTGCCATCGTCATCATGCAATTACTCACGCGTCAATATCGTAAAGGGTGTTCTTGACAACTACGTGTTTGCGTGTTGCGTGTTTCGTATGGAAGTTACCTCTAAGAGCGTAATTAAAAGGAAACACCAAAAGTCATTTCGAGATAAAGTTAGGAAAGTGTTTGTTTCCATCAATTTTTTTGAAATGAAAACTTCTTTAAAATCATTGTAATTTGAAACTTGATAAAACTAAAAAGCAGACAATTAAAAGAGACAAACATACATCTATAGGATTTAGCCTGCAACAAAATGAGGTAGAATGTAGTATACAGTGTTTCCTATTATCACGGTCTCCTGTTTGTGCGGTGATTTTAAGATGGTACTTATGTATACTCTAAGTTTTTAACTATTGAAATAAACAGTTAAAACAATTAACAAATTAGTTAGATAAATATAATTAACCATATAGAATAAAATTATCATATCCAATTCATAACAGTTTTATAATCGTTTCACTTCTACGGCGTGTGAACCGTTTTTTAATGTTTTTTACACATGTTTTTTTTTTGTTTTCTGTGTGCCAGTTATAGAATTTATTTCAATAAATTCATAAATTACTTTTTATTAATTTATCATGTAGCCCGGCGATAAAAATAATCTTAAATGTACAAGACATCTGGATCTGCGATTGTCTATCCGACTTAGAAGCGTATAGATTTCAATTCAGGTTGTTCAGGTTGTTAATAGGCTTAAAACGATAGAATTAGTTCTTTTCTGACACCCGGAAAAAGTATTATTGCAAAGATATCTTATATTCACGCGAACATTACACATTGAATAAAACTATTTTTATGATATTTATCGCGTTTATATATATAACCCAACATTTTGGGTGCTGCAACGCACCCGCTAGATACGTCGGTAATTAAAAAAAAAAGTAAAATTAAACGCAATATAATCTTTAAAAAGGAGTTTTATTCAATATTAAAAATGATTGGGTTATTCTTGTTGCTATTTCATAATCTACAGCATTTTAGCATAATTTAGGTTTTCTAATATTATTGAATATACAATTTCTTTTCTTTTAGCGCTTTCTATTTTGATTACTGCTGCACCGCCTCTTGTTTGTATATCTCTGTTTAGCCTAATGGTTGACTGGGAGAGAATGCCCTATGGCATTAAGTCCGCCATATGTTCAACTTTGTGCATGAAAGCTTAAATAAATAAATAAATAAAAAAAATTAATAAAGTCATAGCCTATATACCAGTATGTCCCATAGATAGGCACATGCCTCTCCTCATTACAGCTAGTTTGAAGAGTAGTAAAGAGCCCGTTGTAGCGTCCCAATGCATGTTAACATGCTTCATATTATTTATTTTAACTAATTATAAATAAATTTAATAATGCATCATTACTTAACGATTTAATCTGTATTACTGTTTCTTATAAAATTGTTGTATTAGCAACGTTAATATTGATTGACAATTTACAAAATTGGTGTAGAGAGACGAATCGTCATATTTCAATGGAGCCACGACCCGTTAAAATATTGAAACGACGTAGTCGCGAGAATAAAAGAGCGAGTACTGAATTTATGAATTCGATGAAGCGTGAACATAGTCACGCTACGAGGGGAAAGAGAGGAGACATGCATATTTGATTCTACTATAAACTCAATTTACAGCTAATCTTATCTCGGATTGTCGATGAAATAAAATTTCATACTCCGTCGACCCACTTTGTACCTTTTGAATGGTACAATAGAACGCATTGTAGCCCTTGGATTAAAATTGAAACCCAAATATAGGGCCACTTTACTTTATTTATATTTTATTATATATTTAGCTCAGAAATTGCACATAAAAATTATAATGCCGTGGTGTTCGTGCCTAATCTACTCTCAATACCAGAGTCAAGTTCTCGCCTGTATGGTCCGGTTCGGCTCGGTTATTTGAAGTCTTTAGTCGTTTGAAGATCGTCAGCTCTTTTGTTTCGAAATGTGACTTGCAGATGTAGGCTGGCCGATTACTTAAATGTCAGGTGATGAAATTTCTCAGCGTGGAAGCGGTGCGGTCTAAATTCGACTTCAAATATCGCTAATAATATGGGTGTGCCTGAAATTAGCGTAAACCAGAGCCTTTTATTTAATAATCTAATATAATATAATAAACAAGTGCTTTACTTCTTTAAGATTAAAAGTATAAGCGAAATAGTACACATATATAGTCATACATAAATATGATTTGGCTCGAAATAATTCCGTTCCAGAGGCTTACCAATGCGGCACAAAAATAGACTGGTACTAGTAACACGTTGTTGTTTTGCCTAGTTATTAAGTATATAAAATAAAATAAAATGTTATAAAAGAAAGAAAAAAGTAATAAGGATAATAGAAAGGCAATTATAATAAAGATGTTATTATAAACGTGAATGCCCCGTTGATCAAGTGGTTGTAAACGTGATCATGAGGTTCCGGGTTTGAATACGGGGTTTGGGCCAGATATTTAAATGACGTTTTAAATATATAGAATATACAATTTGTGAATATATAAAATTAGTAATATGATATTATTATTTATTTTGATTAATATAAATACAGAAGCAAGCAGAGTACAATATAATACACAATACAATATTTTTATTGTACACACCAAAAAAAACAAACTATACAAAATAGAATAAAATTTCTTCCAGGCAATCCAAAAAAGAGGAGAAAGATTAACGGGTAGGCTTGCACTGTATTAACAAAGGTTAACAACATAATAACTTATGCACAAAAAACGCCAAATTTTAGGCGATAGTTCGGGGACCATACATGAAAAAGGAGCGAGGGGTACAAAATAATGTTCCTTCACCTGTTTCTTGAACAAAAGCAAGTATAAAATGATAATAAAACATTTAATGAAGCAATCACTAAGTCGAACTTCCCGCAGCGGCCAGCTTGTAAGTAACGACGGAATACTTCTAAAAGTTTAGTGAACATTTTATATTTCACCTGAAACAGGGGACGCTAAATTAAGTTTGTACTGCTGCGTAATCTCAAATTCGCCGTTAAATTTTTGCCCCTGTGATCAGTATCGGCGGGTGTTCGATTTAACGGGCCTATACCGGTTTCTCGTTTCGTACGGTTATAACTTTTTAGTGCTCGTTTTATTACGACAAACGATTTTAATCAAACGAGTTTTTGTTCAAAGCGAGCGCCATTAGCGCCTCGCTGTTTAAATAAAATTGGAACTTAAGTCGCATTCGAGACGCGAGAATTTGCCTTTTGCTTCGTTTGTTTGTGTACGCTGGGGCTGTTGCTGACATTTGATTTTCCTAATATAGTAAATATATTCAAGTACATGGTAGGAAATGCCTTCTTGGCAAGGCAAGGCAACATGCCTAACCGCAGTTTGTTTTATTTTTATTCGTTATTAGAAAGACGCTGCTGTCCATCTCCTGATTTGTTTCCCTCTGTCGCCTCTTACGGCACCTACGGGATCATATGAGGTAGTGGATATTCTTACACTGCCACTACACTTGATATTGCTTGTTCCACTCAAAATGTTCCAAAATTAAAAACAAACTTCAAATAACTAAAAACAATATAATAATATCCATATAATGCAATAGCTTCAGACGTCAGGGCTTTCAATTTTTCTAAACAAACTAAAATTTCACAGTATCACAATTTTCTAAACATAATATTATGGCCAAAAGTCGAACTTAAACATTGCGTAGTCCAAGTTTAACCTTAAGATTGTCTCTGAATGAGATCAGATTGCCACAGTTTATGTCTTAACACCGAATTCATAAGCCGTTAAATTATTTACAGATTATTTTATTATTTTCAGTTCTTTAAAGTCGGCTTATTTGATTTTTAAGTTTAATTTTATTGTTACTTTGATTAGTTACATCACTTTTATACTCACATTACTACATACTACGACTAGTAGAAAGAAGTACACGTTTTTACTTCTACGCAATATTATATATATTTTTTACTACTTTGCAATATTACATTAATCGTGTATTTTATATTCGATTGATATTAACGAAATGCTCTACAGGTCCCGTGCTTCCTCTTTTAAAAATATATATCATGGAACTTGAAATATGTTATAGAATAAATAAGGATAGTAGTGACATTAATTAGAATCATAATACAATCCTTAGACAGCATCGTCTGCGAAGAATTAATGTTGTAACTGTACTTGTGGATTCTACAGCTCGCTGGCTGGCAGTGCCTGTTTGTGAACCTCCCGATGGGTTTGATGCCGAACTGTGGGGGTATAACAGTACGCACTACGTTTATAAGAAATTCTGTTAAGTCACTTGTGAAACATCTCATTTGAAGTTAAGATCACTTGAAACGTGTTGGGAGAAGAAAGTTTGTTGGTTTGCCCCCGACCAAACTCTCGGAATTATTTCAAACTACTTTTAAGAGTTAAGAGAGAAAATTCTGTAGCCTTGGTGCCGCGTATAATGAGACTATCCTTCGTCTTGAACCGAAAGAATATTGAATAACAATAAGAATTCTTTGAAAGTTATACTTTCTTAATAAGTATCGAAACAAAAGTTGACTAGTTTGCTAACTCTGGAGGGTATTTAAACAAAGGAATTTTACAGTTGCGACAGGATGAATTAACTTCTGTTTTTAAATTTTTAAAGTACTCTTTAGTGTCGTTTGAATATCTTAATTCATATTTTTTTAAATGTGATTATTTTTTTTCGTGCCTTTCGTGTATTTGTTTTGATGCCCTGACTCCTAAACTAGGTTACTCTGTATGTTAGGAGGCAGTTTCCCTCCCATTATCTGGTCTTATTTTTCGTTTACAATACATACTAAAATATAAAACAAAAAGGTGTGTGTGTGTGTGTGTGTGTGTGTGCGTATATATATATATATATATATATATATATATATATATGTGTGTGTGTGTGTGTGTGTGTGTGTGTGTATGTGTGTGTGCGTGTGTGTGTGTAAGTGTGAGTGGGTGCGTGGGTGTGTATGTGCGCGCGTCTGTTTTCGTAAAAATATGTCTACAAAACTTAAAGTAAGTTTTTACAATTTTTATAGTCATATTCTTTTAGCCAATTTCAATTAAATTGATTATTTCGGTGACTTTTTAAGTTGTTCAAGTTTATTTTTTTATGAATAATATTATATAAATAAGGTGCTTGTTAGTTGTGCTTGTTGGTCATAAATTAAATGACAGATTTAAAAAAAATTCATAGTTTTTTTCTTAAATACAATAAAAAATTAAATATCATTTACTCGTAATAATGTAAATGCCAAAAATATTGAGTGAAAGTAGGTTATTTCATAATTCACCTAACTTTTCGATACTTAGAGACAATTTCGATAAAGATGATAGAGAATCGAATTTGGGAGCTGTTTGCGTCGGCACAGCTGCGAGACCTTTATCAGTAAACTGTTTGAAATATTACAGCCGTTTCAAACTTTGGGCAATATTATTGAATGAACCCAATATAAGCGTACCTCCAAAGTTATAACACAAGCACTAATTTTAGTTTACAACTTAATGGAACTGGCTAGACTAACCGTATAAATTTTTCGTTTAGAAATTTATGTGGATTTTACTCTTTTTAAATTCAATATATAGAAAAGTTACAAGAGGTATTTTAATATTTAGATTTTATTATTATTAATTAATATTCTAAGATTTTCATTGCTAAATGTGTAATGATAAACACCATACCGTGTAGTGGCGGTGTAAGAATACCCACTACATCATATCATCCCGCGGGTTTAGTAAGAGGCGAGAGAGGGAAACAAATCAGGAGATGGGCAGCAGCGACATCCTAATAATGACTAAGATAGAAAACTGCGGTTGCCATGCCAAGCGTGAAAACTATGGCAAATATCCCCCATATGAGGCAATCCATGGGAAGCCTACTTTTATCCGCTGTAACCGTAACGGTAAGCATTGACACCATCATTGATAATTTCTACCACACTAACATTTTGCTGTTACAAAATTAATATACTTAGAACTTGTTATAAGGCACAGAATCTAGATTATGCTTATTAGATACTGTATCGTAAGCAAAAATAATAACCAACATTCAGGCCCTTTAGCATTGTACTGACTTCGACTCAGATTCTAACCCAAGTCTAGAGTGAGGACAAAAGGGGCCATTGTACCTACTACTAATAATATTAAACTGACGTCTGGCATATTATATCATTATTATACCCCCTTATCTACCCGGCCATTTTTCTCTTTTACACGACAACTGCCAGCGTCCGTATGGGAGGTCGCACAATACTGGCAGGCTCATATGTAAAAAGTGATATCTTTTTTAATTTTGTAGGCCAGCTATATATAAAACTTATACGTGTATAATTTTTATGAATTAAGATATTTAGTTGTAAATAAATTGGTGAAATGCTACTTTTGTAGACTTAACAATCTCAAAAAAACAGGTCAAGGTGAAAGCTCCAGGATGGCCCGCGAAATTTAAATTTTCTTACGTGTTTTGGAATTTGCAGGTCAGGGTCAGGTTGTATGTTTAATAAAATATGATTCACGACCGTAACAAGTATGTGTTTATAGAATTATTATCATCAAAATCACTAACAACCCTCTAAGTTCATATAATCCCTTTGAATGAGTTTTTCTGGAAATAGCCATACAATGGGATTATACGAACATAGACGGTTGTATTGATGATTATAATGATTATAATTCTGTAAATACATACTCTTTACGGTCGCGAATCATAAGTGTAAGTGTGAGTGGGTGTGTATGTGCGCGCGTCTGTTTTCGTAAAAATATGTGTACAAAACTTAAAGTAAGTTTTTACAATTTTCATAATCGTATTCTTTTAGCCAATTTCAATTAAATTGATTATTTCGGTGACTTTTTAGGTTGTTTAAGTTTATTTTTTTATGAATAATATTATATAAATAAGGTGCTTGTTAGTTGTGCTTGTTGGTCATAAATTAAATGACAGATTAGAAAAATTTTCATAGTTTTTTTTTTAAATACAATAAAAAATTAAATATCATTTACTCGTAATAATGTAAATGCCAAAAATATTGAGTGAAAGTAGGTTATTTCATAATTCACCTAACTTATCGATACTTAGAGACAATTTCGATAAAGATGATAGAGAATCGAATTTGGGAACTGTTTGCGTCGGCACAGCTGCGAGACCTTTATCAGTAAACTGTTTGAAATATTACAGCCGTTTCAAACTTTGGGCAATATTATTGAATGAACCCAATATAAGCGTACCTCCAAAGTTATAACACAAGCACTAATTTAAGTTTACAACTTAATGGAACTGGCTAGACTAACCGTATAAATTTTTCGTTTAGAAATTTATGTGGGTTTTACTCTTTTTAAGTTCAATATATATAAAAGTTAGAATAGGTATTTTAATATTTAGATTTACTTATCATTTATTAATATTCTAAGATTTTCATTGCTAAATGTGTAATGATTAAACACCATACCGTGTAGTGGCGGTGTAAGAATACCCACTACATCATATCATCCCGCGGGTTTAGTAAGAGGCGAAAGAGGGAAACAAATCAGGAGATGGGCAGCAGCGACTTCCTAATAATGACTAAGATAGAAAACTGCGGTTGCCATGCCAAGCGTGGAAACTATGGCAAATATCCCCCATATGAGGCAATCCATGGGAAGCCTACTTTTATCCGCTGTAACCGTAATGGTAAGCATTGACACCATCATTGATAATTTCTACCACACTTACATTTTGCTGTTATAAAATTAATATACTTAGAACTTGTTATAAGGCACAGAATCTAGATTATGCTTATTAGATACTGTATCGTAAGCAAAAATAATATCCAACATTCAGGCCCTTTAGCATTGTACTGACTTCGACTCAGATTCTAACCCAAGTCTAGAGTGAGGACAAAAGGGGCCATTGTACCTACTACTACTAATATTAAACTGACGTCTGGCATATTATATCATTATTATACCCCCTTATCTACCCGGCCATTTTTCTCTTTTACACGACAACTGCCGGCGTCCGTATGGGAGGTCGCACAATACTGGCAGGCTCATATGTAAAAAGTGATATCTTTTTTAATTTTGTAGGCCAGCTATATATAAAACTTATACGTGTATAATTTTTATGAATTAAGATATTTAGTTGTAAATAAATTGGTGAAATGCTACTTTTGTAGACTTAACAATCTCAAAAAAACAGGTCAAGGTGAAAGCTCCAGGATGGCCCGCGAAATTTAAATTTTCTTACGTGTTTTGGAATTTGCAGGTCAGGGTCAGGTTGTATGTTTAATAAAATATGATTCACGACCGTAACAAGTATGTGTTTATAGAATTATTATCATCAAAATCACTAACAACCCTCTAAGTTCATATAATCCCTTTGAATGAGTTTTTCTGGAAATAGCCATACAATGGGATTATACGAACATAGACGGTTGTATTGATGATTATAATGATTATAATTCTGTAAATACATACTCTTTACGGTCGCGAATCATATTTTATTAACCATACAACCTGACCCTGGCCTGCAAATTCCAAAAAACGCAAGAAAATTTGAATTCCGCGGACCACCCTGGAACTTTCACCTTAACCTGTTCTTTTGAGATTGTTAAGTCTATAAAAGTAGAATTTCACCGACGTTTGTTTATATTTTAATTAGTTTTAATTCAACCTACTTGTTTATGTTATTTTTTTATCGTAATAAGAATAAATTTATTAATTGAATAAAATCATATTTAAACAACAAACTTCAGGCCCGGGCTCCCAAACTCAGGATCGGAAATATCGGGATTCAGTTTCTTCGCATATCCACAAAGTTACTATTATAAGATGGCTTTTGTTTCTATGATGGAAGGTTATAGATACAAGATATAAATGGTTTATAGGAGTTAGTTTGAGGAACTTACGAGTAGTTTCATTATAGTACATTTGAATAAAAATAAACGATGCCATCTTCAGTATGTGATATCTTCAAATTGTTACGTGTTATTAAGCTACTAATGATCTTTTTATTAATGTGAAAAAGAACAGAAAGTATCAAAAATTCAAACTAAAAGAAAACTGCTTTCTCACTCGAATTCTTTCGTGCACCCTTAAAAGTTTTCCATCGAAAAACTTTAGGTGTTTTCGAACACAAAGTTTGAAGAGTAGTTTTATTTGCGTATTTTATGGTACGTACACATTTTTGCTGTTGCGTTGAATAGCATTTTGTAAATTTCACTCGAGTTTTACATTTATTTAAAAGTAAATGAAGTAATTGCTTATAACCGTCCTAATTCTGAGGGTGTTTGAAGAAGTGAAGAGCCCTCCGCGCTGCCTAATGACTGTTGGCAGAATTTACCCTCGAAATAATTTTATTAAAATCATAAATAAATCTGTGCTTGTATGCTCGAGAGTGTCTTGATCTCTCTCCGATCGTATTGCCGTTCCATCAGACTATGAGTGTATTTTCCGTTGAGTCTGGCCGCCAAAGCAGGAATTCGGTTTCAATAACATTAAATAGCTTAAAATTGATATCATCAATTTGATTGAATCGGCGGAAATAGAATTCGGTTTGCTCGCGTACAATGAAATTGCAAAGCTTATTTATTCCCTAGCTATTAATTTACATGGCTATATTTATTTTTTATTTCTGCAGTTCAACTGTTCGTCGTGCAGTATGTATGCAATGAGCTAACAGGCTCCCCAGTATATGTGTTATTTGGGTTCCGCATGTTGGAATAGCGAGCAACCCGGATTCGATCCCCCACCGGCACCAACGAAATTGTTAATTGTTTTTTAGGTTTGATTTATCACGTGCTCGGTGGCGAAGGAAAACATCGTGAGGAAACATGCACGTCTGAAAAATAAGAAAATAATAATAATTCGAAGATATGTGAAGTTCGCCAACACGTATTGGGGTAGCGCGGCGGAAATTCCCTTGCCCTAAAACCCTCTCAGAAATGAGAGAAGGCCTGTGCCCAGCAGTGAGACGTATATAGGCTGTAACTATACCTTACTTTTATGTTGGAATAATTATACCGCTATTGTTTGGTCGCTTCATTCGTTGACCAGAAATGTGTAAACATGCAATCACTTGAATCACCTCCAATAATCTCCAAGTGCAATCGTGAGGTTTGATTATTTTTTGTTAGAGTGGCAAACGAACCCATAATTCTCTTAATTTTAAATCCATGATAGTAAATGGATGCTGATGGACTGATGCCACATTAACAAAAATATTAATTAACAATATATTTTTAGTAGGATATAATGTAAAAGCCGGCTTCAAAAACAAAAAAAATATTTAAAATAATTTCCACTTAATAATAGGCCCTGGAGTCATGTCATTAGTTCTTCGATACGCAAATGTCTTAGTACCGATTGTTTATTTCATTATCATCATCATTACAGCCCTACAAGTTCACTGATGAAAATAGGGAATTTCCCCAAAGAATGCCACAAAGTACGGTCCTAAGCCACTTGCATCCGTCGACTTCCTGGTCGTCACTCCATCTAGTGGAGGGCCACAACACACTTCGCCTACCGGTACGAGGCGGCTACTCATTGCTGCTTGCCAACCTTGCTGATTGTTACTTCAGCTTATTAATCCGTTCGGATATGTCGGTTACTCTGGTGCTTCTGCGTGATTTTTTATTTATTTTTCTTAATTATATATTTAATATTATAATGATAATCTCTTACTTTTTCTTCTTAGCGGCAACAAAATTTCACCAAATTTATATGGGGCCACCCCTGAAGTACCATATCTAATATATAAAAATGAATGTTTGTTTGTTCGTATTTTGTGAGCTTCCATACCGTTGCCACAACGTCAATTTGTTTTATGGTTCTGTAATATAAAGCCGCGTAACCACCAAACATGTTGACACCATTTATGTTTCCAACTGTTTACAACTCAACAAAAGTTACCAACATTTGTTTCCGATGTTGCCGACAAATGTTTCCAACAAGCGTCTCCACCGATGGAACAAATGTTTCCAACAAGCGTATTCCTTTGATGTTGCCGCCGAAAATGGAAACACGGTTCCCGAAATTGTTTCAAGTTTTGTTGCCAACACTAGGTAATTACAGAAACATTTGTTACCAACATGTGTTGGCAACACAACAGTTGGTAACAAAACTTTGGTGGAGACGCGGTTTAATGTACGAGAATAATACAAATAAGAATGTAACACAAGGTCACAACTGACGTTGTATAACAAATTGCCAGCATACATCCCACGCTATAGAAACATAAATAAGGTGCAAGGGAGGAGAGCTCAAATTCAACTTTCTTATTTATAATAAAAGCTAATGCTCAGTTTCGGTATTAATCTTACCAAATATACCTTTATTTATTGTATAGTTAATATAGTCATGTACTTATATAAAGTTCAAGTAAAAGTAAAGCCTCCTCTCATATCACATATGGAATTAGTTGTGGCAGTGATAGCGCACGCAATATACTGTGAAATGAACTTTAGCTAAATCATTTTATCGTTTTCAAAATAATAGATTTTCACAGATTAATATCTGATCCTATTAATGACTAAGTTGACTCACTGCTCAGCTGCGGTCCTGGTTTCTACCTTACTGCCTAACTTTCAGCGTAGAGACTTTTAAAGATAGCTACTCGGCAATCGTTCCAGTCGGTTAGTAGTGAGTCGCGATCACATGTACACAATAAAAGCGAGCGGCCGTCCAGTAACAAACACGTTCAAAGATACCGTCACCAAAGACGGAGTTGTCTGATTTTGAAAATTTGTTGAATTGTTAGCAAATTGTAGCAAAAAATATGTGTTTTAAGTAACAGTAAAATATTTCACTTCAGTACCAATATAGCCTTTTTGTATCATAGCGTGTTTTACAAATTGTGTATGTATTTAACATAAATGTTACCAGTGACATTTTAAGCTTTATTCGATAGAGTAGTCCTAACAATATGCTTGTACGTTTGTAATTTGACAAACTTTTTCATCTTGCATACCTCGAAAGATAATAAATTCGTCTCCAAACCTATTTAATTCGCCCCATAACTGCATAATAAATATTTGATTCACTTTTCGTCGAAATCAACTCAGTGGTTCTTTAACACTAAAAAAAATATATTATTTCAATTAGTCAAGGCAGACTGAATCGCACCCACACACATGTTTTTGATTAGAAATTACAGCTCAAACTAAATCAGAGTGGATCCATAAGCTTATTACATTTAATTTCACACCCTAACGCTTCTTGATGATTTGAGTAAGAGATTGCCCATTATCAGACGCTGATATAAGATATTTCAATAAAAATCAAATCAAGATTTGAAGTGAAATATTTTTCTTTATTCTTGTAAAGTTTCCCGAGCGAGAAAGTACAACACATCTTCTCGTTAGACATACCTCATAACCTGAAAACGAAATTGTACAACCAGTGCGTGTTGCCAGTGATGACTTACGGATCTGAGACGTGGTGCTTCACTGCTGGCCGTATGAGGAAGCTCAAGGTCGCTCAGCGAGCTATGGAGAGGGCTATGCTCAGGGTTTCTTTGCGCGATAAACTTAGAAATAAGTTTATCCACAGTAGAACCAGAGGAACCGACATAGTCAAATGAATTAGTAAGCTGAAGTGGCAGTGGGCCGGACATATAGCTCGAAGAACCGACAACCGATGGGGAAGAAAGGTTTTCGAGTGGCAGTCTCGTACCGGTAGGCGAAGTGTAGGGCGACCCCCTACGAGATGGAGTGACAACCTGGTAAGACATGCAGGAATTGGATGGATGCACGTGGCTCAGGACCGTGCTTTGTGGCATTCCCTGGGGGAGGTCTATGTTCAGCAGTGGACTTATGATAGGCTGTAATGATGATGATGATGACTGTAAAGTTTATATTACTTTTAATTTTTTTAATAGGAAGACGGTGACGTCCCTCCTCTTATCGCGCTTACAAAAAATAAAATAAAATTGCGGTTACCAACCGTCAAGCGTGGCAACTATGAAAAGCATCCCATGAGATGCAGAAAGTTGATGAATGCAGGTGGCTCAGGACCGCACTTTGCGGCATTCCTTAGGAGAAGTCTATCTTTAGCTGTAGGCGGAATACAAGACCACGAAGTAAACTTATTTAAATTTTGGTAGTTGTACTTAAGCTTGACTTTTCTTCCTTATCATCATTACAGCCCTTCACAAATCCATTGATGAAATAGGCCTGCCTCAAGGACCGCCATATAATATGGTCCTGAGTCATCTATGTTATGCTTCTTTATTACTATTTTATGGTTTATAATAAAAATAATGTTATTTTTGTGGCCAAACCACTTACACTTTTACGGTTCCGTAGCCAAATGGCAAAAAAACGGAACCCTTATGGATCCGTCATGTCTGTCTGTCTGTCCGTCCGTATGTCACAACCACTTTTTTCCGAAACTATAAGAACTATGCTGTTGAAACTTGGTAGATAGATGTATTCTGTGAACCGCATTAAGGTTTTCACACAAAAATAGAAAAAAGAACAATAAATTTTGGTGGTTCCCCATACTTAGAAAATAAACTCAAAATTTTTTTTCCGTCATACCCATACGTTTGGGATATCTATGGATAGGTTTTCAAAAATGATATTATGGTTTTTAATATAATTTTTTTCTAAACTGAATAGTTTGCGCGAGAAACACTTCCAAAGTGGTAGAATGTGTGCCCCCCTTGTAACTTCTAAAATAAGAGAATGATAAAAAATATATGATATACATTACCATGTAAACTTCCACCGATAAATTGGTTTGAACGAGATCTGGTAAGTAGTTTTTTTTTAATACGTCATAAATCGTAAACCGCAATTTACCTTTCATTCAATCAACTCAAATATAAAAAAAAAACATTTAATTTCATAAACATAAACCTTATGCATAAACCGTGAACCATTATTTCATAATAATAAATTCTGTAAAAGGGCACCTTTTACAGATTTATTATTTTACAGATTTAAGTAAATAATGTTACTTGCTGCTACGGACCCTTCATGGGCGAGTCCGACTCGCACTTGGCCGCTTTTTTATTGTTTTCTTGCAATCCTGTCCATCCAAAGGTCTGAAAGAGATCGCACTTAGCAATAAGACCGCCCATTGTACCACATTTATTTCTGTTCTTTTATGTATTTATTTATGTTTTCTTTTTTTTGCATAAAATAAAGTGTTATTTATCTATCTATCTAAATGTTAGGTTTGCCGGAAGCCGACAAGTTTACGGCGTCAGTTGTTATTATTTAATTGTCATTTATTTAATCTTATTAAATAATTTTATAAAGCCACAGTTAACACTTAATTATTCGATAAGCTAGTGAACCAAGAACCGGTAGAAGATAACATGATGCAAACTTAATATATATATATATATATATATATATATATATATATATATATATATATATATATATATATATATATATATCTATATCGTAAGAACTAAGTCTTGTTTTATGGGTAAGTAGTGAAATAAAATATAAGCTACCCTACAAACTAGTAATTAAATTACTTTCCGACGACTATTATAGGCGATTTACAAAGACTCTTAGACAGCTGAGACGGGAAATCGATCTAAATTGCTTGAATAAGGCGTTGCGGACTTATTTGAAGATTAAAATTGACTATTATTTATTTGGCTTTTATTGATATATTATATAAATATGTATATTAAATAAACTTATCAGTTATTAAGGAAACTTTTTCAGAAAGAATAAAATACAACACATGTTTACTTAATATCAAAAAGCAAAAGTAAATAATAAATCTACTATCCCCATAATATCATCCCGTGCATATCGTAACAGGCGACAGAAGGAAACGTAACAGAAAATGTGCAACACCATCTTTAGGATAACAAATTGAAATAATAAAAAACTGTGGTTGCCTCCCTGCCACTCAAGCGTAGTAAATATGGCGAATCTGTTCCATATGAGGCAATCTATGAGGGATACCTATTTTTAGCTGTGAACTTTTGATAGGCTGTAATGGACATACCGCGTGAATTTTGTTATGCAATAAATTATTTTTCAAAACATAATTATATAAATATTCGCTTCTTATAATATGCAGATAGCTGTAGCGATAGATAGTTATAAACCAGTAAGTGGCTATGAATTGAACTTCATTATATTCATGGTATTACATATGCTAGATTAGGACTTAGAAAACCTGTTGGTGTGATAATGACTTGCCTTATTTCCTATGATAAATTTCTAAAGCAAAGACAGTAAGAGAGTAATTTCTATATTCTATTAGTGTTGAAATAAAATCAGAAAACAATTGTCGTTGAATCTCTTCCCTTAAACCCGTAACGCACAATTTACCACCCTCGTATGCCTTCTAGCGTTTACTTCTGAAAGCAATTGCCCATTACCAAGCTACGATATACGTAATTTCAATAAAACTCGATAGGAGATGGGGTCGACAGTTGCACAGATCCTTGTAATAAAGCGCATGAAAATAGTAAATTTAGTACCAAATCTTGCTTATAAGATTTAAATAATAAAAGGAAACGTGAAAAATTATTATAAAATATATTATCGTTACACTGATAGATAAATGTTTTAAAACTTTACCCCCTGAGTTAACTATATACACTAGGATTTCCTCCTGTATTGTAGAGGTAGTTAATGCAAAGAAAATAATCGATTATTAAAATTAGAAAAAAGATTATAAAGATTAACTAAAAGAAGAAAGAAAAGAAAAAAGTTAACTTAAAAATAATATTTCTAGGAACAATTATTTGTAGGCCATACAAATACTTGTTCTGCGCATGGTTAGATCTCTCTCGGCCCTCAGTTTCGCAACTCAAAGTTAAGCCACTGCGCCATGGAGCCGTCAATATGGTTAGCTGTTTAGTATAAACCTGTTACTTTTATACCAGTTACTTAAATCATAGGATGTACAATGTTCTTAAAATGGCGAAGTCGAAAACACGATATGCCGTTTGTACCGCACTTGACCCCATTTTTATATGTATGTTCTTTTTGGGATATCATCTTTCCCATTGACCACGGGGAGTGCTCTGAGGAATTGTTCGGATTAATCGCAGCCGCCAAATTTCACAAACGCACGTCGCGTCAGAACTTCCGATACCATCCACACCATCTGGATGATTGGCGGTCCACCACTGTGCGATTTAGAAGATGTTTTCTTCCTCGCACAACTTCCTTGTATAATCAATTACTACCAGCGATTTTTCCGGACCGATACGACTTAGGGACCTTCAAGAAAAGAGCCTACTCCGTTTTAAAAGGCCCGCAACACATCTGCGATTCCCCTGGTCCCCCTGGTGTTGCAGTTGTTCATAGGCGGCGGTAGTCACTTACCATCAGGTGCGCCGCATGCTCGTTTGCCCCTCTTCAATAAAAAAAAATCATTAATTTAAAATAACATTTTTGGGATACCATTAGTTTGATAGCTCCGTGGCGCAGTGGGTTAGCTTAGCAATGAGTTACTGTGCTAATAGTCGCGGATTCAAATCCCACACGGAACAAGTATTTGTATAGCCTAACAAATAATTGTTCCAGGTCTAGATGTTTGTCCTTATGAAATTTATGTATATAAACTGCTTATTCAAAAAAGTACATAAAGTATCTAAATAAATATAAACAATCATTTAAAATATTTTTATTGCGTTGTCTCATTTAAAGCTTCACTGTTTTCTATTTTTTATTTCTAATTTAATAATAAAATGTCGACTTACTAATAATTTTGTCAACCACCTACCTTTTGACACCAAATATCGTTAATTGAAGTTTTCAGAATTTTTCCTTCTTCTATATAAGACCTACCTTGATGCCAAATTTCAAGCTTCTAAGTAAATTAGAAGTGGCCTAGGTTTTTGATGAGTGAGTCAGTAAGCGATAAAAATAGCACTATTCAGATCTTATTACCTCAAGAACAATAATAGTTTTATTCATAAAATTTGAGACTATAGATATTCAAGGGATCTGCATTAAATTACAAAAGTGTAGGTCTAATTGTTTTTGAGTTATGAGGGGTTCGAAACAGGCTTGAAATTGTTCATGTAAATATACACACTGCGTCGCCCTTTTTTTCCCGAACCAGGCTGGCACACTGCCGTATGTCTAGACTTATTTTTTGGTTGAGAATATTATTTATTTTATGTTTGTATGTATATATGTAAGTATATGCCTCACAGAATAACACCGTGAAATGGCAGCTTAATGCTGCTGTGTTTCGTATTGTAAGTGTTGAGAACTGGGGACCCTTTTTACTGGAAACAAGTTATACCATCTTAGCCCTCAGGGGTGACACATCTGTATTTTGATTCTTAATTGACAATAGATGTAGATGTTACTATGGGCCACAGCATCCACTTATGAGCAGGGGGATTATGTGGCCATTTGTCACCCTCGTTCTATTAAAATAAATCTATATAGTGTTTCCAACCGGAAAGTGTAATGTCCGTGTGAAAACAAGGTTATATAACCTAAGTACATACGGATCTGAGACGTGGTTCTTCACTGCTAGCCGTATGAGTAAACTCAAGGTTGGTCAGCGAGTTAAGGAGAGGACTATGCTCGATGTTTCTCTGCATGACAGGCTTAGAAACGAGGATATCCGCAGAGTAACTGACATAGCCCATCGGATCAGTGGGGTGAAGTGGCAATGGGCCGGCCATATAGCAAGAAGAACCGACAACCGATGCGGAAGAAAGATTCTCGTTTGGTAACTTTGTACCGTTAAATATAGTGTAGGGTGCCCCCCTCCTACTAGATGGAGTGACGACCCGGTAAGAGATGCAGAGAGTCGATGGATGCAGGTGGCTCAGGACCGTCCTTTGTGGCATTCCTTGAAGGAAACCTATATTCAACAATATTAAATGTTGTAAGGCGTGATATGTGAACATCATAATAGGAAATAACCATGGCCAATTGTAAACTTTTCACGAGCTGGTTCTGGCTGGCGGCTGGTTATTCGATTTTTGATTTATCGTTGACCCATTTTTTATAAAGACCTATACTTTTCATTCAGATTAAAGAGGTAAACTTATATTATTCGTACATTATCAAATGTTACCTGCTTCATTTACTAGTTAAATTCCATTGAAAACGTAAAGACATTGAAAGTTTAAGTTTGCTGCTGGAAACTTTTTGAAATTTAAGACGTAAAAATTTTTGAAAATCGCTTTCATAGTACAACTATTTTAAGCACCTGTAAAAGTATTCCTTGGAAACTTTATTCGTTTTTATGTATGCAGTTCATAAAAGTTTACGCGAGTTGAATCCTTTAGCAAAATTTTACTTACTAGATATATTTTACAGTTTTTAACGATAGATGTATGTATATTATTCAACTAATTCAACACTTCTTAGCGGTTAGTAATTGCAGAGTCAATTTTATTGAGGATGCTTTGCTTGATGTACACAAATCGTGTTCTATACAGTGGCAACTATTTCCTACTGTAAAGGTTAATTTCTTTTATAATGTCATTATATATAATATTATATAAAATTTAATTTTATATAATATCAAACGAGCCTGCGTTCAATTAATGGAACATGTTAGCTGCCATCCACGAACAACTGCAAAACAAGGGGAATTTCGGATGCGATTGGTGGTGCAGCGGGCTTTTGAGTAAATGATGACATCTCCTATTGAAGTATTACAATAAATGTCGTAATATATATTATATTATGTGATATAATATAATATATGACATAATTAAGACATTATCTTGATATGGGATGATATTCTAGCATAATATTTTAATGTGCTTTTGAAACAGATTTCGGGTTTTAAAATTAGCAGGAAATTTTGTTAAAGATTCTACAGAATTAATTCAAGGACTGTTTGCTCCGGAACAGATGCGAGGCCTTTATCAATAAATTCAATGAAATATTACAGTCGTTTCGAACTCTACTTGTTTGATAATAGCGAATGGCCAATAGAGACATTAATGTAAAAGTTTCTTGAAACTTTGATTAAGCGACATGAAAAGGTCATTAAAGAAAACGTATTATACAAATAATTTTATCATCTCATAAAATATGATGAAATTCACATAAAATGGAGAAAATTCCACTCTCCGCCTCGTTCAATGAATATCGTAAAAGCAAAAATAAAAGTCAAACACATTTACTTTGAGCCATTTTTGTTGTCATCTGTCGGAGATCGTCATCTTTGCGTTAACATTAGTCACCTCTTACCAACTTGACGGGTTGCGATTCTCTAAGCCTAAGGCCTGAGCGAAAAGAACCTGCGGAGCGTGTAATGTAGCGTAGCAGTTTTTATTCATTTTGAGTCACTCGGTGCAATGTTAGAAGAACGGGTTTTTAATGATTTTCTGTTGTTACGCTGTGTCTGAAAGACCAAGCTAGAACTGGCAATGACAACTGTATCCCAACTTGATATGGGGGCGTCCGAAGTGTTAAGAGGAGGGGGGGGGGGGGGTCTTTAGACGTCTTTAGTGGAGTGCCACAAGGGCCAATACTCGCGCCTACTCTCTTTGGCATTTTGGTTGCTGATCTGAGTTACCTTTCTAAGTGCACAGTTTTGCATCTAGGTCGAAACAATCCTAGAGAAGTGTATAATATTGGAAATTCAACGGTACAGTCAGTTAACTCACGGATCAAGGATGACTTAATATCATCCGACCGAGAAAACAGTATTTTGTATGCAATCTGACAATCGTTTCAGCATCTGACTCCAGATACCTTGCTGTAGCACGGATTTTAAATTTGAAACCCCTATTTTCTTAAGGATGTAGATTTTTTTTGTTTTTTTTTTGATTGTGTAAAGACTATCCAATTTAGTGTATTCTTAGTGTAGACTTAGACTAATATAAAACACCAACACATATATAGACATATCAGCTATAAGCTTCTCGCCTATTCCCGCATAATAATAATAATCTCACGTGAGGCAGAGGGAGAGTCTCGGCAAATATCACATAATTTTTTTCCGCATGAAGTGAAAATTTGGAGAAAATTGGGTTAAATTAAGCAAAATACGGCTAAACACTACACAATGCTATTTATCGCGGTTATTTTAACTCCACAAATATATAAAAATAACTAAGCAAATAAATTTTTAATAAACTCAACACAATCAAGCACAAATGCATCATTACATGACAACCATATGATGATCCCTATGGGTGTCGTACAAGGTTACCGTTACCGTTACAGTCCATTAAAGTCCTTTGTTTAAATAAACCTCCCTCATAAATTGCCTCGTGGGGTGATACTGACTACAGTTGCCACGCCTGGCAAACGGGTTGGCAACCGCAGCTTATTATTTTAGTCGTTATTAGGAAGACGCTACTGTCCATCTTTTGATTTGTTTCCCTCTGTCACCTCGTACGATACCCATAGGATGATATGAGGTAGTCGATATACTTACACCGTCACTACACGGTCGGAGAAGGAAAATACAGACATATAGCAGATGAAAAATATCTAGACTGGCGGAAAGCAGTTAAAAAGGCAAAGGGCGAAACCTCTGATACTGTGACCGTCAATTCGCTTGCCAATAGTGGTAACTCTGCCACAGATTAAAAGACTGCGAGAGCCTGAAGAATACCAAAAATAATGTATATATACTACTAATACATTGGCATGGCGTGACAAGTTATAGACAAGAACTCACTTCTTTCTAAAGTTCCGGCATCGAACCTGCAATTTCCCTGGTGTAGCAGTTGCTTATTGGCGGCGATCGACATTTTATACCATCAGGTGAGCCGCATGCTCGTTTTCCCCCACTTCTATAAAAAATAACGTACGCCTATATATCACGAATATATTATTCGCATTACTTACTTACCTATATTTGTAATATAATTATATTTCTTGTAAGATTTGAGCTTACGTAAATTCTTCATTAATTTTCTTATATTTTTGTACAAACATTTGAAAAAAATATAAAACCCAAACTGAAGTCATAAACAGTTCCGCATCATCCAAACATAAGTTAATTCTTTGTAGCAATGTCGGCAGTATCGACGTAGTACTAATAATAGGTTTCTTGGCAAGTTACTATTCGGTAAATTTATTCAATGTGTGTGAGCGTACTGTATTGATGGTATAACAGAATAATACTTAAATATCCCTCGCTTTACAGCTTTTTAAATTTATAAAGCGTCTGTTTATTCGGAAGCAGAGAACCAGTAAAACAGAAGAAGATTATTATCAAGTATATACATTATATTAACGTGGTAGAGCCATTCTGCGCCTGCATTAGTAGTATAGTTGTAGCATGAATGGATCGGCTCGACTAGGGAAAGACCACGCTCTCACAGAATACCAGCGTAAAAATAGCAGTCTAAAATTGCTGTGTTTAGTATGGTGAGTGTAGAGAACCAGAGACCCTTTTTACTGGAAAAGAGGCATTCCATCTTAGTCCTCACGGTTGACTACGCATCTGCATTTTGATTCAAAAACGAGGATAGATGTAGATGTCTATGGGCCACAGCAACCACTTACCGTCAGGTGGACTGTGTGCTCGTTTGTCACCCTATACTATAAAAAATAATATATATTTATAATTTGTATCATGAAAATATCCCGAAAGGGCCAATGGATAAAGTATTTTGTATGACTTAAAAAATATATTTATCGGATCTGCGTGATACGTCCTGGTGTCGATTTATGTTTGTAAAATTATCACACGACGTTTGAAAAATTCTTGCAGTGTTGGTAACAGAATAATATTTGTAAGCGATTTAAGAAAGATATATTTGTGTAAGATATAAAGACTATTTTGTAGTCACAGTCTTAGACATTTATTCCAAAATCAATAAACGTTGTGTGAAAAAACTTTATTAAATAATTAAATTAACTAACATTTTTCGTGTTTACTTCAAAATGTCATGAAATTAAATAATAATTAAATTAATGATGCAATATTACTTTTTACCAAATTCAATGTTATCATAGAAACTTTATTCAAATAAAAAAAAAATTAACCTTTGTGTAAATATGTTAACATTATTTATGGCTTTAAGGGCATTGCGTAGTATAGTTTATATAGTATTCTGTGAGGTAGTCTATTAAATAGTTACTTACTTATTTTATTTATTTAGTTACAACGGTTCTCAATCCAATTACAGTAATTAATAATGTCGAAAGGCACATGAGATAAACTATGCTAAGAAAAAAAATACAAATTATATATCATTACTTTCGCAAAATCGTAAAGAAACTGACAACAGCACGTTCCAACTGTCCAAAAATATATTAAAGTCGGGTGCAGCCCTCAGAAGAGCGTTGATTGCGCTGTTCCTTGATCGACATAGTGGGAAATTAGCGCATGACAGTGTGCGCGATGACACCATCGCAAATAATCTAAGGTGAGATGGCCTATGTCGCAAGTAGTGGCGAGGCACATAGACTTTGCATAAGGCATTGTGATGTTTGGGGGCATAGTTAGTTATATAGCTTGATCTAACTAAGCCGTTCACACAATTTTTGACCTTCACTTGGTAAGTTCGTTTGATATTCAATTATGTTTCACGACTTCATTCTTATTAACGTATTGTAGAATGTTTATAGGATAAATGTGAAATAATTTAAGCAGGTTAGTTATCACACATTTATATGATGTACATTTAAGTATTACTAAGATATATTAGATAATTACAATATTCAAAATCATAATCAATAATACAATTTAATATTAAATACAGGTTTCAATTGGCAGAAAGTTTGAATCTGCTATTGTTTATTTATTATAAAATTTTGCAATGACAGTAGAGGAATCGGACCAACCGGCCGTTTTGTAATAACGTCAATATTGACTCCGTGTTTATTGGCTGCGGATGTGGATGCATGACGAGTGCTATGTGCACTGTATATGGAAGTGTCAATGCTACTATTGAAAAGTGTGTCATTTATCCAGCGACTGAGAGTCTCAGATGTTATTTTCCAATGTTTTTTTATAGGAAAGGGGGCAAACGAGCATGCGGCTCACCTGATGGTAAGTGACTACCGCCACCCATGAACAACTGCAACACCAGAAGAACCAGGGAAATTGCAGGTGCGTTGCCGGACTTTTAAAAAGGAGTAGGATATTTTAAGTTGTATTGATCCGGAAAAATCGCTGGTGGTAATCGATTCCAGTTGTGCGAGGAAGAAAACATCTTCTAAATCGCACAGTGGTGGACCGCCAATCATCCAGATGGGGTGGCTGGTATCGGGAATTCTGCCGCGATGTGCATTCGTGAAATTTGGCGGCTGGAATTAATCCGAACAACTCCTTAAAGCACTCCCCGTGGTAAATGTGAAAGAAAATGCAAAGGGATGCAACATGTCTTCTCAGCGCCAATGAATCGAGCCGATCGGAAAGGACTCGGTCGTCGACGATTCGAGCTGCTCTGCGCTGGATGTGGTCAAATGGAAGGAGCTGGTACTGCGGAGCCCTAGCCCAGAGATGGGAACATTATTCCATTTAAGGCCGAACCTGAGTCTTATGAAATTGAAGGCGTTGTGACGGTATGAAATATTGTCCCGCTCTACTGAGCACGCCAAGCTAATTAGATGCCCATTTTTTTATAGGATAAGGGTGACAAACGAGCACACAGTCCACCTGATGGTAAGTGGTTACTGCGGCCCATAGACATCTACATCTATCCTCTATTACAAATCAAAATGTAGATGCGTTGTCACCCGTGAGGACTAAGATGGAATGCCTCTTTTCCAGTAAAAAGGGCCTCTTTTCGACTTCTTTTCTAAGTGACCACGAAACTGCATGTCACTCGATATGTCGACGCCGAGAATTCCGATACTGGCTGAGGCAACAAGGGGAGTACCTTCAAACTGAGGATATGCGACAAAGGGGTTCTTTTTAGCGGTAAAAGATTCTTCTGAGAATTAAACTGGACTTAATTTAGTCGCCCCCAATCCTAGACTTTGTTGAGCAAAGACTTGACTTCAGACACAAGTATGTTCCGGTACTCGGCGACATTTTTCCGAGAAATATTGGCACAGCCGGTGTATAGAGCATCATCATCACCAGTGCTGTCATCCGCATAGCAATGAATGTTAGCGGTTTGAAACATATCATTGATATGCAGAAGAAACATGGTTGCTGATAGCACGCATTCTGTGACGGTTTGAAACTAATAAATAAATATTCATTACGTACTAGAAAGTCATTGAGTTTTATCGAGTAGGTTTCCAAAGAAGTTGCGGGACATATTTCAGGGCGAACATTTTAATAAGGTAACCTCAACACTGGTTGGGGAGAGTTAGGTTTAGATGTTTTAATTAAATCAGGTGTAGTTAAAGCTATATCATTTTGAGAATTTAGAATAATATTAGATAAATTTATTGATGCTTAATTACAGTCAAGAGTGTTACGGTCTTTTTGGAAAAAGTCTCCAAGTCGAGCTCAGAGTTAGGCCACTGTTGAGTTAAATAATTAAAATTGGTTGGATCCCATGTCAAATTATACTTTAGATTAGTGCACCCTAATATGTAAACTCCTTTCATGAATCGTTATAGTCTATCTTCATGAATTAAATAACCTAGTAATAAGGATAATGCCAATTTTTAAGAGTTAATAGTGCTACATTTGGCATCCTTATCAAACAAAATGAATAGAAGGAAATTATATAACTGTTGGAACATAAACTGCTTGGTAACCATAAGGGCGCGTTCCGACGACACGCAACCGCTACGCGCACGCCACGCGCGTTTGCACCTGCGTCTAACTCGCTTTGAAATTTGTTGCATATAATTTGAGACTTATGACAAATCAATAAATCTTAGAAAAAGAAATGAAATCTTAGAACACGCGACCCGAGTTGCCAGTATCAGTAGGGAAACCATACAAAATAATACTTTTAAAATCCGTGCAAGCCAACATGGGGTTATTAAGTTAATTTAAATTATAAATTAAGTTAATGTCTTTGTGAAAATTTACCAAACTTGTCCACCGTCAAGTATAACTTTAATAAACAAAAATTTTATAATATTAATAAAGGAATAAAATAAAAATAAAGGAATTTATTGACGATATATATCCCCTGGGAATGAGGTGATCGCCACTAAGCTGTTTCTCATATGATTTGCATAGCTAATTATGTGACACAGTACGTAGATTATTGCAAATTGTTTTCTTTTAAAGAAAATGTCCCGCTGGGTTTCTTGCTAGTTCTTCCGAGGACAGAGGTGTTTTCTGAATCAGTGATGAATTTAACATAATAATTAGGTATTCTTTATAATCTCTAATTAAAAGTAAAATCTATTACTATTTTTATTTCTGTTTTGTGGATTGTACGCTTTGGGAGGTGTTGATGCCTCTGTTTATGCGTATACATTTAGCATACCGGGGCATAGCTTGTCAATGTGACATGTGATAATAAAAAGCAAAGCAAGTTGAAAATAAGTGATTCTATTTTTGCTTATTGCCATGGTTTTAATCAATAATAGGTATGTGTAATAAATAAAACATAAAAGTAAACAGAAAATGTTTCTAACAACGATATGGTTTCATCGGATATCCATTATTTTGATAGAGATCGAAAGCACAAATATCTAAGTGTCAATATGATATATTTATGGGCGAGTAATAGCTAATATTTTATAGATGTCTATGGGCCACAGCATCGACTTACCATCGAGTGGACTATGTGGTCGTTTTCCACCCTTATTCTATTTAAATAAAATAGAAAAATGTAAGTAAATTAAAAAAAATCATTACTTTTTATTATCTTGTGTAGACCGAGACGCCTAGCGAATATTAGTAATATAATAGAAAGGCTAATATGAATTGAATAATTGGATAAAAGACCGAATTTCTATAATACTTTATTCGTCAAAAACTTTTGGTCTGAGGCGTGTCGCCGTGCAGTTTAATAGGTCTTATTCATGGCTCTTATTAAAATTATTTTAGTGGTTTATTGTAGCCGTAAACGTTACCACAACTATGACGAATACCCCCTGTATTTGTCACAGTTGTCACACTTGGCAGGCGAGTTGGAATTCGATTTTTTTTATTTTTAGATGTAACTAGCTGTTCCTAGTGACTTCGCCCGCGTGTTATAGGGGTTTTAATTTTTTTGCGCGGAATCCTAATTCCTTTTCTAAAATAAAATTAGCCTAAGTTACTCCTTGTGACATCTGATATCTGCCAATAAAATCCCGTCAAATCAGTCCAGCCGTTCCGGAGATTAGCCGGAACAAACAGACAAGCAGACGGACAGATAGACAGACAGACGGATAGACAGACAAAAACTTTAAAATTTGTATTTTTGTTATTAGTACCGTATATACTTTCATATATATTTAGTAAAAAGCTGTAATTTTAATATTACAAACAGACACTTCAATTTTATTTATTTGTATAGATATAGATTAGGAAGGCGTTGCTGTTATTATAATACATTAATCAAGGGCAAAAACTGATTAAAAGTAATTAGTTTGCGTTAATATTAATTAAATTACAATAAATAACGAATTGGGCACTGTTCAACTTATCCTCCTGCTTTCTATTTGTCATCTTTACTTGTTCTCAGTTTCTTTTCTTCATGTTCTCTTTTTCTCTAATTCTCTTTGTTGAGATATTATACGCCTGTAGCTTAAATTAAAAAAAAAACAATATGTATTTAAAACATAAACTGTTAGATTTAAGTAAGTCATTTTTGGCTTAAACAGGAAAACATTGCTGCTCATCTCCTGTTTCATCTCCCTTTGTCATCTTAACGTCACCTATGGGAAAATATGGCTACCAACGGCTACATGGCACGCGGATCATAGCATCATCTGATCATCTTAAATATGATGAATATTTAGTAACTTTGTTTCCGTAATCGTCATTAAAAAATCTTTATTCGTTAGTATAGAATAGAAAACAATAATTTTTATTCAATATGCAAAAAGTTATCACATAAAATGGAAAGACGTATACTACATAAATTTCTTTAAACATACACAACTAAAAAAATATATAACAATTAATAAATTAGTCGCGGTAGCATTTATTTGGTTTTAATATTAAATAACATCATGTAAATGCATACAGATATCAACTGATGAATTCTAGAAGGTCAAAGACCCATGCCATTTGAATGCGAATATAGGTAGTTTAAATGTTGTCAATCCGAACTACTCAAATAAAGAAAAAATCAAACAAAAACTGTACTTACGGCTAACAATTTAAGGCATAATTTTATGCGCGAAATTCAAAACAAAGGGACCGCGCGCTGCGGGTGAGTGAAAACAAATTCAAGCGAAAAATTTACTTAAAATAATGAAGTTAAGGCATAATTCTCTATGCGCGAAGTAACAAGAAGTGGGACCGGGTGTCGAAATTATTATTTTTCTGGCGCGTGCGACGTTTTGTAAGTCACTTCAGGTCAGTAACCTATATATTAACAAGGCTCATTTATTTCTTGTCAATTTTTTACGCTATTTATTTTGTTTGAAAATTGCATTTTTTATTTTCTTTCATTATTGTTTATTTTATTATTTTAACAGACATATATCAACTTGTATTAACTGCTGTGCTATTTAACGTGATAACGTATTCACCACCCAGTATATATATAACGGGAATGACTAAAACTATGAAATTTTAATAATGAATTAAATAGTTTAAATAATATCAATTCTAATGTTTTATCTTAATTTCATTAATATTAATTTAGCCATAAAATTATTTAAGAACTGAGGATTATTTATTATTGTTGTATTTCTTTTTATTAACCAATCAAAAGCCAGAGGTTCATAGCTTGATTAATACGGTGATCACAACAACCAATTAGAGCGAGGTTCGCTGGTGAAACGCCTCGAGCGGAGTCGTGGTGCGACTGGATGAAAAAAGACAAAAGACGAGCGGATAGATTCGGCGTGGGGTACAGTTTATTTTTCTGTTTTGGTGTGTGATGGTGTACGTCTGTGTCGCATTACGAACTCGCTGCTCTTTAATTAATTTTAATATTCTTTTATAAATTTTTGTTAGTGTTATTTTCTGTAAAGTTTAATTTAAATTAGTAAAAGTACAAACACGTTTATTATTTGTGTTGTGTGTTGTGCTTGTATTTATTCAAAATGTCGCCCACAAGACCTGTTGATAATAATGGCTTCATTGAATGCGACTTTTTCTTATATATTATAGGGAATGAGGGTAAAAAAATAATAGAAAATATGAAAAAATGTCGGTAGAATGGTAATCTCCCACTTGTTTTAGCAGTATAAAGTATCGCACAGGCGACTAAGAGGAACAGTCTGTAATTCTACGAGTCTCATATCGTTATTATTCCCGTTGGGCTAAAACATTACTTCTACACTGAGATTCTGCCCAAATAAGACAAGTGATGTGGTTCTATTTGAGGCTGCCCTCTGTTACATCAAGAGGAGTGGTGTAGCTGTTGCTTTGCATACTTTGGTGTTATATTGTAATTATGTCCTTCACGTTACACTAATGTGTGATTGTTTCTGGTACATATTACGGTTGTTCGAACTGTATTTGCTTTATACTGAATGTGTAGTGCTGTACGCTGTCTTATTTCTAATAATGATTGATTGTGTAAGCTAGAGAACAAGTTGAACATCCGCTCTCACACTTTTATTATTTTTAACAATTAAGCTTCAGAGTTAATTCTTATACGAGTAAGATTATTTTATATAAATAATTTTGAGAATGATTTCTAACATCAGAAGTGGTCTGTAAAACCTGAAGTGGGATTAAAGCCTTTTCCTGTAGCTTTACATTGAAATTTCTTACAATATATATTTCTTTAAATTTTTCTCTAAGAGATTCTCTCAGTTTTGGGTTGTAAATAACTTTTATGGCCCTCTTCTAAAAAGCGAAAATAGTTCTAAAATCAGCCGCATTTCTCCATAGCAAAAACCTATAAGACATTAAGCTATGGATATAACTGAAATAAACTAATCTAGCTGTCTTTACACTAGTGAGACCTCTAATCTTTTTTACAGCATACGCTATAGAACTTAGTCTTCTTGCCAGTTTGGATATGTATGGGGGCCTCACTGAAGCTTTGCGTCGAGAGTAATGCCAAGAAAAACAGTGAATTCAACAGGGCTCAGTCCTTCCTCATTTAAAAATACATAGGTTTTCAGATTTTTAAAATTAAATTTGTAAATTTAACACATTTGGTTTTGTTACCGTTTAAATGTAGATTATTCATGTTAAACCAACGCATTAATTTTGTTATAGCATTATTTATTTCGGCACATTTAAATGATTGGCGTTGAAGTTTAAATATCAAGGCAGTGTCATCAGAAAATAATATTATATCATGATTATCCCCTACCAGGGTAAGCCATTATTATACACTAGAACTAGAAATGGGTCGAAATTGAGGCTTGAGGGTCACACATTAGGACAGGTGACCCGGAAGAACTTTTACCATTGATAATAACTTTCTGAGTTCTATTACTTAAATATAAAATAATAAGTTTAAGCGCTATGTTCCTGACACCATAGTACTGTATCTTCCTCATTAATGTTCCATGGTAAACACAGTCGAAGACCTTGGAAAGGTTACAAAATATTTCCAAAGTATACCCTGAATTCTCCCATGCACAAAAATATATTTAATAAGTTCTACTCCGGTGTCAGTTGTCGAGCAACCCCTCGTAAAACCTAATTGATTTATATGAAACCAATTAATTTATATTAAAAAAAACTTATCGTCTGATTTAAAATTATGTTTTCTAAAATTTTACTAAATTTAGGTAGTATAGAAATTCATCAATTTTTAAATATTTATTGATATGTTTTGACAATTCTCATTGGAAGTTAAAAGTATTTGAACAAGCATTTACATTTTTTGTTTAAACAATGATTTGGGGTCAGTATGAGAAGAATTTAATGGTTTTGTTTTTAAAAATAGAACATTTGTAAAATGATTTTCAAAAGGAATAGCAACTTTTGATCAGTTTGAGTTAAATTACTTTTAATATTCAATTGAAAATCCAAGTTACGTGGTTTAACCTTGCCCGTTTTACTCTTAATTATACTCCACGTTATTTGTCATTTTAATTTATTTGGGTGCAGTTTAAATTTTGTTGTTTAAATGTAAAGCTTTTGCTGTGGAGCACACTTTTTTACATATTTTAGAATACGTTTTCACGCACTACCTAAATGTAAAACTATGATTTCTCATTATACAGCTCGTTTAAGCTTCGCCTTCTTTTATAAATTCCTACAGTCGCCCATTCATTGAATGATTTGCGACTGTTTAAAGATAAGAAGATTATTTAGAAGTAAATGTTTTGTTAAATTCATAACTTATAATTTTATATAAAGCGCCATACAAACAATCAGCACAATATCTATACACTATATATATGTCTTTTTATTATATCACTTCTAAACCTCTTCAAGCGATGTTCATTTATAGGATCACACAAACTTTTTAATTTTTCTTTTTTTTTGTATATGTGAGGCTATGAGACCAACTGTCCGCGGTGATCCAAATTTAAATTTTGAATGATTGATTTATGGAAGGGCTTAACATCTGTAAAATGTTGTCTATACTGGTCGCACTAAGGAAAGCACTGCGTGTAGGTTCGAAGAATAAATTAACAACATTATACGATTTAAACAATGAGCTAAACTTAATACTAATGGCAGAAGTTTCAAGGAGATTGATGTTAAAGTCTCCTTGTTTTGCGTCGTATACAAGATATTTTTTGGTCTAGTTGTTTGTCTATGTGTGATTTTCGTTTGTGAACACACTTTAATAACATAGTTGAATCACCGATTGGAGATCTGTGCCCTACATACCAGAACGCAGCAGTGCTATCACTGCTATTTGGGGGCAGAAATAAGTAAGTGTGTACTTACAGACAGATAACTAGGCAGAAAAAGTGTTCTACCACCTCGTGGAAATTTCATAATTATAGGAGACCCATGTCAAAAAGTCAACTATTTACAAGCAAATGAGATGACACTTATTCAATACGAAATAATAATACATTCACCGTATATTTTTGTAATAAAAACCTTCTTTTGTGACATTCTCTGGGGGAAACCTATGTTCAGCAGTGGAATTGTGAAAGGTTGTAATCATAATGACGATGATAAAAAGTATCTATTCTTTTAAATATTAAATAAAACCATTTTTGCGGACTCCAATTTCAATGTTCAAAAATTCAAAAATGCAATGTTCCAGGTTATTGTTAGTGTCATGAATTTACATTTAAACTTGCAGTTACAATAACAGTAGTAAATAATAAAATTGATTGCTAAAAATAGTTTTTGTTCTATTTGTGTTGTGTTTTGTTGTTTTTAGGGTTCCGTACCTCAAAAGGAAAAAACGGAACCCTTATATGATCACTTTGTTGTCCGTCCGTCTGTCTGTCTGTCTGTCAAGACCCTTTTTCTCAGGAACGCGTGGAGGTATCAAGCTGAAAATCATATGAAATTTTCAGGTCTACTGTCCCTTGGAGCTGTGAAAAATTCTTCTTCTAAGCCAACGCAATCAAAAGATACAGCCGTTTATGCCGCAAATTTTCGACATTCACAAGGGAATCAGGGAATCAAAACCTACAGGGTACTTCCCGTGAACTCAGAATTTTAAAATTTAGTACGAAGCAACGTATTGTAGCACAGATAAAGTAAAAATTGTGAAAAGCATAAATTTTTAGTTACATCATATAATAAAAATATTTTTTAATAATTTTAAACTACGGATTTGTGCGGAACCTCGGAGCGCGAGTCCGACTCGCACATGGCCGGTTTTTTCAAAAAAATTATCATCAAGAAGATTTTCTATCAAACCAAACAAAAGTAAGAGCATAATGATTTCTCATATTTACGCGAACACTGTACATTTAAATAAAACTACTTTTATGGATTTTACCGCGTAGTTATATTATCTTATTTTATATTCCTGACGTTTGGAGTACTCTACAGCACCCATGGCCACGGAGGGACTGAGGTGCTAGGTGAATCTCATAGTTAACCACGGCTACCGCCAGATTAACAATTATTAATTTTTGTTCCGATCTACGCATTATGAACTTTCAGTATACTGAAGTCTTGCACTTGTATACTTGGGTTGGGATTTAATTTTATTAATTGCAGGATCCCAAGCAGACGCAGCCATCTTCTCTATTGAAATTAGGATGTTTTTTGACTTATATAGCCTCGCGAATCATCCTTGTAAGAAATCGGTGTTACTCAATTTTTACCATCAGTCAAGTGTAATGTCCCTCAGCAAGATGCAAGAGTGTACAAGTTTGATTGTGAATGTGGTCTCTCTTATATAGGACAAACTAAAAGATCAATAAAAACCCGCGTTAAAGAACACATAGTTGATGTGAATAATTGACGCTCCGGGAAGTCTGCAGTCTGTGAACAGGTATAGAATCGCCTCAGTCACTACATTAGATTTGAGAGACCACAAATCCTCGCTAGAGAACACCAATTCCTTCCAAGGATGATTCGCGAGGGTATTGAAATCAAAGAAAGATTTTAATTTCAATAGAGAAGATGGCTAGTTGCTACCATCTGCTTGGGGTCCCATAATAAATAAAATTAAATCCCAACCCAAGCATACATAAGCGTAGATTGGAACAAAATTAATAATTTTTAATCTGGTGGTAGGCGTGTTTAACTAAGACATTGGGACACCATACACCTTAGTCCCCATGGGTGTTGTAAAGTACTCGAAACTTCGGGAATATACAATAAGTTAATATACGCGATAAAATCCTTAAAACTAGTTTTATTTAAAAGTAAGAGCATACTGTAGCAGTATACATTTAGAAAACTATAAAACATTACGCATTCCATTATGAAAGGAACAGTCTACCGTCCCAGTTTCATTTTACTTCACACTGCTTTTATTTTAAATGAGGATTTAACAATGTTGTTTCCTGTACTAAATTCTGTACTATTAACAGTGTACCACTTTCAACTTTGCCTGGTTTTAGTTTTAATTGCTTAAAAATGATATTTAAGTAATATGAAATATATACATTCGTAGTTTCCGTGGTGTTACTGAATGGCTATACTTAGCCTTTAAGCTAGAAAAGAGCCAACCCTCTTATCATCACAGTGATGGCCATTCTTGGATACAGTTCTTTTAAGAACTTAACCTCATGTGGACGCCACGAAACGATAGTCTCTACAGCAAATTTTTTTTACAAAAAATTTTAACAGTGGTAGAGCCAGGCGGCAGCTTTTGCTGTCGCATGGATGGGCCGACTCGAACCAGGGTGTTACCACGACCTCACAGAATACCAGCGTGAAGTAGAGGTTTACCTCCGCGTTTCGTTTGGTGAGTGCAGGTGGCCGAGGCCCTTTTTACTGGAAATGAGGCATTCCATCTTAATCCTCACGGGTGAAAACGCATCTGCATTTTGATCTGTAACAGAGGATAGATGTAGATGTCTATGGGCCGCAGCAACCACTTACCATCAGGTGGACTGTGTGTTCGTTTTTCACCCTTATCCTATAAAAAAAATGGCACAACTATGTAGTCATCTCTCAAAGACTCATATTTGCGCCACTTACTTAGTTCAGTTGCTTCTGATGCCGCACCGGCTCTAAACATAATACCCCTGAGATGAGAGGCTGCTAGATGATGTTTAGTAAGTAGCTCAATTTCGAAATATTATACAGGGCAGAACTCAAAGATGGTGGTTATTTAAAGATTGGAAAAATAAAAATAAAAGAGTAATAATGTAATTACTTAGTAATGTAATTTTTATTTTCTGTTAATTTTAATCTAAGTAACAAATAAAATAATTCATATATCATTTTATTATTTTTTTATTTTTCTTTGCTTATATCAGAAGTACTTTTATACTAAGAATGGACTGGAAACTATGCATAATAACAAAGTACGTACATAAACTATTAATACGACAACGAACTCTGTTAGTAGTGCTAGATGCTAAGATGAATAAAATAATGCTTCTGCCCCAATATCCAAGATAAATTAAAAACCGAAAAATTGCGAGTCCGACTCGCGCATCGAGGGTTCCGTACAGACTCGTATAAAGATATTTAATTCATTATAGGAATCGAGTTATGATTTCTTCCGAGTTTGCTTTAAGTTTCTCTCCGAAATTTATAACTACAACATCGGTATCTTTAAGGCGAGAGTCGGTTAGCATTTACAGATCAGTATGCTCCATCTTCGGCCTTATTCTGCAGCTACTTTCACTAAAATAATTAACATTACCTACTAAAGTTTATAAACTGTGAAAGCATAATATAGAACATTACTCTGACTCTGAAAATGAGCAGGATTGAAGGACAAACAAAATTTTCAAAAACCATACATCGATAAAACTCACAGTTCTCCAAATGCAAATGTAAGATTGTAATTAAAAAACCTGTAACTAATATTTTTCTGTGATAAAACTACAAATTAACGATTTTCGGACTATTTCCTTAATTGTGCTGCGAGATCTTGCTTCTTACCAAATTTTATTATTCCACGTCAACGGAAAGTTGTTTTTTTTGTTTACTTGGTTTTGATTTATTTGCGAGTATCAAAATACGTCGCATATATGACCGTATTTTTTATAACTTTGACTTAGAAGCTTGACTTTTTTGAGCTCCAAGGAACCGTAGATCTACGTATTTGATATTAATTGCAAATTTATACTCGCATGCTTTCCTGAGAAAAATGGTCTTGACAGACGAAGAAGTGATCGTATAAGGGTTCCGTTTTTTTCTTTTGAGGTACGGAACCTTTAAAAGGTATATCATTTCCATGAAACTTGGTATTAACAATTTTTTTATATACGGAAGGCGGTCATCTAAATTATATTTTTTATTAATTCCTGAACCAAATGATTCTCATCTAGTACAGAGTTTTGAAAAATATTATTATTGGGAGTAATTTAAATCATAAAGCTCCACTTCGCTTTTTACCCTTATCTGTATTATTACACGCGTCATTTTATGACACTCATAATTTTACAAGCATATAACAAATTGCCGCCAATTTGATGTGAAATAAAACAGTATGGGGTATTCAAATAAGCTTCATGTTTAAAACAGTAATTAAAAAACCCGACTGCGTAAACTTACTGAAAATACCTACTATACGGTTTACTGAAAATACCTTCCCCACACTTTTTTTGTATTTCCTGATAATATATTGATATATTG
The DNA here is from genome assembly GCA_033319125.1 of Parnassius glacialis. Classification (NCBI taxonomy): domain Eukaryota; kingdom Metazoa; phylum Arthropoda; class Insecta; order Lepidoptera; family Papilionidae; genus Parnassius; species Parnassius glacialis. The sequence continues at coordinate 44,587,298 of JAVANC010000021.1, read as the reverse complement.
ATTTTATATGTATATATTGATTATGATATATTGATTAATATATTGATTGATTGATATATTGTATATATATATATATATATATATATATGTATATATATATACATAGAGTAGAGTTCGGGAGTATATATATATATATATATATACGAAAAACATTGACCTCTTTCTGGGGCAGTCAGGTAAAAATACAATTCAAAGTACATTTATTTCATCTATCATAAAACAAGGTAATATTATGTGATATTATAAAATCAGTAATTAAAAACACATCGAAGAGCTTCATCAGAAAACATATTAGGCACAACCGTGCTCAGTTCAAGTAACTAGTTCGGTTAATAGTGCTCTTGAACTCTTCACGACACAAGAGTTTTAACTAGGGCACTAAAGTCAAGATGCTGTGATAAAAAATACTTGACGGTAATCAAGTACTTCAGATATTTTGTTACAAAAGCCGTTGTTATGTTTAATATTTTTTCTATCCTGTACTTATTTAGTGAATTAATAATAACTTTGCCAACAACAGCCACTGGGGAATGAATATTCCCGAGTATCAGCCTAGTATCGGTAAGAAGTGTTAAATGGCCCCGACTAGAAAAAATGCCGGCCTCGTAAGACATTCAGGAAGTCGGTGAATGCAGGTGGGCATTACAACGGATTACCATTACAATAAATTACCTTTCTGCGTCGGGCTCTGTAGACTTCGCGCGCGTCGGTCGAGTTCACTCCCGTTACTTCACTTTCTTAGCTCATACGCAAAATTAAAAATATTTTCCTTTATACACCACCTTACTCCGTGCTATGTGATTAGTTACTGCCTTGTTCTGACTAAGGTGTGAGAAGCACGCTGTTTTGGAAGACAGCAGTCTCACTGTGTTGTTATGAAGTATATCAGAGGCTTGTTGTGGCACAAGGAGTGTTTGTGCGTAAGTCTCCTTCCTGGCTACCTGATATCGGCAACCGTAAGTAGTGTGAAACACACTCGCAGCCTTAGAGGCGGCCATCGTTTTTAATTTTTGTGTTTCTTGTTGTATAAGGCAACAGCTAGGTACACGCCCTTGCGTAACAACGCGGTAGGTATACAGGTATTCGTTTTAGGCACACATCTCGCTTGGTACACATCTGTGCTTGTTAGCATAGGTGACAAAAATGGCGTCGATAACGATCGATGAACTCGCTGAGTTTTTAAGTCGAACCTGCTCCGTCATATGGGCTGTGTTCTTTACATAGCGCAGTGCTCGTCTCGGGCCCGAGCCCGCGCTCGATTCCGCGCCTCAAGCAGGCCACTCTACCCAGCGTGTCCGACTGTGCGGATCGACGACTATCTGTCGCCGAGTACCGTACCTGTGTTCATGACACAATTCACGACGAAGCGTTCCCTGCACCCTCCGCGATTTTCACCCGCGGCTCCTCTCCGGTTTTTTTCTTGTTATTTACGAAGGCTTCACCCTTGTCTAGGGCAAAAAGCGCAAACGCGTAGCCCCTAAAAAGGCAGCTGATTGTAATTGAGCCCCCTTGTCCCCTACCGCCACTCCGGCAAAAAAGCCTGGCCCTGCGATGCGCGCTAAAAACCCCCTAGCCTGCGGCCAAGCCTGTACACAAAAGCACAGCAAATGGGTCCCCTGCTGAACGTAGGGTAGAGACGCAGCCATCCATCAATGTGCAAGGCAAAACCAAATGGAACAACATTTCCAATTGGTTGAACTCTAAAAAAATACACTGTCAAAAGGTGCAAGACGCCGGTCAGTATATTCGAATTTTCGTAAATACGACAGAGGATTTTCGAAGCGATACAAACCACATGCGCACTCAACGAGTCAGCTTTCACACGTACGGCCTCCCTCAGGAACGTAACCTGCGCGTGGTTGTCCGAGGCCTTCCCAAGGAGCTCGAGACTGTCCACATTTTAGACGACCTAAAGGCCCAAAACCTCCCGGTCCGGGAAGTACATACAATGCACCACCAGACCGACAAAAAGCGATTTTTGTATCTGTCACCTATTCATCATCATGCATCATCTGCAACCTCACGGGGATTACAGTTGCAGACCCCCGAAATAGGGGCATCGTTGGCCAGTGCAACCGATGCCAGGTGTATGGCCACTCGGCCAAAAATTGTTACGCCATGCCTAGTTGCGTCAAGTGCATAGGTGGCCACGGCACCACTGACTGCTCCCGCACGCTCTAGACGGTTAAACTCCGGAGCTGCGTCAATTGCCGTGAATTGGGACACACAGCGAATTATCAACCAAAGCGCCGCGAAAGAAGCAGCGCGGAGGTAAAGGCCGTACCGGATGCGCGGATTAAACCAGTGGGTCACGCCTTGCCCCCAAACCCACATCATCATCTGTGCCCACTTCCGAGCCTCAAATCGCCACCAAGCCCGTCCCTATCACCGGGGCGGCCTAGCAAGGTACTAGACCTCCCGTGCCTTCCGCGTTAAAATTCAACGCTTGGGTGAAAACGTCGGCACTTGTCGCCTCAATGCTACTTCCCCAGGCTCCAAAACTGAAGCCCATCCCACAAGGCTCCTCTTTCTTCGCCACTGACTTCTCGCTAGTCTGTGTCTTCGTTGGAATTAACGTTGCTGAGTTATCCGCCTTGGTACGCAAACTCCGCGGAGCCACCACACCTCAGGACAAGCTCAATGCTACGACTGAGCATGTGAGTCTTATCGACGTAATCTGGTCTTTCCAGTTCGCTTAATTACCTCTTCTAAATATCAGAATGCATGTTCTGACTACAAGCCTATTAACGCTGGTGTTCCACAAGGCTGTGTGCTATCACCAACGCTGTTTCTTCTGCATATCAATGATATGTTGCTGATACTGATAACATTCATTGCTATGCGGATGACAGCACTGGTGATGCTCTATACACCGGGCGTGCCAATATTTCTCGGGAAAACGTCGTTGACTACCGGAAAAAACTTGTGTCTGAAGTCGAGTCTTTGCTAGACAAAGTCTCGGACTGGGGGCGACTAAATCTAGTCCAGTTTAATCCTCAGAAGACAAAAGTTTGCGCGTTTACCGCTAAAAAGAACCCCTTTGTCGTATCTCCATCTCCTCAGTTTCAATGCACTCCCCTAGTTGCCTCAGCCAGTATCGGAATCCTCGGCGTCAAAATATCGAGTGACATGCAGTTTCGTAGTCACTTGGAAGGGAAGGCCAAATTGGCCTCTAAAAAGCTTGGCGTGCTCAGCAGAGCGGGAAAGTATTTCATGCCAGCACACCGCCTGCAACTTTACAAGGTGCAGGTTCGGCCTTACATGGAATACTGTTCCCATCTCTGGGCAGGGGCTCCCCAGTGGCAGCTCCTTCCACTTGACCGCATCCAGTGCAGAGCGGCTCGAATCGTCGACGACCGAGCCCTTTCCGATCGGCTCGATTCATTGGCACTGCGAAGAGATGTTGCATCCCTTTGCATTTTCTTTCGCATCTACCATGGGGAGTGCTATGAGGAATTGTTCGGATTGATTCCAGCCGCGAAATTTCACGAATGCACATCGGGGCAGAACTCCCGATACCATCCACACCATCTAGATGATTGTCGGTCCACCACTGTGCGATTTAGAAAATGTTTTCTTCCTCGCACGACTTCCTTGTGGAATCGATTACCATCAGCGATTTTTCCGGACCGATACGACTTAGGGACCTTCAAGAAAAGAGTGTACTCCTTATTAAAAGGCCGGCAACGAATCTGCAATTCCCTCCCTGGTGTTGCAGTTGTTCATGGGCGGCGGTAGTCACTTACCATCAGGTGAGCCACATGCTCGTTTGCCCCCTCTCCTACAAAAAAAAAAAGAATGGCAGCACAAAATCACGGTATAACTAAACCACGCTCTCAGACTGTTGAGTCCTTTAACGCGATCGGCTTCAGAGGCCAAAACGACGAGATCGCGCTCTTCCTGCGCAACCACGATGAAGACGTAATATTAGTGCAAGAGACCTTTTTAAAACTTAGCCATCGCGATCCTAAGATCGCAAACTACATCTTAGTTAGAAATAATATGTTACCAACCCTAGAGGCAGCACCTTGATCTACTACAAAAGGTCCTTGCATTGCGTACCGATCGATGCTCCCGCGTTAACTAACATAGACGTTTCTATATATAAAGAAGGCCTCTCTGACCCTTCGCCACTTACTATAGTTTTGGCGTATCTACCGCCGCTCAAACGTATAATCGAATTTGAAATCGCAGATTTACTCAATCTAGATTCGAGTGTTATAATAGCTGGAGACTTCAACAGTAAGCATTCCTCCTGTAACTCGCTTACCAATAACCCAAATAGTAATGTATTTTTCGGGCTCACGGAGTGACTAAACTGCGACGTTATCGTGCCCGAGCCTCCAACCCGCTACCCATTCCCTACCAGTCACCAACCAGACGTCCTTTACATAACTATACTCAAAGATGTCTGTTTTTTGATGGCATCGATCGAAACCATTTTAGAACTCAACTCGGAAAACTGACCAGTGCTATTGCAACTGGGCCAGCCCGCAGCTTCTTTAGACCAAAACAATCACGGACTGGCGTAAGCTCGAGGTCAAACTCGAGTCTACGACCTCCCAGTACTAAGACAAAATCCCTGACAAGAAAGGCTCACCCAAGGAGGCCAATAATGCGATTAGCGCCCTATTGGCTCACCTCACCTCTACAGTTGAAGAATACTCTCGTAGGGTTCGTGCGTTGAGAAATCGACACATGAAGCTTCCGAGTGATATTCGGCAGCTGATCAGAGCGAAATGCTATAGATAACAAAATTCGACTGCGCAACCTTCAAAACGAGGTTAAACAGCGCATCAAAGAGTTTAGACTTGACAAGTGGGATAATTTTCTGGAAGATATCGACCCGTACTCTGAAAACAGAACAATCCTCACCTATGCCGCATCTCAATAGGCCAGGAAACCCCGATATCGCCTTTGACGATTCTGAAAAGGCTGAATGCCTCGCGGACAGTTTAAAAAGCCAATGAACCTACAGATTTCGCACACCTTGAGAAGTCGAAGTGGAGGTCGAGCATAAGTCTACACCTTACGTTCAACCTCCTTACTGCAGACCCCTTAGATCCTGTGACTGCCAACGAAGTCACAGAAGCAATCAAACGTCCTAAAAAGAAATCAGCACCTGGCCTCGATGGCATCGGCAACAGGGTACTGAAATTTCTATCCGCGCTACTCGTTTTCCTCATAGTAGGCATATTCAACGCTATTCTTTCCAACTGCTTCTTCCCGGACACATGGAAAGAAGCAAACATAATAAGAATTCATACACCGGGGAAACCGCACAACTTAGCCTCTAGTTACAGACCAATTAGTCTCTTAAGAACACTGGGGAAACTTTACGAGCGACTCATATTAAATCGCCCTCGTAAACATGTCTTCACAAACAAACTTTTACCAGACAAGCAGTTTGGCTTCAGACCCGAACACTCGTGCACCAACCAATTATATCGCCTCACAGAAAACATTCTGAAGGGATTCAACCTCCCACAAAGAAGTCGTACAACCACTATGACCTGTGCCCTCTTCTACGATATTGCAAAAGCGTTTGACAAAGTCTGGCACTACAGCTCTATAAACTCAACGTACCTGATAGGCTCAGACTCATCGTCAGAGCCTTTCTTACCAATCGCCGCTCTCGCTTACGAATAGAGGGTACTTGCTCTACAAAGCGCCACTTCAAGGCTGGAGTCCCAAAGAGCTCCGTCCTCTCCCCACTACTCTTCACACTCTTTACTTGTGACATCCCGAAGGACCCAGTAATGAATCTGCTCTTTTCGCCAATGACACGGCAGCTTTTGTCGCCCATAAGTAATAGAATCCTAACCGAGAAGCTCCAAATAGCCGTTAACTGCTTAGGCGATTGGTTCCGCTTATGGAAAATCAAAGTGAATCCTGAGAAAAGTGTAGCAATTCACTTTCAAAGGATCTCTACTTCCAATCGTCAAATCAGAAACCCCAATAATCGTTAGGTACGATCACCCTGTATGGCCGCCAGATTTCCTGGCAACCAACGGCCAAAAAATATCTAGGAGTCACATTCGATGAACGTACGACATTCGCAAAACACATTCGCAATATTCGCAATCGAGCCAAAATCGTCACTGGAGGCGACTCCATCCGCTAGTGAACAGAAAGAACAAACTGTCCTTAACACACACACACAAGACACAAACTCCATTAGTGCAAAGCAAACCTAAGACCTATCACGTATTACGCAAGCGTAGTTTTTGCACACACGGCCTATAAACACTTGTACGACCTCTAAGTCGTCCAAAATATATTAATTCGCATAGCCACTGGAGCTCGGTAGTACCAGCGAAACTGCGACTTAGATAGAGATTGTCAACTTCCGACAATCTGTGAGTATTTCAAGGAAATGTCCCGGCACTATTTCGAAAGAGCCGAGATACACCCCAATCCACTAGTGGTAAACGCAGCCACATATGCTCCAACTCCGAAAGTTACGGAAAGCCTCCGGAAGCCCCCTATTATTTTTATTAAAACCCCCGCAAGATTCTGCAAGATGCTGACGACAGAAATGTCGTTGACCATTCCCACACAAACACTAGACACTCACCTAGTGCCGCAAACACAGTTTGGACAACTACGGATGGAACACAGCGAGCCCGCAGACGTGCGCCATCCACACCGAGTACACACACATCGAACGATACGAGTTAGCCGTCAGAGCCGGGGCCGTCACCCCCTTTACGGACGGCCGTTAGATAACTCATTTACGTGCATTGTAAACTGTCCTAGGTGTCGTGATCACAAGTAACGACGCAAAATAATATAAATTCACTCCTTTTTTAGCTCTAGCCCTGAGTGCGATCAGCCTGTAAAAGCCAAAAAGTCAACAGCACAAACAACATCAAACAGCATGCAGGTGGCGCATAACCGTGTTTTATGATATTATTTGAGGGAGGCCTTTGTTCAGCAGTGGACTTGTGAGAGGCTATAATTATGACGAAGATGATGATAATAACTTTCCACCTAGTTTTACGAAAATATTCGTGCATCTAAACCAATCTTTAAAACATTCCTTCCAGTCGGTACCAGATATATTTTCATCTGCTGCGTTGTAATAACGGTGTAAAAGAACCCATCGTCCTATTTTGTATCGTGGGTAACGTAAGAAGCAACTCTTGTAAATGCCAGATAGGACGTATATTATATCAGATGTAAAATATCTAGACCGGCGAAGAGGAACAAGGAGTAGCGTAAATAGCAGCTAAGCCAAATTCATGCCAAATATTTGAGCATGCTGAGTTAGAGCGCTATTTAAATTTAATTTGATAGTTGGTGTTATTATGAAAATTGGCTTTTCAAATTATTAATTATAATAAATATGACATTTATTACAGAGATTTTAAAACTGTTTTCTTGTAGGATATAGTATAAAGATAAATAAATACAAACTAGTTTCATTTGAAGTGATCAGTGAAATTAAAATCGGAGCCTAACTAAATTGAATTAGCTCAGTTAGAAGGATTTGACGTGCTATTCCATTTAGTCTCCTATAGGGGGCTTACGTACCATTCACACTAATACTTATCGAGGAACGAGTGGGCAAATAGAATTACTGACGTCACGGTTGCTACAGTTTCCAAATTTTAGGCTATTGTACCAGCTTGATGGATATTATCGAGTTCGCTGTTTACGTAGCGTCACTACGGTTTTAATGTTGTTGATTTACGAAATCAATTTAATTATTTATATTAAAAATAGATTTAATAAATTTAATTTCAATTTTTCACAAAAAAAATTTTCGGCGAAATGATGATGATGATGAAGGTTTGGAGACAAACAACGGTCTAAAATAAGTGCTAACAAATCAACCGCGATTGCTGCTCTCGTATCGCATATCTGTACATTTTTTATGCAATCAAACAACATAACATCACGCCTGTAACCTCTAAAGGGGTACGCATATGTTTTTTTTTTTGGAGGACAGGGTGACAAAAGAGCACACAGACCACCTGATGGTAATTGGTTGCTGTGATCCATAGACATCTACATCTATCTATACATCTATATCTATTCTATACAAATAAATAAAATTGAAGTGTCTGTTTGTAATGTTAAAATAACAGCTTTTTACTAAATGAATATGAATTTATATACGGTACTTATAACAAAAACACAATTTTTAAAAATTTTGTCCGTCTGTCTGTCGGTCTGTCTGTCGGTCTGTCTGTTTGTTGCGGCTAATCTCCGAAACGGTTAGACCGATTTAGACAGGACTTTCACTGGCAGATAGCTAATGTTCTAAGGAGTAACTAAAGCTACTTACATTTGAGAAAAAGAATTAGGGTTCCGCGCAATATAATTAAAACCCCAAATTACACGCGGGCGAAGTCGCGGGGAACAGCTAGTCCTCAATATAGAATCAAAATGTAGATGCGTTATCACCCGTGAGGACTAAGATGGAATCCCTCTTTTCCAGTAAAAAGGGTCTCCGGTTCTCTACACTCACCACACGAAACACAGCAGCAGTAAGCTTTTATTTTACGCTGGTGTTCTGTGTTAACGTCGTCCTTCCCCGGTCGAGCCGACCCATTCATGCTACAAGTATACAATTAATATAGCTGCAGCATGACTCTACTACGTATATGATTTGTTCTGTATAACACGGTACGCCCGCATTTCTGTCAAAGTTGTTATTGAGGTCTCTCTGTTACTGAGGAAATCTGAGGAATCTTGCAAAAAGTAAATTCGGTAAAACTTTTTTTGTTTATTTTTATAAATTGATTTCATTTACATTGAAGTCGGTTGTACAAAAATTTTAATATTACTACTTGTTTACCATTTTTTTTTCTTAAACGAATTGCTAAAAGTTAATACAAAAATTATAAGAAGTGGCAAAAGTTAAATTGCCACTTCTTATAATTGCAACTTTTATGATTATGTCTGGTAATTAACCTGTTAATTCAGTACGAGTTATACTAATTTCCGCAAAACACAAACAAAATGTACAATTTATGTATAACTGTAAATTGTATTTTAGTAGATGTTTCCGCCATCTGTCGCAGATAACTACATTCTTTCATATTAATTTTAATAAATTACTCATGTAGCTATTACAGTTTTTGGCTGGATTAGGTAATACGTAATTTAGTAGTTATATTTGTAGGTAGAATATTTTTCAAAATAAAATAACTGCTGAAAATAGGCATCCCCTACAGATTGTCTTATAGGGGAGATATTTGCCATATTTGTTATCAAGCTTGGCAATTTGTCAGTAGGAAAACACTGCTGCCCATCTCCTGGTTTATTTCTCTCTGCCACCTCTTAAAACACCCACGGGATGATATGGTGTATTGGATATTCTTACACCATTACTAAACGATCAACGAACGTAGACAGCCTGTTGCGAAGTAAAAAAAAGGCATTGTAATAAAAGTTGCTGTTTGTTTTTGTTTAAAATAACAAATTATTTTTAAATTAAAATCAGAAAATGATTAGTTTTATTTGTTTCTTTTTTGAAAAATTTAAAATTAGAAAATAATTTATTAAATTATTTCTTGAAAAGAATCAAAGTGTAATTAAAATTTCAACAACTAATTTCCGTAGTGCTCCTTATAATCTTTTTCAAAGCGAAATTTTTAATTAGGACGTTATGACGTAGTAAAAACCAGACGTTGTGCATAAAATTTCTCAATATAAATCTTAATCCTATCTCTGAAAATAAACTCGTCTTAACTTTAATTTTTCTGTGATTCCGATTTTCAAATAATGAAATTTAAATACTATAATAATAATTAAAAAAAAACTAAAACTAGAAACTTAAAATATTGGTAAATCCAATTGGGCATACCTTAAGCGCTTTAAAAAAATTACGTATAACATGATTATACGGAATTATTAAAGTAGTTTAAATACATTTCGACAGCACTATCGGCTTCAACACCCTTGAAAACCATGAAAATTACACCAATGATGAAAAAAAAATATATTTATTGCAGTCGCCATCTTGGATTTACATTTCGATAGCACTATCGCCTTCAACGCCCTCGAAACCCATGATAAAAAAATTGGTACCTACTTCAGCCGCCATCTTGGATTTACATTTCGACAACCCTATCGCCTTCAACTCTCTCGAAAACCATGAAAATGACACCCATGATGAAAAAATTGATACCAATTGCAGCCGCCATCTTGGATTTACATTTCGACAGCACTATCGGTTTCAACACCCTTGGAAACCATGAAAATGACACCCAAGATGAAAAAAATTATATATTTTGCAGCCGCCATCTTGGATTTACATTTTGACAGCACTATCGGCTTCAACACCCTCGAAAACCATGAAAATTACACCCATGATGAATAAATTGGTACCTAATTCAGCCGCCATCTTGGATTTACATTCCGACAGCACTGTCAGCTTCAACACCCTCGAAAACCATGAAAATCACACCTATGATGAAAAATTTTATACCTATTGCAGCCGCCATCTTGGATTTACATTTCGACAACCCTATCGGCTTCAACTCTCTCGAAAACCATGAAAATGACACCCATGAAGAAAAAATTGATACCTATTGCAGCCGCCATCTTGGATTTACATTTCGACAGCACTATCGGTTTCAACACCCTCGAAAACCATGAAAATGACACCCAAGATGAAAAAATTGATATATTTTGCAGCCGCCATCTTGGATTTACATTTTGACAGCACTATCGGCTTCAACACCCTCGAAAACCATGAAAATGACACCCATGATGAATAAATTGGTACCTAATTCAGCCGCCTTCTTGGATTTACATTCCGACAGCACCCGTCAGGGTACATGTATTCTGTGGACAGCACTGTCAGCTTCAACACCCTCGAAAACCATGAAAATGACACCTATGATGAAAAATTTAATACCTATTGCAGCCTCCACCTTGGATTTACATTTCGACAGCACTATCGGCTTCAGCACCCTCGAAAACCATGAAAATGACACCCATTATGAAAAAATTGATACCTATTGTGGCCGCCATCTTGGATTTACATTTCGACAACCCTATCGGTTTCGACACCCTCGAAAAGCATGAAAATGTCACCCATGACAAAAAAAATTATACTACTTACTTTTAGTACGTACTACTATTATTTATTCTGTGCTTTTAAATATTGTAATAAAAAAATCTCTTATTATTATTATAATTTTGATGAAATTTGGTTATTCGAATATTGTGTATTTGTACAGCGATCTTTTTGAGCCGCTGAAAACAACCGAAACAATGTCCACTCACGACGGCGACTGAAGCCGAACTAAACTTAATACAAAGGTACTCTGTGAACTAAACTACTCTGTGGCTGTAGATCCCCATTTACAGAAACAATTTATATACGAGGCAACGAAATCAACGAAAATTTCGCCATTTTGGAGCCGAAAAAAATTAATTATAGCTAAACAAAACAAAATTACACTGCCATTTACATTCAGTGGCTTCCCACATGATAGATGAAGAGATTAAAAAATAGATTGAGTTAAACAATTGATATTTTGAAAAGTTATAGTGTTTACAAGCCACAGGGACATGATAAATCTACACCATAAGCCACTAAAACCCGTTTTTTTATTTAAAAATAGCAATTAATCGATTTAAAAAAATTATTAATAAGTTCAACAATCATTTATCTTTCTAACAATGTGCTTTTTATATCATTTAAATGTATAATATGATTGCTAGATACGATTTTATTCGATAAAATGTTGGAATTTTAATTTTTAGGCGATAGTAGAACATTACCTTGCGCTTTCGCTTAAGGTATGCAATATCATATAGTCCTACTCCCCGCGGTATCGTGCCAAGAACGCTGGCTGCGTTTCCCCGCTGAATGGCTATACTTAGCCTTTGAGCGAGGAAAGAACCAGCCCTCTTATCACCAGCAGCAACGACCAGCCGCGGATGGAGTTCCTTTAGGAACTTCACCGCACGTGGACCCCACGGACCAATAGTCTCTACAGCAAATGGCACAAATATGTAATCATCTCTCAGAGGCTCATATTTGTGCCACTTACTCAGTTCAGCTACCTCTGATGCCGCCCCAGCTCTAAACGAGGTACCCCTGAGATGAGAGACCGCCAGAGTGTCTACGCAAGTAGCATCCCACACTAGGGCTTTACCTCTCTCCCAAGGGACCAATGTCATACCGTCGGGTCTCCTGCCATCGTCTCTAAATATTCCACAAGGCTTTAAAACCGAGGGAACATTTATAGAGACAAGAGCCCTTCGGATGACATCGTTCAGAGAACTGTGTCGTGAAAATCTATTAGCGCTTTTCTTACATGAAAGTCCGTGGAGCCCAAACTTGTCGACGCTGCTACCACAGGGACACTGATGGGGTTGACAAATCGCCGCTCCTAGTCGGATTCCTACGGCAATACGTAAGCTTTCCGCATCAAGTAATGTGCCGAGATTACTTGATGGTAAAGCGTTTAACCAGTGACTAGATTCCTTAGTCGAAACAGCTAGAAGGCGAGCCTTATCTAGGTCACTATGGAGATTATGAAACAAATCCTTCTGCACGCCCTGTACCAACGGAATATTCCACTGTTTTTGTTGGTTAACTTCCAGTGGAACATTTTCACCAGGACAGAGCGTTTGCCATGTCTGCCCTGCCTCCGTAGCAAAGCATAGGACTACTTTATTATTTAAAATTATATTACATAAGTCACTGACACTATGTACGGAAGCAAGAAAAGCAGGCAAAGCAACGCTAGAAAGATTTCTCACACCAATGCCATCAAATTTTATAGGTAAAGTAGCTTCAGTCCAAAGTCCAGGCTGTTGTATTTAAAGTTAAATTTAGAATTTTTTCTATAACTATTTTAAGATTATTATCAATATCTTGTAAAATATCCGAACATTTCCAGACTGGACTCGAGCGGAGTAAGTATGTAAATCTAGGTACAAGAAGAAAATATTTTAAAATAGTAAGAGCTATGTGGGGGTTTAATTTATACAATTTATCAACGTGGTTTAAAAACTGATCAAATTTTGTTTTTAAAACAGGTTTAATTTAAATTAACGTTAATATGAACTTACTTTAATTATAAAATAGTTATAAAACATAAAACTTTTTAAAAACTTTTCAGATTTCAATTTGAACAGGTTGTCGGGAGCAGAATTACGAACGAGAAGGACAGACTGCGTTTACTAACTTACTTGCAAAGAGTGGTAAATTTGGCAAATCTTCTACGTTATGGTTACTGGCACACCCATATTCTGACCCTGAGTAAAAGTTTTAAGCAAATATTTATAAGGAATACCATGTCCATTAAAGCATAATTAAAATCCCAATTTCAGAATGTGAAAAGTCGGATTTGACTTTTTATTTAAATTATTTTTTACAATTAAAAACTTTATTCCTTATTATGCCACTTACACTTTTTTATTTTAGGGGAGAAAATTTTTCTTCAAATTTATTTGAGACCACACCTGAAGTATTTGGACCTATTTAATAAAAAGCGTCACTAAGCTCGGTACAATTTTGAGGAAAATATCGCCTGACATACATGTACAAAAAAGAGAACATACACAACAAAGACCAAGTTGTTCCTCTGTTTCCAAGAACTTCCTCCTGTTTATGATGTCGGCTAAAATGGTCGGGGATGGCGACGGCCACATTCTACATGCTTATAATCACATTTATAAGCTTAATTCAACATATTTTACTGTTTTCTTATTTTAATTTATTAAAGCACATACTTTGAATACTTATGGGCCTAATCTTTCTTTTATTAAGCATGTTGTAAAATTGGACATTAATTTTTTTTAACCAAAATAGAAGATACCATGTTATTTTTTTTCACTGTTTCAAAACTCGAAGAAATAAATCGAAATATTAGGAAAACATGTCAAAAAATATTGATATAGATACTTGTCCCTATAGGGTTACATTTTTAACACCAAAGTTAGGAGGCTAGAAGAATATGCGTAAGAATCCATTTCTTAAACTGATTTGGTCTGTCTCGTCTATATATTTAGTAAATTCTAAATTAAAAATTTACTTCAAAATGTACTATGTCAAACTTTGCACTATTAACGGGGTGTAATAGGGAAACATACTAGCTTTGTCTCCTGTCTTGCTTTGTTGTTGTCGGACTGACTGAAACGTTATCCATAATTACCATCGTCTTCAGAGTACCATCCATTAATCAGCAGATTGACGAATGGTTCTCCAAAGACGATAACTCAAAAAAAAAACTTAACTTTCGCAGACTGTTAATGGAATTAATTACCATTGCCAGGGTATCGAATTTGGATAGGCTTGGCAGAATGTTGAAATGGCCCATGTTAGCTGTGGATTTAATATTAAGCAACTATTATTTTGGAGGAATTGAAACTACGGACAATGAGTAGTTAAGACAAATAATTAACTGTCAAGCGATTTATTTACAACTGATGCTTGTATTATATTATTTACTGTTACACTATTATTACTTTTACCATACCTCACACTATCAATATGAAGACTACGTTGTCAAGTGGACTATTCTAGTAATTTACTCTCGGATTCCACGCTCGGAAACTCCGCATGTAGGAAGAACACGTACTGAACAAGTAATTTAACTAAAAGGATGATTTCAACGCAAGTTTCCAACAACCTCTGTGTTATGTAATTTAAATTAATGCAAATATTGGCTACAGCGGTGCATTGCTCTGTTCGTTGTTGTTTAATAAATTTGTCATCAGGATTATCAACTCAGCGAAATGTTATATTATTAATTATATTAATTATAATTTTTATTAGATTATTTAAAAGTGTGTTGACTTATTTTTATTTATTCTTTTATAAACAATATTAGTTATATATAAATAATATTGCGTAGGAGAATCCATCATTCCATTTATTAAGGGGCCGGTCCTTAAGAAACACGCAAAGAGGCAGTTACGGTTTTAAAAATATTAAAGAACTGAGGTCATTGAATGACTCCACAAAAAATCTCAATTAATTAATAGATGGGTCTACACTTTCAACGTGTGATATTTATAAAAAACATCTCGACTTTTGAGAAAAAAAAATCTTCAACAATGGTAAAAACACTTAAAAGGGCCTTTTCTATTTTAAATCTCTAGGCCATTTCGTTATTATTTTAGAAAATATTTTTCATTAAAACGTGAGCTAAAAGTATGGACAATACATTCACCGTTCATTATTTTTACTAATTCAAACCAAAAGCCAACAATCAAAGATTAAATATCATTCATTTTTAACAGAAATCGTCCATACATTTTAATATGAAACGGTTAGATTTCCGTAAGTCGCTTTATATTAGAGAACACGCGTGAAAAAAATTCAGTGCCACCTTAATTTTCGAGGTAAGAGTACGTCCGTTTGTAGCCCGATTTGACAAGTCAAGTCGATACATCTATTGTTTGACACAGCATAAGGGTGGGTCGGACAACATTATTTTTATTATTTGTATTCTTCGAGTAAATAGACTAACTAGGTATGTGAGTTTTAATATGTATTGTTTTTTGTAATTATCAGAAATTAATGTACTTAATAAAATAGTAATATACTTTAATATCTATTCAGGTAGATAATATGGGAAAACGCAAAGAAAGTTATAAGAATAAAAAAAATCTAATTAATAATGTAAGCATATGAAGTGAACCACTCGGAAAATCGCTAAGCAAGCAGTCTTTTTCAGGACTTAACTCAACCACCGGTGCCGTGGGGATCCATAATCTAAACCTTTAGTGGATTGTTGATCCGTAGGTTACCCTATGTGGAGTCCACCCATTGCGATATCATTTCAGACTTTCTGGAATAGTTCTGTCCTGATTGACTCGTCCGGTTCTTTGTTGAGGTTACCATCCGATTACGATGACGTTTAGGTTATTTTAGTAATATCTTATGCCGAAGGTATTATTGCACTAGTTAAATTTAGATTGATAACTGATATTTATAATATAGAAGTTATCTAGTCAGTTAGACTGTCTTCCAATGGTATGGCTTTTCATTAGTGCTGACAAAATAAAATACTGTTACGAGCTTGGGGGGTCAAGACAATTAAAAACTGCCGATTGAATTACCAAAATTGACACTTTAATTACACAAAACTAATTACAATCTAAAACCACACTAATAATGAAACACAATCACTTTAGTTCGCAGTTATTTTGCTTCGAAGTATTCTCTTGTATCGCCAATTCAATACTGCCTCGGTCGTGGTCTATACTGGCCTTATATAGGGCCTCAGATAGTTTCCAGAACCTTCTACTGTAGCGACATCTAGAATGTTCGAGTACACATCAGTCCTGATATTTCTGGAAGGATCTTGACTCTCCTAGTTCTGCTACTCGACACTAGAGGGCGCTAGTGTAACTAGTGTTGCCATGTACAAAACATTAATAGTGGCGCGTAACACTGCCCCCTCCTAAGACATGCTCGTCCCGAGCATTATTGGCCCCATAATAACGCGCCAGTCGATCCACATGGACGATCTTAGGAGTACCTCTGGCACCTTTCTGTATCCGGTAGGTTACGTCATTGATCCTTGTCAAAATCCGGTACGGTCCGTCCCACTTAGCTTGAAGCTTAGGTGATTTCCCTTTGCTGCGAGCTGGATTGTGTAACCACACTAGTGAACCTTCGTCAAACCCTTTGTTGTTCATTTTGCGGTCATATCGTGTTTTCATCTTCTCAGACGTTTGCTGGCCCGACTATCTGACGTGCTCATAAATGTCATTCATTTTGTTCCGCAAGTCATTTGCATAATCGGTATTGCTGCGTGGGGCATTAGGTCGTATTCCGGTGATCAGGTCTGCAGGCAGCCGTAATTCTCTCCCAAAGTTTACGAAAGCTGGCGTCACTGATGTACTTTCATGAACAGCGCTTCGATATGACAACAAAAACGGTTGTATGTGCCTGTCCCAGTCTCGTTGCTGTTTTTCCACAGCGTTTGCCAGGTACCTTTCCAATGTCTGATTAAATCGTTCTACCATTCCAGCAGATTGTGGCTGATAAGAAGTTGTTCGTGTTTTATGAGTACCCATAACTCTGCAAGTTTCCTGGAATATTTGAGACTCAAAATTCCTTCCTTGATCGCTGTGAATCTCTAAGGGTACTCCAAAACGACAGAAGACTTCATGAACTAGTTTATCTGCAACTGTTGAAGCTTCTTGATTTGGAATGGCGAAGACTTCTGGCCACTTAGTGAAGTAATCCGTCACAATCATGAAATGCTTGTTACCACTTTCACTTTTCGGAAATGGCCCCGCAACGTCAATGGCTATCCTCTCCCATGGTGCGTCAACATTGTACAATTTCAATGCGCCTCTACTACGAGCTTGAGGTCCCTTTCCAGCCGCACAACTTGTACATTTGCGGCACCAGTAATCGACATCGTCACGACAGTGGACCCAGTAAAACCGTTCTCGGATCTTCAGTAGAGTTCGTTTAACTCCCAGGTGGCCTTCTGAACAACCACTATGGTACAGCTGTAGAACATCCGGTACTTTAGCCTTAGGGACAACAATTTGCAAATGACATCTGTCTCCCCGACCATTTTCCCATTTACGGCACAGGACTCCATCCTGAATCAGCAAGCTGTTCCATTGGGCCCAATAGCTTTTCGTGGTCGAACTCAGTGCTGAGACGTCGCTCCACTTGGGCTTAGGAGCACTGGCCTTCATCCACTCCAGAATGGGCTTAATGTCCGAATCTTCCTGCTGTGCATGTTGTAGGCTGTCCTTCCACTCATTGCTGAGCTGGTCTATCCTGAGCATCCTCACAGATACCACTTCCTTACCCTCTTGCCTAGTACATTGCTTGCAATGTTCAGGGTAAGGTCTTCTTGACAATGCATCTGCATTTCCCGCTGCGATGTTTGATCACATAGTCGTATTCCTGCAGTAGTTCAATCCATCTCGCAACTTGTCCTTCCGGATTTTTGAACTGCAATAGCCATTTCAGTGCAGCATGGTTAGTTCGTAAGCGGAATTTCCGTCCCAGAAGATATTTGCTAAAATGCTGCAAAAAATTAGCACAGCAAGCAATTCACGTCTTGTGACACAATAGTTCCTTTCCGGCTTTGACAACGACTTGCTGAAGTACGCTATCACAATCTCTTGATCACCATTTCGTTGAGACAATACACCGCCAAGTTCTTTATCACTTGCGTCTGTGTCAACTATAAATTCCTTGCCTGCATCAGGGTACCCCAAAATAGGTGTTTTGCACAAACGGTTCTTGAGCTCCTGGAAGGCAATATCGTAACTTTCATCCTAGCAGAAATGTCGCTTCTCCTCGGTTAGCTTGTGCAGATGTTTGGCTATATCTGCAAAGTTCTTAACAAATCGCTGATAGTAAGAGCACAAACCCAAAAATGCTCTAACCTGTGTCTTGTCTTTTGGAACCGGCCAATCTTTGACAGCGGTAATTTTCTCTGGATCCGTGCGGATACCTTCTTCCGACACTACATACCCCAAAAAGCTAACTTGCCGTTCGAATAGTGAGAATTTTTTCGGACTCAACTTGAGGTTGGCTCTCTGGATCTTCATGAGCACGCGTTCCAGGTTTTGAAGGTGTTCCTCAAACATACGGCCTACGATGATGATGTCATCCAAGTAGACCAGACAGGTATCTCCAATTAACCCGGTAAGTACAAGCTCCATTAACCTTTCAAACGTTGCTGGAGCATTGCACAATCCAAACGGCATGACTTTAAATTGCCACAGACCCTTTCCTGTGGAGAATGCAGTTTTCTCCTTGTCCTTAGAGTCAATTTCAACCTACCAGTAGCCACTTTTAAGATCCAGCGTACTAAACCACTTTACGCCTGTAAGCATGTCCAGCGTGTCATCAATTCTTGGCAAGGGATAGCTGTCCTTCTTCGTAACGTCGTTCAGGCGGCGGTAGTCAACACAAAACCGCATGCTGCCGTCCTTCTTCTTTACCAGTACCACAGGTGAACACCATGGACTAAATGAAGGTTCAATAACACCATCCTTCACCATTCCCTCAATGATGGTTTCCACTTCATTCTCACGTGCTACAGGCAATCTTCTTGGCCGCTGACGAATAGGCAATTCTTGTCCTGTGTTTATTTTGTGTTGAACTAAGCCAATCTTTTCTATGTTGGCTTCGTTTGACGAGAAAACATTGGCGTACTTGAGTAACAACTTCTTCACCTTGACCATTTCATTCGGGGAGAGAACGCTGCGACAGTCTTCTAAATGTGTGGTCACTCTCGTTTGTCCATCCTTGCTGGGGGTCCCAGTCGATAGATATTCGCACCGATGCAACCAATCCACTTCCTTACTAGTACCAACCAATGTGCCTTTTTCTATAATCTGTTCCTCATCACAAAGGTTCAACACACGTACTCCTGAGATGTCGGTGGTTCTGACCAAGGTTCGAGCCACTTTCCATGGAAGATCATTGTTTAACCTTTCCACGAGTACACAACGATAAGCTTGCCCAGAATTCCTAGGAAGACTAACCGGCACAATCGTTTCCGATCTCGGCGGAAGAACAATCTTCTTAAGGCTGTACACATTCCCTGGTAACGCCCCTTCCACGAAAAGTTCCTCTTGTCCACATTTCAAAACACCTTGCTTAACGTCGATCTCACAACAATTCTTCCTCATAAAGTCTAGGCCCAGGATGAAGTCGTCCATTATATCAGCCACGACGACCATTATGCAGGTAGATCATGTTGCCTAGCTTCAATTCCAACTCCTTCTCTCCACGGACAGGTATGCGCTGACCAGTGGCTGTCACCAAATTAATGCGTTCTCGGTTGTATGCGGAGTCCCCAAGGAACTGACTTATAAGTTGGGAACTCACAACCGTGTGAGAGACTCCAGTGTCTATGGTCATTTTACACGGCGTTCCGTTGACATCGCCCTTGATAATTAGGCTGTTCTGTTAAGTCAGGTGCTGCAGATGCAGGTGCTGCTGACGGGGCGGCCTCAGTGGTCAGCAGCTGGCCCTCCGACATTTGCGGCGTTGCATTACCATATCGTCTCTGGTCCGTCACCAGCTGGCGTTGACTTCGGGTACGGATACCCTCCATGTCGTCCTTTGGTAAAATCGGCATGATTTGATCCCACTTCTGACACCAATTGTTACAAGCTTGGGGTTCAAGACAATTAAAAAATTACCAAAATTGACACTTTAATTACACAACACTAATTACAATCTAAAACCACACTAATAATGAAACACAATCACTTTAGTTCGCAGTTATTTCGCTTTGAAGTATTCTCTTGTATCGCCAATTCAATACTGCCTCGGTCGTGGTCTATACTGGCCTTATATAGGGCCTCAGATAGTTTCCAGAACCTTCTACTGTAGCGACATCTAGAATGTTCGAGTACACATCAGTCCTGAAATTTCTGGAAGGATCTTGACTCTCCTAGTTCTGCTACTCGACACTAGAGGGCGCTAGTGTAACTAGTGTTTCCATGTACAAAACATTAATAGTGGCGCGTAACACTGCCCCCTCCTAAGACATGCTCGTCCCGAGCATTATTGGCCCCATAATAACGCGCCAGTCGATCCACATGGACGATCTTAGGAGTACCTCTGGCACCTTTCTGTATCCGGTAGGTTACGTCATTGATCCTTGTCAAAATCCGGTACGGTCCGTCCCATTTAGCTTAAAGCTTAGGTGATTTCCCTTTGCTGCGAGCTGGATTGTGTAACCACACTAGTGAACCTTCGTCAAACCCTTTGTTGTTCATTTTGCGGTCATATCGTGTTTTCATCTTCTCAGACGTTTGCTGGCCCGACTATCTGACGTGCTCATAAATGTCATTCATTTTGTTCCGCAAGTCATTTGCATAATCGGTTATGCTGCGTGGGGCATTAGGTCGTATTCCGGTGATCAGGTCTGCAGGCAGCCGTAATTCTCTCCCAAAGTTTACGAAAGCTGGCGTCACTGATGTACTTTCATGAACAGCGCTTCGATATGACAACAAAAACGGTTGTATGTGCCTGTCCCAGTCTCGTTGCTGTTTTTCCACAGCGTTTGCCAGGTACCTTTCCAATGTCTGATTAAATCGTTCTACCATTCCAGCAGATTGTGGCTGATAAGAAGTTGTTCGTGTTTTATGAGTACCCATAACTCTGCAAGTTTCCTGGAATATTTGAGACTCAAAATTCCTTCCTTGATCGCTGTGAATCTCTAAGGGTACTCCAAAACGACAGAAGACTTCATGAACTAGTTTATCTGCAACTGTTGAAGCTTCTTGATTTGGAATGGCGAAGACTTCTGGCCACTTAGTGAAGTAATCCGTCACAATCATGAAATGCTTGTTACCACTTTCACTTTTCGGAAATGGCCCCGCAACGTCAATGGCTATCCTCTCCCATGGTGCGTCAACATTGTACAATTTCAATGCGCCTCTACTACGAGCTTGAGGTCCCTTTCCAGCCGCACAACTTGTACATTTGCGGCACCAGTAATCGACATCGTCACGACAGTGGACCCAGTAAAACCGTTCTCGGATCTTCAGTAGAGTTCGTTTAACTCCCAGGTGGCCTTCTGAACAACCACTATGGTACAGCTGTAGAACATCCGGTACTTTAGCCTTAGGGACAACAATTTGCAAATGACATCTGTCTCCCCGACCATTTTCCCATTTACGGCACAGGACTCCATCCTGAATCAGCAAGCTGTTCCATTGGGCCCAATAGCTTTTCGTGGTCGAACTCAGTGCTGAGACGTCGCTCCACTTGGGCTTAGGAGCACTGGCCTTCATCCACTCCAGAATGGGCTTAATGTCCGAATCTTCCTGCTGTGCATGTTGTAGGCTGTCCTTCCACTCATTGCTGAGCTGGTCTATCCTGAGCATCCTCACAGATACCACTTCCTTACCCTCTTGCCTAGTACATTGCTTGCAATGTTCAGGGTAAGGTCTTCTTGACAATGCATCTGCATTTCCCGCTGCGATGTTTGATCACAAAGTCGTATTCCTGCAGTAGTTCAATCCATCTCGCAACTTGTCCTTCCGGATTTTTGAACTGCAATAGCCATTTCAGTGCAGCATGGTTAGTTCGTAAGCGGAATTTCCGTCCCAGAAGATATTTGCTAAAATGCTGCAAAAAATTAGCACAGCAAGCAATTCACGTCTTGTGACACAATAGTTCCTTTCCGGCTTTGACAACGACTTGCTGAAGTACGCTATCACAATCTCTTGATCACCATTTCGTTGAGACAATACATCGCCAAGTTCTTTATCACTTGCGTCTGTGTCAACTATAAATTCCTTGCCTGCATCAGGGTACCCCAAAATAGGTGTTTTGCACAAACGGTTCTTGAGCTCCTGGAAGGCAATATCGTAACTTTCATCCTAGCAGAAATGTCGCTTCTCCTCGGTTAGCTTGTGCAGATGTTTGGCTATATCTGCAAAGTTCTTAACAAATCGCTGATAGTAAGAGCACAAACCCAAAAATGCTCTAACCTGTGTCTTGTCTTTTGGAACCGGCCAATCTTTGACAGCGGTAATTTTCTCTGGATCCGTGCGGATACCTTCTTCCGACACTACATACCCCAAAAAGCTAACTTGCCGTTCGAATAGTGAGAATTTTTTCGGACTCAACTTGAGGTTGGCTCTCTGGATCTTCATGAGCACGCGTTCCAGGTTATGAAGGTGTTCCTCAAACGTACGGCCTACGATGATGATGTCATCCAAGTAGACCAGACAGGTATCTCCAATTAACCCGGTAAGTACAAGCTCCATCAACCTTTCAAACGTTGCTGGAGCATTGCACAATCCAAACGGCATGACTTTAAATTGCCACAGACCCTTTCCTGTGGAGAATGCAGTTTTCTCCTTGTCCTTAGAGTCAATTTCAACCTACCAGTAGCCACTTTTAAGATCCAGCGTACTAAACCACTTTACGCCTGTAAGCATGTCCAGCGTGTCATCAATTCTTGGCAAGGGATAGCTGTCCTTCTTCGTAACGTCGTTCAGGCGGCGGTAGTCAACACAAAACCGCATGCTGCCGTCCTTCTTCTTTACCAGTACCACAGGTGAACACCATGGACTAAATGAAGGTTCAATAACACCATCCTTCACCATTCCCTCAATGGTGGTTTCCACTTCATTCTCACGTGCTACAGGCAATCTTCTTGGCCGCTGACGAATAGGCAATTCTTGTCCTGTGTTTATTTTGTGTTGAACTAAGCCAATCTTTTCTATGTTGGCTTCGTTTGACGAGAAAACATTGGCGTACTTGAGTAACAACTTCTTCACCTTGACCATTTCATTCGGGGAGAGAACGCTGCGACAGTCTTCTAAAAGTGTGGTCACTCTCGTTTGTCCATCCTTGCTGGGGGTCCCAGTCGATAGATATTCGCACCGATGCAACCAATCCACTTCCTTACTAGTACCAACCAATGTGCCTTTTTCTATAATCTGTTCCTCATCACAAAGGTTCAACACACGTACTCCTGAGATGTCGGTGGTTCTGACCAAGGTTCGAGCCACTTTCCATGGAAGATCATTGTTTAACCTTTCCACGAGTACACAACGATAAGCTTGCCCAGAATTCCTAGGAAGACTAACCGGCACAATCGTTTCCGATCTCGGCGGAAGAACAATCTTCTTAAGGCTGTACACATTCCCTGGTAACGCCCCTTCCACGAAAAGTTCCTCTTGTCCACATTTCAAAACACCTTGCTTAACGTCGATCTCACAACAATTCTTCCTCATAAAGTCTAGGCCCAGGATGAAGTCGTCCATTATATCAGCCACGACGACCATTATGCAGGTAGATCATGTTGCCTAGCTTCAATTCCAACTCCTTCTCTCCACGGACAACAAAACATTTAAACAAAAATTTTATCACTTATTTCTAATAAGCCAAAATAGTATTTTAGCGATATTTCTCTATAAATGGAAAAACTTGCAAATTAATCATTCCATCTATTACAGCCTATAAAATTCTTCTGCTGAATATAGGCTTCCCTTATACAATATGTAACAAAAACCCTGTGGTTCCCGTTAAATATGTTAATAGAATCATAATTTAAACGTATAGAAATAACTTTTTTTAAATCTCGAAAAATATTTTTTTTATTTTATTTAAAAAAATAATTGTATGAAAATTGTGTGGTTTTATTAGCTCTGCATTGTTTGGGGTGTAAGAGGATTGTCAAAGACCCCGCTTTACTTAGCTTTAGCATCGGCTAGTAAACCACAAAATATTTTAAAAAAATATGGTTATGGTTTAGGGGGCGATTTCGCCACAGGCGCCACGGTGGGCAGGCGGTATGGCAACCGCAGTTTTTTTAATTATTATGACGTTTTTATTATATAAAAATACCAGTAAGGCTATTAAATATTACTAATATTCCTTTATTTATATATATATATTTACTTTATATATTATAATATATATTTATCGGTAAGCTTAAAATGCTTATGCTAGAAGTGGTATACGAGAGTAGTCGAATGGCGGATTCGAAACCACGACCTTTTGAGTTCGCGGTCCGCGCCCTGCCATTAGGCTACCGTCGCTTAAATTGTTATCAGTATTATGCTGCTCATATCCTGTTTCGGTTTCCTTCTAGCGCCTCTTATTACACCTGCAGAACGATATGGGGTAGTGGATATTCTTACAATGCCACTAGGTGGTAAATTCAAATTAATCACAAGTAATCAACAATCAATAAAAAAAAATTATTTCATAAATCAACATTTAATTTTTTTATTTATTTATTTATTTCGACCAGCAAGGATCATAGGGTAATATTACATTCATTCAAATTAATTCTAATACTAAAATTATTACTCATTACTAAAATTATATCAAATGTATAAGTATTCATAATAATATTGAAAATATAATAATTATTTAATATTAACAAAATAATATAAATCAGTGTAAACGTAACTCACAACAGACCCGGCTTAATAATATATTAACAAAATCATAAACATAGCTTATATTAATGATATAATAATAATAATTAATCATTTATTGCAGACCATAATTTGTTAAAAGTAGATAGTAAATTAAATAAACATTAGTTCATATATCTGGGTTGCCTTTTTCTTTTTCTCACTCTTTTCTTTTTCTTTATCAGCTTGTAAGATTTCACTGTTGAAGAAGATTTATTTACTCGCACGAAATCACGCACTTGTACATACCATTAATGTTTGGTTTTCCAACAATCAGACCTATTACAACATCAGCTTCCAAATGAGAAGTTAAAAATATTCAAATATATATTAAAATGTTGCAAAATTATGATAAAGAGCATCAAATTCAAGGGGTGCTGGTGCTACAAGTTCTTTATCAGTTAGCACTTTTGAAATATTACAAACGTTTCAAACTTTTGAATTTACTACTGAATTAATTTTATATTTTTAAAGGAAGCTCGAGAAATTTAATTTTAGAACGTTATTAAAGTTTCTTTTTAAGAGAGTAAATAATGATTATTTTTGGAGGTTGCCAAACCGCATGCCAAGCGTAGAAATAAAGGCAAATGTTCTCCTCCTGAGGCAATCTATTGGGAGGCATATGTTAAGCAGTGGACTTTGGCAGGCTGTTAGATGATGATGATGACGATGATATTATCAAAGGTTATATTACGATAAACCTCGATTTTTATATTATGGTAGTGGTAAAAAATCACAACACCATTTTATATTAGAGTACCATAATGGGTGACTTAGAAAAATGTCAGAAGTTCTGATAGATCTTCAATATTTTCTCGAACATGTCCGTCGATACACATTATTGATTTGTGTATTTAAAATTCAATTACTTAAAAATTGGGGGATTCTCGTGGCCAACAGTGAATTGCTACTGGATGAATTTGAAGAAGAGGACGATCTTAAAGAGTGACCAGGGCAACAGCTGATGTTATAACGATGTTCTTTGTAAGTATTTTTCTACCGACTTCAAAAGGAGACAGTACTCAATTCGACTGTATTTTTTATGTGTGTTACCTCATAACTTTTTATTGGGTGAACCGATTTCGATGATTATTTTTTTTATTTGAAAGCTGGTGCTTCATGATTTGATCAAGGTTTGATTAGTTTTTGAGTTACTTTTAATAATTTATATTGAATTCGGTGGTACCAAAATTATTAATTTTAAATTATATAGCGATATTCATGAGTTTAGGTGTAATTTCTTACACTTTAAAATCAAATAATTGTTTTTATGGACCAATTGGTAACCAAACGCAATAGTTTTTCTAATCGTTATTAACTTATATGTATATACGAATAATTTGGAAGTAGTTTTAGATACAGTCAGAGGACACATGGAATTATCCCAACACAAATAGTTCCGAAAACTACCAATTTATAACATTTGACTCCATCTGCTATTGTTGTACATTATTCGAGGAGCAAAATAACATATTATTTATACTTACCTATAACTTTTTAACCCAGAATGTTATCTAACAAACCGCCAAATATAACCAAGATAGATATAGAGATTAGCTGAAGCAAAAACAATCATTCATGCACAATGTTACGAATTTAAATAAAAAAAATGAATAAAACATTCTTGTTTTATTAAATTCAATCCCAAAATCTTACGACTCTTAAGTAAGTGTTTATTGAGAAAGTTCTTTAAGTAAAGTGATTTCCTTATTATGAAACATTTTATTTGACCGGCACTAAGTACAATTTAATAAAAAAGACTTAAACTGAATTAATTTTTCAATTAGGCTTGACTTTAAGACCCCTTATCAGTTTCAAGACTCCAATGGAAGTAAATTTGCATAAATCAAATCAGATTGTGCTCCTCGACATTCTGTTAAAATTAAATGTATCATGTTGATAGACTGGCTTACCCATCTTAGTTATTGCACCGATATTATTATTTCTATTGAACAACACATAATTATTATGAAAAATTTATATCATAATAAAAAATAACCTTTAAACATTTATACAACACTAAAACATTTTCATATTTAAGTAACCATAAAAATAAAGGTCAGAAAAGAACGATTTTTTTTTCACAAACCTGAGTGATTTACATGGTAACTCAATTGTGTCAGTATTGGTTTCAGTATGAAAGTTTTCTTATAAAATGATAAGTTTCACTTGTAAATAAATCTTTGCATTTCCATACTTGTTTCGTAAGTTATGACCGGGAGAGAAATAGATGTTGACAGTTTTTATTTATAGCCAGGAATTGTTCAGAAAAATCGTATTTTATAGGAAACAAAAGGTGGCCGTTAAGCGTGTAGAAATAGGGGGAACGAGCTTAAATGGCATATACTTTATCAATTTATATGCCGCTAGTGTTAAGGAAACCTTTGCGCAGGGAACGATTCTGGATGAGCTCTTGTATTACCTACTTGTGTTTAATAAATGCCCCATACTGGCGAATATTCAAGTAAATAAAAAAGTTAACAAGCGTATACCACTTACCTTTAACTTTTTTTCTATCTTCTTTATTATATCTATATCACTGTGCAACTAATTATAGCATGTTTAAATATGTGTGAAAAATAAAGTCAATAATACAAAAGAGAGTTGAGCTCAACCTACCTAGAGTAAATAAGTTTGCTTGCTTGCCGTAAGGTGGCTGTGTAAGTGAATTCATCACCCTATTTTGTCATAATATTTCCCATAAAAACTATTTTAATTTAATACAATTAAATTTAGACTCTACTTATCTAAAAATAAGGATTGTAACACGTATTTGCTACAAAATAAACTTTTATGTTATATTTTATGCCGTACTTGTGGTTGAAAATTACTTTCAAATTAAATATGTAAATAATTTGCTGTGAAACGTTTTTGTTTATATTTTATTTCATTTGAAAGTTTTACTTCTACCGAGTGTGAACTGCACACGTTTTTTATAGAATGGCGGTGACAAATGAGCTCACAGTCGACATGATGGTAAGTGGGTGCTGTAGCCCATATAGTCGAAGAGCCAGTCCCATTTGTGACAAAACATAATAACGGGAGAGGCCCAAGTCCAGCAGCGGATGTTTATGACAATGAAAAAAAAAACGAAGAAGAAGGAAGTAACACTGCAGCCTTTTGGAAAACATAACCATAACTTATAATGTAAATCCCATTTCGATTCACACGTTGGCATTGAATATTTTGAAACGTATTATCTCCCACAATGGCGTTGTGGTTAGGATTTTGCCTGGCAACACTGTTATATTTGTTCAAAAACACAAATTATTTGTGGTTTTGGCTCATTGTGTATATATTGTCCCAGTGGCTCCGCCACGGCATTAACAAAAAGAAATTTGAATAGAAAGCACGAGAAAAATATTGTAAGCAATAGGGATTAATTGAAAAATTAATAAATTTGTCAGCAAATGACGGTTCCATACAATGATACAATATTTGTTCCGTAGCGGGATATGAACCGTCATATCCCGTACGGAACAAATATTTGTATAATTACTTAAGGTCTGAATATTTGTACTTGTGCAATTATGTTTGTACAGTGCCCCCCCCCCCACCCCCCTATCAACCCCGATATGTTATAAAATCCTTGTGTGGCTTGTTTTTAACAAAGAAAGTTCCTGTACATAGTTTTCATTATTTGCGTAGAAATTTCTGTTCCTAGTGCTTAAAAATTCTTTTTCCATAACAAAAACTTTTAATTTGGACGCTGAAATGAAAAAAAGTACGTATGTTTAAAATATTTTTTAGATGATAATTGAAAGTCAGGTTTTAATTTACAAAAGAAACGTACGTACCTATATCAAGCAATGTTTTTTTTTATTAAAGAACAACACACTAAAAACAAGTCTGTTTGTGTCATTATCTTCATCACCTGCCTTTCCCAAAGTGTTCACTTAGTTCGATCTTCGGCTTTACACAGTTGATAAGATCCACGCTGCAGTTCGTGACTCCATCGAATACTTCGTTATTGGTAATGTGTAAAGCATTTGAGTGGAACCGTTTGTCGGAATTTGTCTTTGTATCTGATTACTGTGCGTTATCATCGAGGCAAGAGTGCATAGGCTTTTGTTACCTAAGTCATTGCACTTAATTATTTTCGGCTACATCGCCATACAAGAGCCGTGGGTTCAGATGGTTAGCTTTTGCTGTAAATTTCACCGTACGCCAGCAACCCTATTTTGATCCACACCGCCACCGATGTAATTGTTAATTTCAATTTTAAGTGCTCATTTACCACGTGCCCGGCGGTGAAGGAAAACATTGTGAGGAAACCTGCATATCTAAGAAATAAAAAAAATATTTGGCAGACATTTGAAATTCGCCAACACGCATTGGGACAGCGCGGCGGACATTTACTTTCCCTAAAACCCTCTCAGAAATGAGAGGCGGCCTGTGCCCAGCAGTGGGACGTATATAGGCTGTAACTTTAACTTTTTTTAATATCACCACATAATATATTACATTAGACAGTGGTCAATCACTAGCTTAAAATATTTCAAAATATCTAGTGTAACGAATTCGATTTACCTAAGGGCGATTTCCATACTATGACCAGAGTGTTTGCTACAGTTTTATCTTTTTATCAGAATTTTATTGAACATTATTTGTGGAGTGGATTACACAGTATAACTTTAATCACGACCATAACTTCCGAATAGCTTTGAAAGCTCTTAATTGTACAAGATATTACTCAGTTCTACAAGTGTCTGCGCTAACAGAGGACTCTCATTGTACGTAATATTGGGAATACATATTGCTTTCAGTAATCGTCGCCATAACTTCGTAAAGACTATTATGATGGGCACATGTCTCCCCCAAATGATGTAATTTGCCGGTATCACCACAGTTGCGGAAGGATTGTTAATATGTATAATTGACATCTGTACAAATCTCATACTATATGGTATATGCATAAATAGGGTATATTTATCTGTTGTTTTAGGCATTTCACTTGATACTTTCCGACGTTTTGGATTGAAAAAATCAATCATGGAAATTCGTCACAAAAATCTAATCAAGTCACAATTAAAGTTTTTTAAAAATTATTATGAAACATTTTGGCTTATCAACATAAAAAGTACATATATACAGATTATAATATATACAGAATTGTCGAGACTTAGGAAGGTAAACACGAATATAAAACTTCTGCATGGAAACATTATCGTTATTGGAATGCTAAAGGTACCTCGGACTTTATTCAAATATTTTAGGCATGAACTGATTGTTCGGGATTCCGTGACATAGCGCAGTTTTCCAGGCCCATTTTATTATGTCCCATTGTCGATAAGAATTGTGTTTTGTGTAGCGTGACAGCGTTTACTGCACACGAAGCTTTACCATAAAATCATACCTGATTTTATTGCGGTAAGTACAAATTGTATTTGCCTCCAAATATTTTAACACTATCTTCCACATACACTTTGTCAATCTTAGAGTATGGATCAAGTTCCTTTTTAATTACCTCTAAGAATATTTAATGTGTTGTAATCCTTTACCAATACATAGCCCTTCCCTGCATTATTCATGTTCTTTGTAGTAATTGGGTGGCGTGTCGTAATAGAATCAGATTCCAAAAGATGTTATGGAAGAGGTTAGAAATACCTCATAGCTTCTGATAATTAACCGTATAGTGGTGTTACAAGAAAATTCACTACCCCATATCAAGAGGGTAAACTGAGCCGGTAGATGGGCAACATCATCTTTCTGATAGCTGTAAAATAAAAATAAACTGCGGTTGCTAATCCTGTTTCCTATAATAAGCAGCGGTATAAATATCTAATATATTCTAAAAGTTTTTTATAGGATCGGGTGACAAACGAGCACACAGTCCACCT
This sequence comes from Parnassius glacialis, assembly GCA_033319125.1. Lineage (NCBI taxonomy): Eukaryota > Metazoa > Arthropoda > Insecta > Lepidoptera > Papilionidae > Parnassius > Parnassius glacialis. The sequence goes on along the minus strand of JAVANC010000021.1, from coordinate 44,556,594 downwards.
GATGGCTAGTGGTTGCTGTGACCTATAGATATCTACATCTATCCTCATTAAAGAATCGAAATGCAGATGCGTTGTCACCCGTGAGGGCTAAGATGGAATGCCACTTTTCCAGTAAAAAGGGTCTCCGGTTCTCTACACTCACCATACGAAACACAGCAGTGTTAAGCTGCTATTTTACGCTGGTATTAAAAGTGTGAATGAAAATGTCGTCAAAGGTGTCATATAATATTTGGGAGCACCATCGCCAATCTGCTTAAGTTGTCCAAATTTGCCTTACTGTCCATAATATCGGTAATTTTTCTTAAAGTTGTAGAAGTCTATGTCAACAATGTACTACTATACTATATTAAGGTCACATTTTCAATGCCATTAATATACTTTTCTAATATTTGATTAACTTTAAATAATCGATTAACTATTTGGAGTATTTATTGTAATAAACTTTAAAGCTACAGGGCGGTTTGATAGGATTGAATAGGGGGTTAATAAAATTAAATAAACATGAGTTGGACCCTGACCGCTATCATAATTGGAAAGTAACGTTCAACTATTTTGGGTTTAAATATTTTGAAGTACTCAAATAAAAATTGAATTAAACTGTAGGTGAATTTCCATAAAATCCAGGGGAATCGCAGCTGCGTTGCCAACCTTTTAGAAAAAGTAAGTTCTTTTCTTGAAGGTCCCTAAGTTGTATTGGCGGATGGTGTACAATTTCATAAAGAGTTCGTACGACGAAAAGAACTCCTAGTAAAGCGCACAGTGGTAGACCGTCAAACATCCAGATGGTGTGGGTGGTATCGTGAATTTTATTGCGATATGCGTTCGTGAAATTTGGCGGCTGGAATGAGGGCATCCACGACTTTTTCTGCCACCAGGGCGGCGCCACTTTCGAGTGAGGTAAAATATTTGACAGATTTCATAGCGGGGACGATAATTTCTTAGGAAAATGTAATCTTTAAGGTTTCTTTCTGTGTTATTAGTTATATTTTATATTAATTACATTAGAAATGAATAAACCAAACTATAAATATAGCTAAAAGACGACTTTTAAAAAAAAAAGAGTTATAATGTGCAAAAAATTAAAAATCAAACCACTGACGCATTGTGTTATATATTAATATAATACTCTAGACAATGATAATCTATTATTTAAAACTAATTTCGCAATTAAATGACACTGTGTAACAAAAAACTTTACCTCAGTCGCTAGTAGCGACATCTGGTGAGTGGAAGATTATTAGCCCTCATTAATCCGAAAAATCCCTCAGAGCACTCCCTGTGGCAAATGCGACGGAAAATGCAAAGTAATGCAACATCCCTTCGCAACGCTAGTGAACAAGTAGTGAAAAAAAACCGAGCCGATCAGAAAATAGTCGATATCGATTCGTGCTGCTCTGCACTGGATGCGGTCAAGTGGATGGAGCTGGGACTAGGGTGCCCCAAACTTACGCCTTGTAAAGTTGCAAGCGGTGTGCCGTCGTGAAATACTGTCCCGCTCTGTTAAGCACGCCAAGCTTTTAGAAGCATTCAGCCTGTGAAGCATTCTATCTTAGTTGTAAGAGGTGGCAACGCAACTGTATCTATTATAGCTAATTGGCCGTAGTTGCTCATGGATTACAGTAGCTGCTTACTCGCAAGTCGACGTAAGTTCATTTTTACATATTTTATATAAAAAAAACTACTACATTTGTTAACTAAGCTGTACACTCCGCTCGCATCTCATGTGTCCCCAATCTTCAGCAATAAACATCTGTTTAGCGGATACGAGCTCTTTTAACCAAGATCAGCAGTGATACTGGCTGAGTTCCGTAAATAATAGTTTCGATACATGAGAATACTTAATGTTATTCTTTCAAGAAGGAAGACTTACTCCACAAGCGTAGTTAGCTCAACAAGCGTATTTAGGTCAAGTTTTGGTAAGGTTTTCCTACAAATTATAATCTACCAAATTTACTAAATTTATGAATGTTTACAGTATTATTTATACACAATAATTTTGAACGTCAAACCTTTAGAAATTTCATGTGTTTTATAAGATTTAGTTCTTGTAGGAAAATTTATTTAAAAGTCTAATAAACCCTCACAACGTTTTGATTTAGTTTTCTCAGGTCAAGAATGTTTTTAGATCCATTTTAAATATAGTAACATTAACATTACTTTTACCAAAAGATGAAATAAGTGTGTTTATATAAACGTAGTTACTAATCTTATCTATACTATACTAGTATTACTTTTGCAATAAAATACGTAATTTGGTTCGGCTTGTGAAAAATTTCGCCTATTTTCTCTTAAAAAAGTTCATAGTAAGTTTCTGTGTTTTGATTCTGTATGTCTTATTTCACAATCCATGAAAAACTGACTGATTCAACTAAATTGACTAGGATTAGGAAATAAAAATGTACATCTCCGTTACGGTTTAACGTTTGACCTATTTTTTCTTCTGTGTCGAATATTACTCTCACTTCATTTTTTTTCTTATTGCTTATTTATAAAATTTCTCCACGTTAGATATTTCTATATCTTCTTTTTATATCACGTATAGTATGTGTCGTTGATTTTTTCGTTGGTCTAGTATTTTTTAACGGACCAATATCAGTTTTTAGATTTCTCTATCAAGAAATCCTTAGTAGCAGCCCGGGATTGGAAATTTGGTGGAGTTTCACCCCCGTGCCTCTAAATACACGTAAAGTTATGGGTTCTCCGGTTGATCTCTCTCCAGTAACGTGTCGGATCACAGTCTCATCGAGAAAGTTAAAAAATAGAGACCTGTACTTGTTCATACACTCAGACACTGTAATCTTATTCGCAAAGATGGCTTGTCTCCGTTTAGACTGGCCGCCATGGCCGAAATTAGGTTAGAAAGATATTATGATTATTTATGAGATAATCATCAAATATCATTTCGTTTAACGGTTTCTCAATTTTTAAAATGCTGCAGGTATTTCGGATAAAACATACCCTAGATTACTCTTGATATTGCTCTATCTGTTTGTAAAAAGTAATTAAAAAAAGACCAACAATTTTTTTTAAAATAGTTATTCATGCCTTTATTAATCACCAGCGGATTATTAAGAGGGGGGGGGGGGGCTCTTAATAATCCGCTGAGCATTATAGAAGCCAGTTGTTTCAATATAACAGACATGTACTTCAAGTATATTTTTATGTATATATTTAATTTATATATTTAACAAATTATTTTATAATTTATCAAAGTACACAGAACTAGTTTTTAATCTATAAACTAAATCTTTATAAACGAATTATAATCAACAAAATGGTCCTGGATGATAAAAAATCTCCCGGAATTAATATTCATAAGCAATAACAAAGGTTATTTGACTTGTTGAAATGACTGCAGGCAAAAACGTGGCTTGAAAGATATGGGGTAAAAATCGTTCAATAAACGATGTCAAAAGGAGTGTGAAAATTGATTTTGATATATTTAGGTTGTTACTTGATTACTTTACGGCCAATTCAAAACTGGAAGAGGTTTACAATACAGCGATTTTTTTTATATATTATGCGATATCTTCGCCAGTTGTAAACAGATTTGAAAATAATAATAATAATAATAATCTTTATTACTAAACATACGTTTACCAATTAAGATATGATGGTTACACTTCGGAGGTGATCCATATAAATTTGGTAAAAAGTTTTACCAACTAATGCCCAAATACTCAAAGGCTACTTAATTTTAAGGTGTTGTTAAGTCCCGTGCTGTCTCTATCGCTAAGTCAAAGTGAATGCGACACTACGCGACTCAACGACATCATGAAATAGAGTAGCATATGAGTATTTGGCTTTGACGGTGGCTAAATATTATACGTAAATATTTAGTTGACATAGAAATTGTGATATTCCTAAGACTACTTAAGAGGACGTGAAATAATTTTAATAAAATTAAAAGCCCTTATCAAAATTAGAAATAAAAATATTAAAATAGTTTTACATTCTGAAGTTGGGGATTTAATTGTTCTTTACATAATGTCTTAGCATCGATTTCAGAATGTAAAATTATTTTATTTATTTTAATTATTTGACGTCGGATTTAATTTTTTATTAAAATAAAGTTTTGTTTTGAATTTAAATTGTGCTTTCAAGCGCGTTAAATAATTTGATAAGCCTCGATTAGCATGATATTGATGTATACTGATGTAAAAACTGCAGTAGATAATAAACTTTCATAACATCCAACAACCTAAGTTCGAATTCCGCCAAATCGCAATTTAAACGTCCCACCGAAAGAAAACATCCTAAGAAAAGTTTAACTTCAAAGTAATTCTAAATTTAAATTTCAAGGCCATTTTCTACTTTGCCAATTCCCACTGAATCAAAGCGCCGAACATTAGAGTGGAATTTCCGCATATGAATAACTTTTAAATCTGTGTATATCATAAATCCGAAACTTTCAATAGATAATAGGAAAACACTTTACCAAAAGGTAAGTTCCTCTTTTTTTATTTTTCAATGAGCCTGTAATCCATTTTAACACTTTTATTAACTTCGCGTGTACCTAATTACCTACGAGTTAGACATGTGTCAATCGTGAATGATTCCTTCATTTGACTTGGGTTGCAACGATGATTGCAATTTAATTTTTTTAACGTTTCGGATCAAACAATTGACAGAATCTACGACCAGAGTCCGACGACCGACATGATAGAGCGGATTCCACATATCAAAGAACACTGAAATTCGAAGTAATCCATTTGAATGATTGACTGGAATGATCCGGTTCGTAAACGAATCAATACTTGAATGATCGGTTTACTAGAAATGAATGAATGACGGATGACAATAAATCTAGTATCCTGATCAGGATAATTCTCTCTAGAATCATGACACCTTATGATCAATGCGTGTTTTTTAAGTTTTCTTAAATTTTAGTATTATTCAATAAAGGTCTTTGAAAAAGCGTTAAATAATACATCTCTTGAATTGAATATAAATAATTGTACACATGTAAAGATTCCCATTACCCTATAATCAGCCTCCGGGTGTCGTGAGATGTGACCGTTGGAAATGAAATAAAAGAAGGACAGCAGCGTCTTCCTGATAACAACTAAATATTAATAAGTATGCAACTAAATATTAAAATAAAACTTGACAACTGTTGCAAATACCGCCTATGAGGCAATTTATCGGGAAGACCTTTTTCAGTAGTGAATTTCATAGGCACTAACGGTATACTGGACGAAGTGCGTCAGCAAATGCAGTTCGGAAACTAGAGTACTGGGTTTTTTTTATAGGATAAGGGTGAAAAACGAGCACACAATCCACCTGATGGTAAGTGGTTGCTGCGGCCCATATCATCTACATCTATCCTCTATTACAAATCAAAATGCAGATGCGTTTTCACCCGTGAGGACTAGGATGGAATGCCTCATTTCCAGTAAAAAGGGCCTCCGGCCACCTGCACTCACCAAGCGAAACGCAGAGGTAAAGCTCTAATTCACGCTGGTATTCTGTGAGGTCGTGGTACCACCCCCGGTTAGAGCCGGCCCATCCGTGCGACAGCAAAAGCTGCCGCCTGGCTCTACCACTGTTAAATATAATATATATATATATATATATATATATAGTTTATCTAGGGTTCTCTGAGTTTTTCCGTGTGTTAAAAATAAAAAAAATGACTTTTAATGAGCAAAATCAATATTGAATTAAAGTATTTTATTTGTACTATTATATTGAGGAGGTTAGTATATCCACCTTATAGCAAAGTACAAAATTAGATTATAAATCCGCCACAACTTTTTGTTAAACGCATATAACATGTAAATTATATTATTTAGTGGCGTATGAGACACTTAATGAATAAAGTGGTAAACAAAATGAAAAGTAAGACTTCTGAAGCCCGTAAAAGCTATGTATTAGACTACTTGTATTCAAGAAATCGTTGGTAGATAGTATTATATAACATAGCGTTCTTGGCTTAACCTCGCAATTTGATTTAGGTAATTTGATTGAAGTAGATAAATTGCAATCTGAAAGGTTTCCTCTAAAGACAGTCTCAGGAATTATTTCACAAAGATCCAAAGACGTAATTATCTTCACTTATCAGCGCTGACAAAAGAGTAGCCTATCAAGTTTTCTTTGCAATGAAATAAAATCTCCTTTAGGATTTAAGATGGATGTCTTGCTTTATTGTGATTTAACCGATATAGATACAGAAATAAAAGTTTCATGGCTTATAATTTCGTAATTTTTCAGTTTATACCGTAAAAGTAACAAGCTTTTGTATAATTGTTTGCATTACTCTTAATTTGATTTACACCTACGATTATAAAAATATGAGTAACACATATAGAAGCTATTTATGACTATTAACAATCACCTGATACTCTGTATAACCAGGCCTGTCTCCCTCCGCGCGAAAATATCTACGCTGCGCAGCCGCTTACGAGAGACTAATTCCATGAGGTTGTCACGCGTGCGCTCGAGCTGACGCGCGTTTTACGTTAACAAAAAGTATTTTTCTCTTATAAGTATTTAGGCACTTTTAACATTTATTTTTGAGTTTTCATTCAAATATGGCCTCTCAAAAAGCCAAAAGGTACTGCAGAGCATACGGGTGCTTAAAACAATAGGAATGTCAGACTTTCATTCTTTACTGTTCCTAAGGATACCGAATAGAAAGATATTATTATTTATAGGTAGATCTAGATAATTAGGAACCCAGCTACTGAGGCCATAGTTACAGTTTTATTATTTGATCAGCGACCTGACCACAGCTTCGTAGTTTTTGATTTTTCGCGTATAATGCCAGTGATAATAAACGAAAATCCAGTGTAAGTAGACCTCCCAGTAACAGTGACTGCCTACTAATGCAGGATCAGCAATATACTGGAGAGGAGTTAAACACTTGGTCGATAAAAGAAAGAGATTGAAAATAGCAGTACTTCTCATCGCCACTGTTTCATTAATAATGCCATCACGTGTCACGTGTTCTTAAATAGCAAAAAAACGTGAAACAGATAAGTGATGACTCCGTGTCACAGTGGCTTTGTAATGAGATGCAACGCTAAGGGTGCGGCTTCTAATTCCTCACGGAAAAAGTATTTGTATGGCCTGCAAATATTTCTGAGTCTGGTCTGCCCTTGTGAAATCTATGCACGTAAACTACCATTCGCGATACAGGAGAAAATCTTAGTGGGGAAGTAACGATTTTTAAAAAGAGAGGAAGAGAGACAAGTAACAAAATTAAAAAAATCTCACAGCAGCTAATCCAACAATAGGTGCGGCCTTAACAAAGGCGCCTAACGGGCTAAGTGATACAGACTCTCGAACGCGGACGTAAGGTTCATTTTGATTTAATAAGCGCGCTAATTTAACGATGGTCGTGTGCGAGTATTATGAATACTAGCGACGTTGTAATTAGGTTTAAACTTGCAAGTTTGCTATCAGAAAGTGATCCTTCTATTCTTGTACTATTATTTATTCTGTGGTATAATACATTATTATTATCCATCCATTATCCAATATGGCCTGTATAAAAGTCCACTCATAAAGAAAAACCACCCACATAGATTGCCTTATAGGGGAAATTTTGCCACAGTGGGCAGGCGGGTTGATAACCACAGTTTTTTTTATTATTTTACTTTGTTATTGGGATGATGCTGCTGCCAATCTTATGTTTCAGTTCCCTCTGTCGCCTCTTACGACTCCTACGGCATTTAATGGGATAGTGGATATATTAAATGATAATAAATAAAATGAAGGCATTACGTACAATTTAAAGTAATTATCGTCATTTTCTACTTTACTATTTTAAGTTCCGTTGTTTTTCGTTTAAGAGACCGAGGGATTCCTAAGCTAATTAAAATGTTGGCATTTTAAAAATTTCATTTTAAATTACAAATTCCTTCTATAATTTTTTTTTATAGAATAAAGGTGACAAACGAGCACAGTCCACCTGGTGGTAAGTGAATGCTGTGGTGTATAGACGTCTATATCTATTCTCAATTAAGAATCAAAATGCAGATGCGTTGTCACCCCTTAGTAACCAGTAAAAAGGGGTAACCAGTAATAACCGGTGAAGTGCCAGTTGGACTCGCGCATGAAGGGTGTCGTACCATCCTACGTTTTTAGTAGGGGAGCCCCTTTAATTTTTTATTTATTTTCATTTTTATTATTTTTTGTTATGACGGCAACAGAAATACACATTCTGTGAAAATTCCTACTGTCTATCTATTACGGATCATGAGATAGAGCCCACTTATAGACAGACAGGCGGACGAATAGACGGACAGCGGATGCTTAGAAATTGGCTCCCGTTGGATTCCTTTTAGGTACGGAACCCTAAAAAGGGGCTCCAGTTTTCTACACATGCCATACAAAAGTACATACAGTATTATTCTGCTGTTTCACACTGGTATTCTGTGACAGCGTGATCGTATACTGGTTGGATTATACGCCTGAAACAAACAAATTGAGATTGAAGGATATGAAATTAAAATAAAGCATCTCAAGAAAAAGCAAACTATTAAAGTGTGGATATATAGAGAGAAATACAAGAGGTGATTTCTATGGCTGAAGTTTAAATTTACGTACATTACTAAAGCGTTTTAGCGCTATAAAATCGTAAATTACAAGAAGATCTTTATTTTAATTTTAATACAATCGTATTTAGAACGGATCTAATCTTTATGTTTATTAATTTAATCGCTACAATATAATATAAAAATTGCCTATCAAGACCATACATACTTGTCAGATATTAAAAACTAGCTTTTTACCCGCGGCTTCGCTCGCGTGGCAAATTTAGCGAAATTTGATCACTTTTGGAATCACCTCGGTGTCTGTGTCTCTATGTCTGTCAAAGATTTTATTTTGAATTCTAAAAGACTATTAGACGTAGATTAGGTATTTGGCATAGATAGGTATAATATACCACAGGAACACGTGAATATATATATGTATCCATAAGAAAGGTAAATTGTATTGTAATCAAAATTTATTATTATCTATTATTTACATTTTACTCTTTACATTTATTCATAATTAAAATTAATTTAGTTTCAACAAAATAATAATGAGTTTCACGGTCTTCTATCAATTTACGGCATAATGTTTATTTGAGATATTTTATTCATATCTATCATTGGTCCTATTTAATATTTTGATTGACACCATAAATTAGATGTAAATATTTTTTTTACGTTCGAGTTGACTTCAAAATTTAGTATACAGTATACTACACATGGAATAAAACTAATGTTACGGATTTTATCACTTCTAATTTTAACTTTTTTACGTTAGGTTTTTTTACGCATCTTTGGATGAAAGTTCCATAAAAACCCGCGTAAAAGAACATATAATAATAATAATAATAAATATTTATTTCATTTCCAATTACACATGTTTACATAGAGGAGCAAATATAATTACAATTAAATAAAGTAACAATAAGTCTAACAAAAATAAAATGTTATGATAAAATTAAAACTATGTGTAGCTTAATAATGTAGAATATACAAAAGAAAATAGAAAAGTCAAGTTTATAATATTAGCTACCTGCCTGAACTAGGTTGAGTACCTGTGTTTCAGAAATCACTTATACAATCGGTTTAATAATGTAGGACACTAGATATTTAAATAATTAAACTATATTATATAATAAATAAAATAACTAAATAACAATTATTGTTACGTACAATTAATGCAAACTATTTTAGAATTTCTAACAACTTCTCCGTGTCTTCGTAATTTAATTTATTTAGATATTCCCTTACACTTATATTACAGTTCTTATAACTTAGACTATATACCTTTAGTGACTTGTTGAGCTTGTTATATAGAAAGGGTCCTTTGAGGGTTTACACAAACTAAGTCCATTCTTCTCCTGTCTATGGATTTAAATGGAAGTTCGGTATGCTGTTTTAATATGATGTTGAGGATAAACAACTGACGGACAGTTAGTACACTACATGACAAGTACAGTTGATGTGTAGGAAACATGAATGGACGGAAAGTGGCTACCTTCAGAACTGCTCTCTGAGCACGTTCTAGTGGGAGCAATATTGTTTTAGAAGCACCACCCCAGGAAGTAATGCCATAAGTAAGTATGGATTGACACAAAGCCAAATAGACCTGCCTTATCAATTTGAAGTCAGCGATATTACGAAGATATTTAAAAATATATATTAATTTACGAACTCTAGCACAAAGTAAATCAATGTGCTTGCGGAAATTTAAATTTGTGTCAAGCGTGATACCTAGATATTTTATATTGTCTGTTTTTGTTAATGCGGGACATGCACATGCAGTGTCATCATACGAGTTACAATGATGAGCGTAAATATTTAGGTGAGTAGGTATGTTATTATTTCTCATTAAAAATAACATATATTGTGTTTTATCAGCGTTTAAACGTAGGAGATTATTAAGAAGCCAATTAGATACTATATTAAAGCCTTGCTGAGCGTATTTATAAACCTCATCTCGTGATTTAGCTGAGAATAACAGGGCTGTATCATCCGCATACGACATTATGACACCATTTTGAAGTTGAAGATTGCATAAATCATTTATAAAAATTAGGAACAATGTAGGCCCCAGGATACTGCCCTGTGGGATACCAAAAGAGCTGTTTTGTAATTCAGTACTTGTATACTCACCGATTTTTACACACTGAAAGCGATCACTGAGGTAATCGGAAAAAATTTGTAGTTGAGTTCCCCTTATGCCAAGTGTTTCAAGCTTCTGCAATAGTATAGGGCAAGATATAGTATCAAATGCTTTAGCAAGGTCTAAAAAGATCCCAATTGAGTGCATACCATTGTCAAGATTACTTGTGACATAATCAGTCAATTCGTGCAAGGCATCATTACATGACCTCTTAGACCTAAAACCAAATTGTTTGTCTGACAGCAAGTTATTAGTTTCCAGGTATTGTATTAACCTGGTATTTATGATCTTTTCTAAAATTTTAGATAAACCAGATATAACTGAAATCGGCCTATAGTTATTAACTAAGTTTTTATCACCAGCTTTGTAAATAGGAGAAACCACTGCTTTTTTAAGCACTTTCGGGAAAATTCCATTTGATAGGCATAATTGAAAGATATGTGTTAACGGGGCGGCCAGTAAATGTTTAAATCTTTTGAGTATGCGATTAGGTATATTGTCCCATCCAACTGCACAATCTTCTTTCAAGCCAGATATTATACTTAAAACCTCATCAATATCGGTATTTAACAATACAAAAGATTTTAACTTAGAAAAGGATGTGGGCATAAAAATTGAATTACGAGTGCTGCTTAATTTTAAAGTTGTCTCTGCTATATTTTTGCCAACATTAATAAAATAATTATTTACTTTATTGGTTGCTTCGTTTGGGCTTTTGTCTAGTGACAGTAGATCAAGTGGGGGTCCAAGATTTTTTGAACTGAAGGTATTATTTTTAATGAACTTCCATACAAGTTTACTGTTTTTACCGGCCTTTTGTAAAACATTTTTATCATATTGTATTTTGAGGTTTTTTAATAGCTTATTGCAAAAATTCCTATATCTTTTATAAGTAGCAGAAAGTATTTAATTATCAGGAGAAAGTTTAGATTTTAAATGAAGTTTGTCTCTATTTCTTATACAGCGGACGAGACCAGGTGTTATCCAAGGTTTAATATTATAATACTTACGTGACAGTTTTATTGTTGATGTATTATTTATTATTGCGTATTGCAAAGAATTTATAAAGTAACTCAAGGTCGTATTTGCATCGTCAGAGCAATAAACAAAGTCAAAATTAATGCTACGAATGTCATTTTCAAGGTTCGTCATATGGACTTTAGTGTAGTTGCGTATGCAGTTTTTACTAGGTAAGGTTAATTGTAATGTTAGTAAAATTGTTTGATGATCAGTAAGCGAGGAATTAGTAACTAATGTTAAAGAAGGTTTATTTGATTTAATCACAAAATGGTCTAAGCAAGAGCCACTTTGATGTGTAGGGTGGTAATGTGTTGGTAAGAGTCCATGAAAAGAGCAAATATTTAGGTAGTTATGTGCATGGTTATCTGTTTTCCCAGGGGTAATGTTAATATTTATGTCACCGGTTAGGATTATATTTTTATACGTGCTAAGTTTGTTTAGGGTAATATCAAGGGACTCTAGAAATCAATCAATATTTTGTGAAGGAGGTCTGTAAATTGCGATAACAATCGTCTCGGAATTTATTCGAATGATTAAGCAATTACTATCCTGGAATGTAGGTTCTGTGACAGTTACTTTTAAATTATTACTAACATAGATTACTAAACCGTCATTTTGATTAATGTTTTTCTCGGTTTTGTGTAAAGAATAGCCATTTAGAATCGGTAGGTGGGGTGTTAGGTTTGACAGCCAACATTCTGTAAGGACAATAATATCACATTTTATATCAAGTCTATGCAACAAGACTTCAAACCCGGTTATATTCCGATTTATGCTTCTAATATTTTGTGTAAGTAAGATTAACTTATTTTCAGGACGTGGAAGGAAGTGTTTACAGTCATCAACATTACATGTTTTAGCGTCAGACACAGAAAAGTTGTCTAGGTCATTGAGTAATTGATTCGCCATACTTAATCTTAAAGATAAACTAAAACTAGTGTTTAAGAGCTAAGTAAATAATATAATACGCGGCGCTCTTAGGCGCCCACATAGTCTATGGAGTTGATATATTTGTCCTCTGCGAATTTACGTGCTGGACAGCTTTCATCGCCAGTTTTGTGGTCGCATTTTCTTTTAAAACGTTTACACGTCGCGCAAACGGGGGCATGCGTTTTGTTATTACATTCCTTAAAGGAATGCCCGAGCTCTCCACAGTAGTTACATGTAGGGCTACTTTCCCGACAAAATTTGGCTGAATGACCAAACTGCTGGCAGTTGAAGCATCTTGTTACTATTGTAAAGTCTCTGACTGGGCATGAGGTCCAATTAATATATATTCATCCCTGATTGATAAGGGCCTTCCTGATGCTAGGTGGCACTTCGACAATGTAATTACAGGTAGGAAGGTTTTTCTTACCTGATTTATGGCTCAGGTTGACTGTTGCCAGGAAGGCCTCACGCGTGGCATTGGGAAATTTATCGGCAATATTTTGTTCGAAGATGCACTCAAACACTTCTTTATCCGTGAGGGCTACAGGGACACCAACAATTGCAATCCTCGGACGTCGTTTAGTCGGCTCTTCCATGGTAAGGTCAGAAGATACAAGCTTCTCAGAGTTCTTTAATTTGTCGATATCTCCTTTTGTCTCAGTGGTAATTATAACTCCCCCATTTTTGACCTTCCTCATGCCCCGGACATGTAGTTTGAGTTCTTCTGGGGATATTATTTTTTGTAAGAGGCACTTCGTGTCATCACTGGATTTGGACTTGTCCCTCGGATAAATTGCTAGGGTACTTAGATTGTTTGGGCGAATGAGGGTTTGGCCACCTTTTTTGACCATGTCTGCAAAAGTGGTTCCAGAGTCCGGTTTTGATGACTCTTCGATACTATTCTTAAGTTCCTGCAGCTTTTGGGACAGGTCAAGTTGGTTCTGCAGGGATACGATGGAGGTCTGGGCTTTAGTGGCATCCATTTTGAGGGACATGTACTGGACTACCAATTGCGATGTACCTTGGCTTACTTTACGACAAAGCGAGCTGATGCGCATTTTTTGATCCGAGTTAAGTTTTCCTTCTGTAGCGATTGAGCATACCTCGTTAAGGCACAGGTCAATGTTTGTCATCCAATGCTGCAACTCAGGAGTTGGAATTGTTTTGGTTGGTTCGCTTGAAGTGGGTGTCCGCATGACAGTGGGTGGGGTTGATGGAGGCGGGGTGCGATTCGTCCTGGCACTCCGGTTGAAGGGACTGTTCTCAATTTGGTACCTATTTTAGATTAAGCTAAACATTTCAACAAAATCACAGACACAAATATAACTAAAGTATGTCACAGTTACTACCGGTATTGTTATAACGAGGTCACGGCTAAGCACATACTTATTTAATTATTTTAATTACTATTAGACACGTCTGTACACAATAACGTGCACTTACGAACCATATAGGTAGTTGATGTGAAACACTGTCGCTCCGGAAAGTCTAAAGTATGTCAACATGTTTAGTATCATCCCAACCATTATATCGGAACTGATATACAAATCCTTGTAATAGAACACCAATTCCTACCAATGATGATTCGCGGGGCTATTGAAATTAAAAAAAAACATGCTAATTTTAATAGGGAAGATGGCTGAGTGGTAAGATTTGCTAAGGGCGCCATAGTTAATAAAATAAAATTCAAACCCAAGCATACTCCTGCATTTATTCTATTACTATTATATTCTATTCTTATTCTATTCCACTCTAACTATGACATCAGGTCGTCAAAAACCTCAGTCCTACCGTGACCATGGGTGCTGTAAAGTGCCCAAAACATCGGGAATTAAAAAAGTTAAAATTAAACACGATAAGATCCTTAAAATTAGTTTTATTCTTTATAAATTTTATTCAAAGTGAACCTGGGAAGCACTACTCTTATGAACGAGAGTAGAAAAATGTTCGTCTTGTTGTGGCGGTGAAAGAGAACCCGCCGCCTCATATCGTACCGTCGTAACCAGTGACATATGACCTAGGGCATGATATGACATAGGGCAGCATCATCTTCCTGACAAAAGATCAAAATAATAATAGCTGCGGTTGCCAACACGCCTACCAAGCGTAACAACTATTGCAAATATCCAGCTACTTGACAATTTATGCGGGAGGCCTGTTTATTTCAGGGGACTTTTTTTTAGAGTGAAAACAAAAAGTAACATACCCGAAAATATGGATACAATAAAAAATGCATATATTTCCCCATAAAAAGTAAAAAGTTGCAGCTCAAATACACGTTACTACTGGGCAATGGCCGCATAAAGTTTATGACCAAAAAAAGTGTTCGCTGCGCTGATTCCAATGCAGGATGACCTCAACTGGGAAACTTCTCAGATATGCAGGTTTTCCTTAACCGCCGAGAACGTGGTAAATCGACACTTCAATTGTAATTAATATAAAGTATGCTGAAATATTTAATAATGCTTACGTACCATGAAATTTAAGTTTTTATCAGTTGGATTACCGCCTTTGACAAATAAAATAAAAAGAACCTTTGTTTAAAGCAGTTTAAGTAAAATTTGCTTTAAAAAAAGAGCCTGTTAATTTACAAATATGTACTCATATGAGCTATGAAACCAAGAGTGTCACAAATATCTTAATATGTCCGAAAATATGAAAGCTACCTTAAATTACAAAGTGATTATAAATCTCATTAAAGCTAAAAAAGTAAAGTAGCAGCTAATATACCTACGTCTCACTACTGTACACAGGACTCCTCATTACCTATAGTGTTTTGTGGGCAGAAAAATAGAGTACGCTGCAATGTTTTAACATGTCAAGTTAACGGTTTTCACATCTCCACGACTATTTTAACTACTCAGATATCTAGGTTTCCCCACGAAGTTATTCTTCACCACTTTAACGGACACGTGTTAAGTCAGCACGTAAAGTTTTCTATAACAGAATCATCCTCGTACACGCTTTGCTCCCGTGCCATGAGAAATCTCACGGCGAGAGCTACACGGCCCTCATATTTGCTTAAATACAATTCATTAAAACTGAAACTAAGTTTTTGCATGATTGTTGACCACATCTACCTAGTAATTACACATCCAACGTTGCCACGAACGAATTTTCAATTATTTACATCGTATATTCAGTAGCATTCTATTATTTAATTATATCAGATACTTACTATTTTAGTTTGTATATTGGTAAGTAGATGGCGCTATTATTAGATTAAATAATGAAAACCAAAACTATATTATCTAATAATATCTGCAATAGAGGTGAACATTTATTTATTTTATCAATAAGGCATAAAGTAATGACAATTCTGTTAAAAAAATTGTTGTAGTGGTGAAAAACAATTTAATGATATCGTCATATGACCATATCATGAAATAGCAACTTTTCTAGTTAGTAATATCTTCAAACGATTTCTATTCATTGATTTGGTCAAGCTAAATCATGAGATGGTCAACAAACAGTGTTAAATATAATGAAATGACCACACCATTTTACTAAATGACAGACTACTTTATCTGATCTATTCTACGATCTAGCCACGACATATATAAAAATCTCTTTAATTGTACTATAATGATAATGAAAATTTTTCAATAATTGCAGACAGACCAGTTTTAATCAGTTTACATATAGATTAGTAATTGAAATAAAAACCTTATCAATTTCGTATTTTTGATTGATCTTCTATTGAAATTATTACACTTTTAAAACAAAATAACAAAAATACTAAAAAAAAAACTACACGTTACACTTTTTAAATAACTTTAAAAATTTTATTATCTTATTATTTAAACATATAAATGCAAGTTACTTATATTATTTAATTTATTAGTAACTGAAGGCAAAATATACTACTTTTTCCATTTGATGACAGATGGCGCTGATTTCATAACTAAATCGGTGTAATTTCAAGTTATTTTACCAAGTTTATAACTATATTTTATACTTTATTTATAAATATGGTATTTATTTGCAAAACACTCGTCATTCCATCTATAACTAAGATATAATAGAAAATCAACATCTAAAGGAAGGAAAATACTTAACCTTCTTTTTTGAAGTTCCGTAATCGGATAAAAAGTAGCCTATAAGTTGTCCCGGGTTACTAACTACCAATATACAAAATTTCATGTAAATCAGTCTAGTAGTTTTTGCGTGAATCCGGAATACACAGACAGACAGACAGACAAAAATTCTAAAAGCCACTGATTTGGGTTCAGAACCCTTTATTTAGTCCCCTGGACTTGTTTTTTCAAGAATATATTAGAATTACAGACACGACTTTTCTACAGATTTATTATATGTATAGATCAAATTTGAATTTACATTCAAAATTGATTTTCTATTAGTTTTCATGCATTTAAAAATTGCTTTTGTTATGAATTTTTGTTCTTCAACCCAATGTTATTACATAGTGAATGTATTATGGTGAGTATTAAGCTTTTTGGAATATACTGAACGTGCTCTTACATTTTGAGAGGATAACCTATTCCACTATGCACCACAAGCATCAGTAGTAATTCGTTTAACTATGCATTTCAATGTAGTAGAGCCATACTGCAGTTATATTATGGTTGTAGCACGAATGGTTCGACACGACAGGGATAGGACCACGCTCTCACAAAATAGAAGCGTAAAATATAAGCTTAATGTTGTTGTGTTTCGTATGGTGAGTGTAGAGAATCGGAGACACCTTTTACTGGAAAAGATGCATTCCATCTTAGTCCTCAGGGATG
Source organism: Parnassius glacialis (assembly GCA_033319125.1). Lineage (NCBI taxonomy): Eukaryota > Metazoa > Arthropoda > Insecta > Lepidoptera > Papilionidae > Parnassius > Parnassius glacialis. The sequence goes on along the minus strand of JAVANC010000021.1, from coordinate 44,539,267 downwards.
ACAACGCATTATGCATTTTCATTCTTTATCGATGATAAATGTAGACGTCTTAGGACCACAGCATTCACTTACTATCAGGTGAACTGTGTTGTTTTTATTTATAGGATAGGGTGACTAACGATCACACAGTCCACCTGATGGTAAGTGGCTGCTGTGGCCCATAGACATCTACATTTATCCTCGTTTGCGAAACAAAATGCAGATGCATTGTCACCCGTGAGGACTAAGATGGAATGCCTCTTTTCCAGTAATAAGGGTCTCCGGTTCTCTAAGCTCACCATAAGAAACACAGCAGTGTTAAGCTGCTATTTGACGCTGGTATTCTGTGAGAGCGTAGTCATTCCCCGGTCGAGCCGACCCATTTGTGCTACAACTATACTACTAATATAGCTGCAGCATGGCTCTACCACGTACACACGTACACGTGTGTGCTCGTTTGTCACCGTTATTCTTTAAAACAATATGCTGTAGTATTATAGAAATATTTTCCGGTCAGCCAACCAAATGAAATCTTTAAATTTATCTGTTTTTGTTTAAGTTTAACCTCAACAATTGTTATGATTTGAAGTATCTAATCAAAAAGATTTCTTACTTCATATTCCAAACAAGGTAATAACACCAAATTATCCTTAAGTCGACAACTACTCTGTTACTAAGCTCTCGAAAAATGTTCTGTGGTAAAATAGTAACAATTATGTATATGAAATGAAGGAAAAAGAAGTATCAAAATAAGTTAGTTTAGTTTACGACGAGCTGTTTTCCGCAACTCCACGTCTAAGCACGTATTTTGCGTGTGGGCAGGAATAATATGTTCAAGTCCTTTGACGTTGCAAGCAACTTTGGGGAGTGTTCTCGGCGTGCCGCAATGTTTACCCCTATATGCAGTGATCTCCGGACATATCAGCAACATATGGGCCGCTATTTCTTCCTGCCCCATACATGCCCTGTACAGGGGACTATCTGTAACACCTATGGTAAATAAATGTTTGTTAAAGGTGCCATGTCCTGTGATAGCATTTGTTACTATCCTGATCTGCGGCTTGTTCAGTCTCATTAGAACCTTTGTTAAACGACTGATTATGTCAGGCAGGGCCTCCCTAATCAAAATATGTCTTGAAGTATTCCGGAGAAAATAATATAAATATTAGTAGGTGGCTATTGCAACCCATGGACATCTGCAACCAACTTGAAATAAAGACATCTACTGATGCTTTGTCACCTCTGAGAACGAAGATTTATTGCCTCACAGTCTGCTATGCTCGCTATATCGTTTAGAATAGAATACAAAAATAAAAGTACGACTATTTGGCGGCTGGAATAGGTAGGAAGGATGGTACTTACCCACATGGACTCCTTGGGTTCCTACCATAAGTAAAATCTTATCTATAAAAATTAAAGACTAGAAATATTTTAATCTATTATAAATAGCTCGATGACTCCACGTGACTCATCCTTGTGTTGTGGCTATCCATGAACACAGACCTCTCCGTTATATGTTCAACAGTGAGCTTCTGAAGTTCTCCTATGGATGAATATAATGGATGGTTATAATTTACCTTTTTTGTCATCTCGTAAAAATCCACTTCTTCAATCTGGACATGGTCTCATCCGTTAAGAGGAGAGGCTTCTAACTGGTTAAGAATTACTCCCAAATATGTCATCTATATTCTTATTATTAGGTTCGTATTTTAGGTATAAATTTGATATAAATAGTTTATTTGACAGGCTGTAATATATAACTAGTAACATTTCTATAAAGAGTATTTAATTATTATAAAACCATTTAAATAAAACAAATTTTACTGATTTTATTGAGTATATTAACTTATTTTATAATCCCGACGTTTCGGGCACTTTTCAGCACCCATGGTCACGAGGGGGACTGAGGTGTATGACGTCCCAATGTCATAGTTAGCCACGGCTGCCTTCAGATTAAAAATTATTAATTTTTGTTCCGATCTACGCAGTATGAACTTACAGTATCATGAAGTCTTGCAGTTGTATGCTTGGGTTGGGATTTAATTTTATTAATTATGGAATCCCAAGCAGATGGTAGCACCCAGCCATCTTCTTTATTGAAATTAGGATGTTTTTTGATTTCAATAGCCTCTCGAATCATCCTTGGAAGGAAGCGGTGTTCTTTAGCGAGGGTTTGTGGTCTATCAAATCTAATGTAGTGACGGGGGCGACCCTGTACGTGTTCACAGACTGCAGAGTTCCCTAAAATCCGTAAAATTAGTTTTATTTAAATGTGTAGTGTTCGCGTAAATATAAGAAATCATTATTATAAAACCAGTTTGTACTTGAACAGTTTCAACGACATACAATTTAACTCAGACTTCTTAAATTAATGTCCTAAAATAATTATTCACGAACTGGAGATACGTTGGCAGCCTGCTATCAGTATAGCCTGTTGAAACAATTCTATCCAACTTCTGTTTAACTAAATGCATATATTACAGTTAAAAGCCGAAGTGTGGGCATACCTAGGTTTAGCCTTCTACAACTACTTGAAGCCAAATGCGGGCGGTTAAAGTAGGTGTATTCAATGTATTCATAGTGAGTACGGATCAGTAAATAATTTATAAATAATAAGTGTTGAAGTGGCCTACAGACTTCCTTAGTTGCACCTTAATCTATCGTCGCTGATATTTCTTGCCGGCTACATCTAGTTCTTGCAGGCTACATCTAGTTTTAAACCAAGAATAAATCGAATAAATATAACCTAGTTGTAGCTGGCTGAATCTAGGCGTTTGTAACTGCTGTTTTCGTAGTGACTGTGTTCCCATGAAGAAGAAACCAGAAACGAGTCCTTTGGGATTGCAGGCGCTCAGTCCGAGGCAGTCCTTTGGGATTGCAGGCGCTCAGTGCGAGGCCCCCGAACACCTAGTGATGTAACTTCGAGAAAGTAGCCCCGAGACAACGCGATTAGTGCAAGGGTGCTGGGGCTAAAGTTATATGCTCATAATGACCACCGTAGGATATTGGTTGGCAGTGCTATATATATAAACTAAAGTGTAAGTATATGTAAGTGGTAATAAATGAAAGTATAAAATAAATAAAGTACCTTACTCGGACGTGCCCACTGATATAAGTAGATGATAATTGGGAATCTTCCGTTCGATACAAAAATACCTATTTTTATATTATTACAAGCTTTAAATTACGCTTTTTTTGACTCGACCTACACAAAGTGGGTTTACCTCATCATTTGTTTTAATTTAATTATATATATATATATATATATATATATTAATACTATATATACCATAAAATAATATAAATACTATAAAAAAAATTCAGAATCCTAAGCAGATCCACGATTAAGAATATACCGACGATGTACTCATAATTTTCTAAAGATTTAAACACTACACTACTGGCATGTGACTGAACGTATCCTTTAGTCGCTGCGGGTTTTAATCTGGCACGAAACGCATATACATATTTATTATAATATTTGTATGACCTACAAATAGTAGTGTCGGGTCTGGATGTCCACGTGCAATTAATTGCTTTATAGGTTTTATTTTGGGATTGTCATTTTTATAAATGTTGATGAGAGTAATTTATTATTTTATAAATGTGTAAAATATTTACATTTATTAAAATTAAAACAGCTTATTGTTTTGTCGACATCACAAATAATTCAAGAGACGTCCTTTTGATCTCTAATTTCATTTAAACGTTTTCAAGCGCACTAACCCGGTTTGAAGATCACTGTCTCTTGCTTAAATTATAAACGAAATTTCTATCTAAGCGCAGTAGAATGGATTTCGTCGAGAAATATCTTCGAATGATAAATCAATTTTGTTTTTAATCCATAAAGCTTCCAAAAAGTATTTTAGAGTTTAATTTTTTTTTGTAATTTATTAAATACTCCACCTATGTACTATCACTATATATTATCACTTTGGTCGCTAACTTACTGTATCTTTCGATTACATCAATAAATTTGTCAAACATCAAATGTATTGGATAAATAAAATACTAAATAACCCTTTATGTTCAATTGTATAAAAGGGTCACAAAGACAAAAGGCTTCGATAGATTTTGTTTTCACATTCCCAATACATACATGAATTGTTTTTTGTAACTTTTCCTTTTACATGCGATTTTAACGATAAAATATGAATCTCAAAATTATGTACTTTTTGTAAACTTAACTTTATTCAAATATTGAAATAAGACACAAGCTAAAGTATTAGAAATTAAGTTGATATAAAAAATGACTTTACAATAATTCAGATGCGTTGTCATTCCTGAGGACTATAATAAATTTCCTCATAGCTAGGAGTTTGCAATGAAAGTATCTGTAAAATACTACATTTGTTTAGTGAATAACGTCGACCTGAGACATGAATATGGAATGCAATATTGGCAATGAACCTTCATACCCTTAGAAGCGATAGTGCATATTTATGAAAGTTGATTTCATATCGAAGCTCATGTATAGATGTTGCCCTTGTTAATATACTCTGTTACTTGATTTTTTTTTTAACCCCCATACACGGATTTTCTCCTTTTACCGTGGAGGCAGTTTACAAACATAAATTGAACAAGGACAAACATCCAGACCCGGAACAAGTATTTGTAGGCCATACAAATACTTGTTCCGTGCGGGATTCGAACCCGCGGCCCTCAGCGCAGCAACTGATTGCTAAGTCACTGCGCCACGTAGCCGTCAAGTAGAAGTATCTTTGAAGCAAATGTACATACCGTTACAGTCTGTCAAAAGTCCACTGCTAAACATAGGCCTTCCCCATAGACTGCTTCATAGGGAAGATATCTTTTTCTTAAAAAAACTTGAAACAGTTTACATCTTGGCAGGCGGTTTTTCTGCCCATCTACTGGTTAGTTTCCCTCTGTTGCCTCTTGAGACACCCACCAGACGATAAGGGGTAGTGCACATTCTTACCGCCACTACGTGGTTAAAAAATATGACAAGGGTTGCATTAATTTATACTGTAACACAACCACGATCCAGTGCAGAACGAGGGAAATTATATATTATTTCTAGCTCTTTGAAGCCGCCTTTTGTTTTTTTGTTAAATGCTTAATTCTCATTTCATAACATATATTTGAAAGCCTTCTAATTAATAATAATGAAAAATTTTAGAAAAGTTAATTGCATTTCAATAACATAATGACAAGTATCTTTGGCATTTAAGCATATTGCATACTTTTACAATACTACTAAATGCAGTTATAACGATATTAGATTTCTTTGAACGAAATACTAAAACAAAATATAAAATTCAAAATTATGTTAATAATTGGTTTCTAAATCACTTCGCAATGAATGAAAACTTTTAGAAATATATTCAGCTCAATGGTCCCATGACGCGCGGTAATGGAAAAATCCTAGGCATTAATATTCATAAGCTGAAACAAGGGTTCTTTGACTCGTCGAAATGTTTTTAAGCAAAAACTTGACAGATATTGCTAGGATATAATTTAATAATGGGTGGCGCTTGAAAATAGATCTTTAGTTTAATTTTTAATTCGTTTTCATTGTTGTTTGAAAGTTACTTTTCATTGTTTTTTTCTTATCATAATTTTAGAATATCCAAGAACAAACATATGGATTTTGTTTTAGCTTAGAGCTACAATTATTACGAATGCTTTCCTTTCAAACTCAAATATTTATAACAGTAAGTGCGCTTGTGTAAAGCTGTAGATTTATGAATGTTGTGTATAGGGTTGCCAGCTCCCTTCTTATATTTTAGTGGATTTGCTATGATTAAATACAGGAATTGGATTAAAATAAAGAATATCATATTGTTTTAAAAAAATGCTGTTGTGCTAAGAGGTCAGTAGCAACATTTCTTAATAAAAGAACAATATTAATACGCAATGTAACAAAGTTTGTCTCTAGCATCGCACGTCACCTAAAACTGATTTTTAAATTTTTTGACCTCAACTAGCAGAGGACATCATAGATAATATACTATATAGGTTAGAGGGCATGACGAATATGCGCGCTATTGCTTTGTCTTCTTCTTGCCTCTATTGAAAGTTTCAAATTAAGGGATAAGATCAATGTTTGGGTCTGAAATAGAAAACGTCCTTAAAAATAAAGGGCGTCTGGCAACCCTAGTTGTGTACCTATCCAAACAAATTATAAAGTTGTAAAGATGCTATTATATCTAGTTTATTTGTAAACCTTAATAATAGTTGCTATCAAGAGACAGTTAAAACATTTGGTACAAAATGGATTTTATAAAAAGTTTAGAGAGAATTAAAAAACAGTTTATTTAAAGTTTCAGAGGCATACTAGGTAAAATGAGACTTTCAAAATATGTAAATGTTATCTTAATGTTTGGTCTATACTGACAAAAATAAACATAACAAGTAAATAGCAAATCTAACGAACGATTTCTTTCATCGACACATCAATTCTCATTTATGATTTAAAGTTTTCAACATTTATCTTTGATTTCTAAATCCAATTGATTGTAATGTCGAAACTTGACAAAGGATGTTCCGGACACTGTGAAAGTAACATCGCGGACGAAATTGCTGTCTTTTCAAATTGCGAAAATAATTTAGCGAGAATTGCGTAAAATTGTAATGCGGCGAAGCGGTCGCCTTTAATCCTAGAGATTTGATTTCATTATTATGGAGCCGTTTTCACGGCTGAAGCTCCTTTGACTATACCGATAAGTGTACATAGTTACGTCTTTGTACGTTTTTAAAATATTACCTATGTGTTTCCATTAAAATAAGATATTGCTTAGCAGAATTGTTTTTGTCTAGTTTTAGAATTTTGTTTATTTCTTAAGCTAAAAGCGTCTGTCTTCATATTGAAGGAGATTCATTTAAAATTGTCACCACAAGCTAGGAAAGAATGTAGAGCGAGAAAATGTAATTAAATTGGTACAGACTTCAAAATAACTTTATATAACTATACAGTTTATAAATACCCGTTTTTATACTATTGTAGTGTTGTTCGCTATTGCAGTACTTATTTAGTTAAAGTGCTAACAATAAAAAGAGTCAATGCATAAAATACTATAATAATATAATTTCACCGTATTTAAGTATATTACAATCATATTATTTTCTGTAGATATTAGCAACTAATGCTGAACATAGACCATAATACGATACGATTGACTTCCTATAGGTTTCAGCAGGACGTATTTTTATCTGCCTGATGTTAAATGAATCTTGTGAAAAAAATTTAAAAATCAGTTTTAGGTGACGTGCGATGCTAGAGACAAACTTTGTTACATTGCATATTAACATTGATCTTTTATTAAGAAATGTTGCTACTGACCTCTTACCACAACAGCATTTTTTTAAAACAATATGATATTCTTTATTTTAATCCTATTCCTGTATTTAATCATAGCAAATCCACTAAAATATGAGACGGGAGCTGGCAACCCTATACACAACATTCATAAATCTACAGCTTTACACAAGCGCACTTACTGTTATAAATATTTGAGTTTGAAAGGAAAGCATTCGTAATAATTGTATCTCTAAGCAAAAACGAAAAAAAAAACTATTAAAATCCTTAAAATTGATTTTACTTCAACGGTTTTGTAAGGTAGTTAGCTGTCGCTACAATTCCACGTACTCGAAATAAGAAGCTTGTGTTTTGCCGTCGGTACTGCAGTAGTTTTCAAAAGTGTTCAACTCCGGCAAAGTGCAATGGGACGGTCACTCTACGATAAGAGACCGACATAAACTCTGTCATCCTCAAGGGAAATAGGAAGAAACGAAAGAAAAAGTACATCTCTCGGGATTTCTTGATAAGACACAACTTGTTGTACGTTCTTGTGGATAAGTCTATAGGAATTAAGACTTATTTATTTTTTATTTATTTAATAAGGCTTACCAACTAAATACATATAGAAACAATTATTAAGGGTTGCACTAAAAACAAATTGTATATATGCATTTAAATTAAAGGTAAACACAACATATAATAAAAGACTTCCTTTAAGGAGAACAGTAACCTATAAAACTATCACTACAAAAAATAACAAAATTAGAACAAACAATAAAAAAAACCTAACTTATATAATGTATAAATGGAAAAAAGAGAGGTAGTAAAAAAAAACTTTTAAAATGAAAAAAATATTTGGCTATGTAATGTGTTAGTACCTTTCTCTTTAAAACATTTAAGCTATCAAAATGGATATCCACATCACAATTTTGAAATGTTGAATTGAATGCATTCAACAAAGATGATAAAGGTGTGTTTCTGCCATATTCATTACGACTTTTTTTAATATGAAACGGTTTGTAGTCTTAGTTTGTAGTTATGTAGACGTGCACTAATTCTTGGAACAGTGATATCGATATCAAGTAAGAGAGACCGACAGTCAATTTTAAAACTTAAGAGCTTGTGCAAGAAAGTTATACTTAATACATCCTTACGCCTTTCTAAAGGTATCATATGGTAATGATCAAGTCTTTTCTTATAGCTATTAAAAGTGTGATAAGTCCCTTCGATGTAACTTAGTCTAGCTAACATTCTTTTTTGTACCTTTTCTATACGTTGTATATTGTTTTGATAACTAGGATACCAAACAAAGGAACAGTAGTCTATATTGCTACGGATCAACGCGAAATAGAGGGCCTTAAAAGCTGATATGGACTTAAATTCTGTAGTGTTACGAGAGATGAATGCTATTAATCTATTACACTTATTTATTGTGATATCAATATGACGTGTTAAGACTTCTGTTGTGTGTTTTTTTTTTATTTGTCAATTGATAACAACGTGTTTATCAAAATAATCTATTTTAGTCTCTGTAAAGAGACAATTGGATAATTACATCTCCAATTATCAATTAAATCAATTAAAATTTGTTTCATATTTGGTACAAGTAGGTATGTAGTCATTTAAAACTTAATATTACCTTAGAATGCCTAGAACTAAACAGCTCTGGATACATAAACCGTTTAAGGATTTGATAGTTGTATTTTTGTACAGCTGTTGAAGTAGAACTTTCTTAGGTGCGACTTGAGAGTAACCCAGATAAATTTTTGGGCGGAACTACGACTATCGTTCAGTAAAATCTATAGTCCATTTACCCTGCTTCATAGAGGTAGCGACTGACTATAGTATTTCTTTTGATATATTACTTCATGCTTTTCATAAAATATACTATTATCATACATTATATATTACATTTTAATTTTTTTTTATATGGTTCAGTACAGTACAGTGAAATATTTATTCTTATTTTATTGCTAAATATTTTATTGATATGTAAAAAAAAATATAAGTATATTTTTAAACGTGGAAGTGAAAACTGAATTTACAGTTCACATGATAGTAAGTGGCTACTGCACCTAATTTTTTTTCATAGGATAAGGGTGACATACGAGCACACAGTCCACCTGATGGTAAGTGGTCGCTGTGACCCACAGACATCAACATCTATCCTCGTTTGCGAATCAAAATGCAGATGCGTTGTCACCCGTGAGGATTAACACGGAATGTCTCATTTCCAGTAAAAAGGGTCTCCGATTCTCTACACGCACCATACGAAACACAGCAGTATTAAACTGCTATTTTTTATGCTATACCTCATGGACATCAGCAACCAACTTCAAATAAAGAAGCCTTCAGTTGGGTTGTCAACTCTTAGAACTAAGATGGAGTGCTTCCCAGCCTACTATATTATATATATATTGTTTATATTAGAGTGTCTGTGTGTGTATTTATTACGTGGTAGAGCCATGCTGCAGCTATATTAGTAGTATAGATGTAGCACGAATGGGTCGGCTCGACCGGAGAAGGACCACGTTCTCACAGAATACCTGCGTAAAATAGCAGCTTAACGCTGCTGTGTTTCGTATTGTGAGTGTAGAGAACCGGAGACCATTTTTACTGGAAACGAGGCATTCCATCTTAGTCCTCACGGGTGACAACGCATCTGCATTTTGATTCGTAAACGAGGATAGATATTGATGTCTATGGGCCGCAGCAATCACTTACCATCAGGTGGACTGTGTGCTCGTTTGTCACACTTATCTTATAAAGAAGTGTTTATACTATATTATAAATACTGTAATATACCATAACTACTGACTCTCTATACCCTCAGACCAGATAACAGCAGTGCACGCAGTACTATTTGGTGGCAGAAATAACTAAGGGGGAGGGGGGCGGCTCTTGCACAGTCGGATGTTTAGGCAGAAAAGAAGTTCTATCATTTAAAACAAAACCAGCCAAGTGCGAGTCGGACTCGCGCACCGAGGGTTCCGAACAAATTCGTAGGTATATAAGTTTAAAATTATTAAAAATCTTTTTATTATATGATGTAACTAATAATTTATGCTTTTCGCAATTTTTCCTTTATCTGTGCTAAAATACGTTACTTCGTACCAAATTTTAAGATTCTGAGTACACGGGAAGTACCCTGTAGGTTTTGATTCCCTTGCGGCATAATATTTGCGGCATAAACGGCTGTATCTTTTGATTGCGTTGGCTTCAAAGTTTGATTTTTTCATAACTCCAAGGGACAGTAGACTTGAGTATTTAATATCATCAGCTTAATACCTTCACGTGTTCCTGAGAAAAAGGACAGTGTTTACAGTGGTAGAGGTAGTGGTAGCCACGCGGCGGCTTTTGCTGTCGCACGGATGGGCCGGCTCGAACCAGGGTGGTACCACGACCTCACAGAATATCAACGTGAAGTAGATGTTTACCTCTGCGTTTTGCTTGATGAGTGCAGGTGGCCGAAGGCCCTTTTTACTGGAAATGAGGCATTGAATCGTAGTCCTCACGGGTGACAACGCATCTACATTTTGATTTGTAATAGAGGATAGATGTAGATGTCTATGGGCTGCAGTAACCACTGACCATCAGGTGGACTGTGTGCTCGTTTGTCACCCTTAACCTATAAAAAAATAAAGGGCCTTGACAGACAGACAGACAGACGGACAACAAAGTGATCCTATAAGGGTTCCGTTTTTTTCCCTTTGAGGTACGGAACCCTAATATAGTAATAAGTGATTAATAAATAAATAAAATAAAATTGTGTTTGCATGTAGTGTAGTTGTAATGGGCAGAGTACTCCTTTGTTTAATATCTGCGATCGTAAATAAATTATGCAGTACCTTTTACTACGAAACAAAAGCACTAACCCTTAGCGTCAACCATACGTCCTCTACGTAGTGAACATTTATCGACTTCACCTTTAATGGAGCAAAGCTATTTGCTGTAATAGATTTTACTTTGTTATCTGTACTCTAAACTGTAAGGGGACTATTATGCAGGCTACTTTGTGACATAATACTGAAATACTATTAAAATGGGCGAATAAAGATACACACGGTAGAAGTGAAACCTTTAGAAAACTAAACTTCGACAAAATGAGACGAATGCAGTGTATCAGGACTAGGGTTTATGTAATTAAAATATAAATAAAGTTATTAGTCCAGTCATATAAGGTCTGAAAACAATTATTAGTTGCTTAAAAAATCTAATATTTAATTTTAGAGATACAATTTTTTTAGTCTTAAAAATTAATGAAGGATTTATTCTTTGCCATATTTAGATTCCTTGTAAAATTATCTGGTATATTTTGGCAGATGTGAATTTATACACGTATAATATTGTTATTTTTTAACAATAAAAAATCTATATTCCTAAAATAAAAGATTAGATTTTTTAAGCAATTAAAACACAAAATGCGCATAATTTTCTATTACCTACGTTTTTTTTTAATTTACGTTGATTCCTTAAACTTAAAACATATTAGAAAAGTAAAAAATGAGTAAGGAAATAAATATATTAATGTTGGCACCTAAATACATTTACGAAAATGTAATGTATGTACACAAAAACATAAGTAGTTATAAAAAGTAAGTGATATTTACTCTGTAAATACTAGGGACAGTCGCAAGCTGGTAGTACCAGTTACTCAACTCCGCAGAGTCAGTAATTCATTATCGGAGCAATGTTTACGCTTTAACAATAAAATCCAAGGCAATTTACAAAATTTGTCCACCGTCAAGTTCAAAACTTTATTAAACAAAGATTGTATAAAAAGGGTAATTTTACTCCTAACATTAAGGAATTTATGGATGATATCTCCTGGAACTCCTGAACTCCTGGACTCCTGGCAATTAGGTGATCGCTACCAAGCTAATTCTAATTTGTTTTGTGTATTTATTTGTGTAATATAATATATTATGATTGTAAATTGTTCTTTTTGTTAAAACAATGGTTCTTTCCAGGACAGAGATATGTTCCGAACTCGTGATAAATCGAACATAAGAATTTCCTTTAGTAATATATAATCTATATTGAATAAAAAGTATTTATCTTATTCTTTCTGTTTCTAATAGATAACATTATAAACTAAATTGCCAATAAATAAAATAATTAATTACAACTTCTGCTTACAACCAAATATATTTGTATATTAGATACCTTTTCCGTCGATTAAATAAGAACAATTAACAATCTTGATAACGAATATTAGTAATCGATGTAATTAATAGTTGTATTTAATAATAGTTTTTTATGGATTAAGGGAGACCAAAGAGCAGACAGTCCACCTGATGGTAAGTGGTTGCTGTGGCCCATAGGCATCTACATCTATCCTCGTTTGCGAATTAAAATACAGATGCGTTGGCAGCCGTGAGGACTAAGATGGAATGCCTCTTTTCCAGTTCAATCTCCGGTTCTCAACACTCACTTTACGAAACACAGCAGTACTAAGCTGCTATTTTACGCTGATATTCTATGAGAGCATGGTCCTTTCCCGGTCTGGCCGATGCATTCGTGCTACTACTGTACTATTAATATAGCTGCAGCATGGCTCTACCACGTAAAAAATATATAGTTATCACTAAAAACTTCGGAACAAAGTAAATTATGTATTATGTAATTGTTTTTGTTCAAACATGGAATTCTCTCTATTGTTTACGACTACAAATTCTTTAGTAGACTGGTAAATAAAAGGTTATTTATTTTATTTAAATCTTCGTTTATTGAAATAACAAATTAATATACAAGATTAACTGTAATATTAATTAATATAACAAAATAAGAACTACTGTACTCCTACTCCCGACAACGCTACGTGAGAAAACAATCAGCCCTCTTTGTCACCAGTGGCGACGACTTGTCGCGGATACAGTTCCTTTAATAATTTAACCGCACGTAAGTTCAACAGACCGTTAGTCTCTAGAGAAAATGGCATAAATCGGAAATCGTCTTTCTGAGACTTACATTTTTGTCATTTACTCAGTTTATTTACCTTTGATCTACACCAAGTGATCAAAGTCTTACAGTCGGGTTTTCTGACATCTTCTCTAAATACTTCGAAAGGCTCTAAAACTAAAGGGATATTTAAAGAGACAAGAGCTCTCGAATAACGCCATGAAGAAAACCGTTACGGGACAACCTGAAAGCACTTTTCATACGAAGCAAGGAAGGCGAGCAATGCAACGTTAGAAATATTTCTTAAACCGATACCTCCATACTATATAGGTGAGTTAGTTTGAGACGCAGCTGTAAGCTGAAGTCAATAAAATTACCAATTAGTTTCCTACTAGGCTTAGACCCCTTATAAATAGAATATGATAAAGCCAACTGGTAAGACTGAGAATCGAGACGTCGCCAATCATTGTAGTTAATGTCTTTTACTTTGGAATTGCTTATTCCATTATCTGTCAAAATTGGCATTAGACTCGCTTTTTATATAACCACAGTAGCTACCACAAAATATGTAACGACATTAATGCGAAAATATCACAAAAATGTTGGGTATATTATAATATATTAAAGGATGTTAACAATAAACACAGTTCTAGGAATATCTTAATTTCATTTTGACACAAATTAAGACTGCCAGTTCTCAAATAACTAGGATGAAAACCGTAATATAAGTCACTGGAAGACCTCAATTTCACCAACTTATGATAATGTTATATAATCATATTATGTAACTTATATAAGTTCAGCAATAAAATCCTAACTTTGGGTAATACTAGAAAGTGGAAAGGTAAGCCAAGTTACACTATAATTAGTTAGCGTAACGGGCGTGGTGGAAAACGCGACGTTATTTGATGTTTGCTCACTGAACTGTGCACACAAATTCGCTCAAATCCACCGCATGTTATTAACTTTGTTGAAAGGCTAGACCCTTTCGAAATATATGCGAATTAATTTCGAAATACCTTTGAAAGCTGTATTATAAAAATGAATGTATAATATTCGTTCATTTTCACGAATTATATAAAGAAAATATAATAAACTTGCGTTAGACAGAAATCCCACTTGGGTTGCTCACGTCCTATAGCTATCATAGCTCTATACACATGCCGCCTTATTCCAAAAAAATGTTTTAGTACTGGGTTAAGTTTAGGACTAAAAAGTCCAGGTTTGTTACAATATTCTAGTTAATACCAGAACCAAAACGTGTGCTTATTACAAAACGCAGACTACCCGAGGACCAGTTAATACCAATCTTAGTATTATATTAAATATCATTCACAGATAAAAAACAAAAAATGACACTCTTTTCATTCGTTCATACAGGTTTCATTCAATGCAACGTTCGGTTTCATTAAATATTAATATTATTTTCATACTTAATTATGCTTAAATAATTATCCATCAATACAAAAACATATCGTACATTGTTATTTGTTTACGTTAAAATCTATTGAACAAGTACGACATATACTTTTGACGCGCTTTTTATAATCAAGTTGTTTTCATTTTAACAATTGTAGCGTGAAATGTAGTGAATTACAGAGGTACCGCGAGCGCGGGATTCGAGACGTTCAAAATAGTTTATATTGCAGCCTTATAATAAGTAAATTAAATTATTAATAATTAATTAAATAAGTGCTTGCTATTAAAGTTACAGCTTATATTTATATAATAATGGAACAAAAGAAAAAACGGGGTGATAATTGGAGTTCTGAAGAAAAAGTTAGTGAAATATCGAAATTTATTTGTCAATACGTAACAATGCTCTTATCCTCCTATTATCCTTATTTTGACTAAAAATAATGTTCTTATTATTTTAGGAAATATTACGTACACTTATTTTACAATGAGCTCATATTATAGAGAATAAGTCGACGAAAACATCGGTCAATATTCAAAAAATAAAAGAGTGGAAAAATATTACTAACAAGTAAGTTCTTATTGCATTTGTTATTTGTACAAATAGGTACGGTATTGTTTATGTGATTTCGTATTCCTTTTTTTTAGATTTAATGAGATAACAGGTAAACGCCGATCAGATGGTGAATTGAAATTATCTTGGAAAAGAATGAAGTTGTGTGCTAAATCAAACTTATATACATATAGGAGGGAACAATCGAAGACAGGGGGTGGCGGAAAACCACCATCACCTTCTCCTGACGACTTGGAAATAATGTCAATTGCCCCTCACGACTTTATCGTTGAAGTTAATGATTATGATAGTGATGCAGTGGTAAATAAAATTACTTACATGTCTTACAAATTTAATTAAAATTAAAGAACTTTATTTTCCATTACTTTGGTACCTAGGTAGTGCTCTGAAATCTACTGTTAAAGCATACAATTTGCAATCCAAAATTATTTTCCGAATATTCAAAATTTAATATACTTACTTAGTAATAATTTAATATAAATTTCTTTATAATTAATTATATTCAAAATTGAAATGTCACAAATTCATATATAGTGGTCTATATAATATCATAACACACGTTACTAGATTATGTACACAGTCCGATTATAATTTTCTATTTTTGTCTATTAGGTATTATAATTAATAATGTATATTACCTTTTGTCTTGGATCATAATAATATTTCTACAACATAGAAAATACCTGATTCAATAAAGGGCAAAATTGAGGTAATGACAGGAAAACATGTTAATAAATGTTTTAATGATTTATTTTAGAATCCAGTGACTGTGGCTACAACTTCAAAAGAAGTATTTGCTGACCCTAAGCCTAGCCTTAAGTTTGAAAAAACAGACACAGCTATAGTTAAAATGTAGAAAATCCAGAACCCAATGTGATATATGTGCAAGGTAAATAATACTGATTGAATATTTATAAAAAAGCAAAATATATTATTGTTATAGTTACAATCATATGCACACAAGTTTGTAAATATTATACATGTTAATTTTTTAAAACTGTTATATTTATAATAATTTTTAGATATAGATCCAACAACAGATACAGAAAGTGCCAAAATGGTGAAAATAACCAACAATAAAACTGTAATTACTAGGGATATAACAAAAATAAAAAACAGGAAAAATAGCTTGCAAAATAGGTATGTTGAAAAAATTACCTACTCTGATACATTACATACTTTTTAACTTTTGAAAATTAGTATTTAAACACTGAAAATTGTTTCATGTTTTCAAATATTAAAAGCAAAGTTTAATATGAATTGATTTAAAAATAATTAAAAAATATTTCTTTTATTGGTGTACAAGGTTAAGTGCACTTTTATTACTCTACAATACTTTGTAAATGTCTAAAATAACTACAAAATTTACATTAAGTATTCCATTTCATTTTACAGAAGAGAAGATATACACCAAACAATTGTAAAAAGTAACACAGATTTTAAAAAAAGACAACTGGAAATGATGGAAGAGGAACATAAATACAATATTAAAATAGCTAACCTAAAAATTAGAAAATTAGAATTACAAAAATATCTTTATTAGAAAGTCAGAAAAATACAAGTTAAATAGCAGCTTAACGCTGCTGTGTTTATTATGGTGAGTGTATAGAACGAGAATAGAATAGAATGATTTTTATTAAATATAGATTATTACAGAATACTTATTGAAAGACATTTTTTATTTACCACTGGTTCGAAAAATACCTCAGTACTGGGAAGAACTAGTAAGAAACCCAGCGGGACTTTTTATAATCGTAATATTTCTCTTAACAATAATTTTATTTGTACAATTTTTAAATTAATTTTAATTGAACCACCATGGTGGCGATCACCTCAATTCCAGTATTTCCAATATTTTCATTTATGTATTCTTTCATATTATAATAATACTTTTTATTTAATTTTTCTTTAATAAAACATTAAACTTGTTGACAAATTTTGGATAAATTTTGTACAAATTTTGTTTGAGAGAGACTTCTTTTACAGGAAAGGAGGCATTCCATCTTAGTCCTCACGGTTGACAGCGCATCTGCATTTTAGTTTGTAGTTGAGGATAGATGTGGATGTTTATGTGCCGCAGCAGCTACTTAAGATCAGATGGACTGTGTGTGTGTGTGTGTGTGTGTGTGTGTGGTAGACTGTGTTTATCACCATTATCCTATAAAAAAAAACTAAATACTCGAGACTATATCAGATACATGTTTGTAAATATTCTCATATATGAAACTATTCTTTTCAGGTACTTATTTGCTGCAAATATTTGTTCATCTTTTATTAATAATTAAAATAAATAATTATAATTAATATGCATTTTATTTACAAAACAATGAAAAATAATATGCAATAGTAAAAACCTAAAATAAAAAAACTAAACCTAATTACTTAGTTATCATACAGCCCTACTCCCCGCGGACCCCTGCACCTCTGGAAAGGAAATCCGGCTGTGAATGTAGAGGAGGGACGATATTTATTAAAAAATCTAAACAGATCTCTACAGCACTTAAGTCTTTTTATAATATTGCTTCATATTGATATGGAATGTGCTGTACCCCGCATCTTTCCCTGAAACACAATCATTTATCTCCTATATAAAAGCATTTTGCTCAATTAATGAAATATTATCACAATACTCCCCTGAATTTATTCCATATTGGTGAAAATTGTAATATGTAGTCGTTATTCTTTGACAGCTGACAACGGCTCTGCGGAAAGATTTTCCTTTATAAATGGATATTGTGTCTGAAATCAAGAATAAATATTATTATAATTGTCTTATACATTTATTGCTCTTTAATGTAATTTTATAGCGAAAATTGGCCTCTAAATAACAAAATAAAATAAATTATATATACATATCTTAAGACAATTGAAAAAAAATTTTACAATTTTATAAATATAATTATAAATAGTTATATAAAAATGTAAAAAAACTGTTTACCTACTGAAAATGAGTTTCAATAAACTGACTTCTCCTAATATTTCCCCTTATTGATGGTGGAATATATCTTTGTACTATAGGTTCTGATGAATATTGTTCAATGCTATCTCTCTCATCAGAAAATACATCTTCTCTCATATCGATGGCCATATTGTGTAGTACAGCACATGCAACAATTGTTTTTTTTGCTGTTTCTATATCTCCAAACATACCTCTTAATAGGCAATGAAACTGTTGCTTCCACAAACCAAAACATCTTTCCACCGTGTTTCTGGTACGGATATGACTCCTATTATATCTTTCTTCTTGTGGTGTTGTGGGGTTCAGCAGCGGTGTAAATAAGTAAGGAGTACAAGGATAGCCACTGTCACCAAGTAATATTCCAGAGAATGCACCAGCCTCAAACCTCTGTTTTAGTCTACATTCTCGGAATATTCTGGAGTTATGTACACTTCCACGCCACCTGGTAACAATGTCCATGATTTTCAGGTCAGCATCACAAACTACCTGTAAAATAAGAGCTCATTAGTACTTTATGTTTTTCTGGTATATTTTATTATACATTTATTACCATGAGATAGTCAAACAAATTATTTTCTATTATGATAAAGTAGTTATTAAGAGACAATCACATCTATTAAAAATATTTGTATATTACCTGTACATTAATTGAAGAAAATCCTTTTCTATTAATATATAACTGACCCCCATCAGCATTTACTTTCTTTACTCGTATGTGAGTATAGTCAATTGCGCCAATTACTGTAGGAAAATTAGCAATACTGCGAAATTTCCTAATGGTTTCCTGCTGTTCATTCAAAGTAGTAGGCATTTTGATAAATTCTCGGGACTTCCGTGACAAAATTTCCGCTACTTTTTTACATGTCCTACTGACTACTGGTTGAGACACCATGTAAATCAGCTGTATCGTCTTGAATCTACGAATAACATAATAATATGTATTTTTGACTTTTTATCCAGCGTAATGTTATTAATGTACATAGACCCCACCAAGATTATAAACAGCACTTACTTCATGGCGAGCCCAGTTGCTTATAGCACAAACCACTTGAATTTCAGGACTCAATGGGCATCCTCGAGGGTCGTGCACTAAATCCTCACGTAAAATACCCACTATTTTTTCTCCGAAACGTTTTGAGAACCTATACTTATACCTAAAATTTTCGTCACTCAGTTCAAACGGATTCACACGATGTCGATGTCTATCAGGTCGCCGAGTGGTCTCCTGCATGTCCAAATCTTCTAAATCCATCAAGTCAATCATGTCAATATCCATTTTTAACGATTTTAATAACACCAAATGAAAACAACGCAAACCTCAAATTAAGAAGTACTGAAATTGAGGTTAGTTAGTATAGTACCACAAACTATATAGAAAGGTTAGTACCATAGCTAAACTAGGGGTCTCGGAAGTTTAACTTTATTACCATAAATAATCCTTGAACCAGAGATAATCTTCGTTTTGTAATAACGTTTTTCTTAGTTTATAGTTTAAATCTATTACTAACTCCATTACTATATTTAGTCCGTGTTTTGGAATAAGGCGGATGATGTTTAACATTAATTACGAGTATAACTGTCCTTTTTAACCAATCAAAGAAACTATCCTCGATACTATAGGTATTTCTTACATAATATGTATCTTTAAAGAAAATAAAAATGTAATTTTTTGTTCAGACAAGAGACAAGTTTAAGAGTGGTAGAGCCACGCGGCAGCTTTTGCTGTCGCACGGATGGGCCGGCTCCAACCGGGGTGGTACCACGACCTCACAGAATACCAGCGTGAAGTAGAGGTTTACCTCTGCGTTTCGTTTGGTGAGTGCAGGTGGCCGGAGGTCCTTTTTTACTGGAAATGAGGCATTCGATCTTAGTCCTCACGCATGACAACGCATCTGCATTTTGAATTGTAATAGAGGATAGATGTAGATGTCTATGGGCCGCAGCAACCACTTACGATCAGGTGGACTGTGTGCTCGTATGTCACCCTTATCCTATAAAAAAAAACATTATTATTTGCAGGCCATATAAATAACTGCAAGGTTGGTAATTCGAAACCGCAGTCATCAGCGCTGTAGCCAATCATCTAGCCGCTGTATCATCGAGCCGTTTTAATTAGAAATGTTGATGACAATTTTCTCCTGGGCAATTTTCTACACCACGGTGACAACAACTGTCGAATAAACAAAAGCAATTCATTTATGCGCAAACACTGATTGATCCAATTATCGTTACCTCTTATTTGTCATACTTATGCGTAACTTTAGCTGAAATTGTTACCAATGACCAGCGATGTAATAACTGACAATTACGCTACGCACTTATTATTTTTATCGGATACTAGCTGTGCCCCGCGGTTTCACACGCGTCATCTCGTGTCCGAGGTGCGCGACATGACATGACACCTAGTTCAAGCATTTTATAATTGCAATTAAATATTTTATTTTATAGCAATGTATGGAAAAATTGGCATAATTAATGGAGTACTTTTATCTGTCGGCATCTGTATGATGTAGAGCGAAGTTAAGCTTTATCCACTTTCCCTCCCCTCCCGGTTGAGCGTCCTGTCCCTCCCCTACCTCTAACGTCCCAGAAAGTGACCCGAAGCGCGGTTTTTTCCAGTTTTAAAGAAAACCGTACACGATACATGAAAAGTGTGTAGGCATGAAATGTTTCTTGATTATTTTTCTTGATGATTATGTTGACAAGATCAACTATGATGCTAAAGAAAATACAAACAAAAATGACAAAAATTTAAAGTAATAGTACTCGTAGTTAAAGATATTCAAAGTAAGGTCTGTACAAACACAACTCGGTTCAAAATGTGTATTTGGTATAGCTCCCTGTTTTAGAGAGTACAAACATTAAAATAAACCACAAATTGCTAATTAAAGTTAGTGGATCACATACATGTATAATTATGCTATCACAGCTTCATTCTAGCAATGTGTGTTAACTTATTGTAGCTCCACTTCCAAGTTTCCAGTATTGCAAGGTATTTAAAGGGAGGAAAAATTATTTAATAGCAACACCGACAGTCGCCACTCGCTCCTGCATAATACAAAAAATACATAATATAAAAATGTGTTATTATTTCTTGTTTTGTTTTTACATTAATACTCTAAACATCTACAATAAGTAAACATAAATCGCTAGAATGAAGCTGTGAAGCATAATTAATGATCAAACGGACTTACCAAGTGAAGTTCGATCCTAATTATGCAAACAGGTTCATTCTAGCGATTTAGTAGAGGCCTCCCTTATTTTGTTTTTAATACTGTGTTTTCTCTATCGGTTAACACAAACCCTACCAAAAATTCGTATAAATAAAACTTAAGCATGTATTTTCCTAAAATGGCAAAATAAATACGAAATAATTAGCAGCATTTCTATTTCTTTAAACTAATGAAGCGAGTATCGCGGGATATGCAAGATTGAGTGGCGACTCTCGGTGTTGCCATTATTAAGGATTATGGGTTCGGATTCTCAATAAAATGTTTTCTTGATAATAAATCTTTTATTTAGTATCTATGCACATTCACGGTAAGAAGTTCTACAGTTCTACAAAGCAACAACGCCATCTGGCTGCCAATAAAAAATATAAATGAATGCGTTCAGATTTAAATTTTCTTTTTCTAAATTTAACACTCCCACTAAAATTTAAATCTCTTAACTAATTATCTGATCCCTTATATAAGTAAAAGTTTGAGTGGGCAATGCCTTAGTCAATATATCTGCTAATTGATCTTTACTAGGAATATAATTAATTTTAATCATGCCCAACTCAACTTTTTCTCTAATAAAATAGTATTTAACATCTATGTGCTTCGTTCTCTTATGATAAACAGGATTATTTATTAGTTTTATCGCACTTTGATTATCAATAAACATAGTTACACATTTACAATTTTCACCTAAATCTAACATTAATTGCCGCAGCCATATCATTTCTTTTGCTGCTTCACATGCAGCTACAAATTCTGCCTCAGTAGTGGAGAGAGCAATGGTCTTTTGTTTTTGGCTGGACCAAGTAATTGGTCCACCGTTCATCATAAAAATATAGCCTGTTGTTGACTTACGTGTATCGACATCACTTGCATAATCAGAATCAGAGTAACCTATTAAGCCATCACTTTCTCCATACTTTATACACAAATCTTTAGTATTAATTAAGTATCTAACTATACGTTTGACAGCATTTACATGTTGCTGACTAGGATTGTTTACATATCTGCTTAATACATTCACAGCAAATGATATGTCAGGTCTAGAAACAGAACACAAAAATAATAAAGAACCAATAAGTTCCCTATATGGAAAATTAATAATGTTTTCATCCTCATTCTTTGTCATAATTACATTGACATCTGCTGGAGTACTAGTTGGAGTTGCATTTGTCATACAAAATCTCTCAATAATTTGTTCTATATAATCTCTTTGGTGAATATGGATACAATTATTTATTCTCTCAATTTCCATACCAACAAAATATCTCAATGGCATCACTTTTATTTTAAAGGCTTGTTTCAAATATTCTATAATTTCTTGGATCAGTTGTTTACTAGAAGATATTACAAGGGCATCATCAACATAAATAATTAAAATTACTTTAATCTTATTGAAACCCCCTATAAAAATACAATTACCAGCCTGAGATTGTACAAAACCATATTTCATTAAAAACTCAGTGAACCTTTTGTTCCAACAACGAGAGACCTGTTTCAACCCATACAAAGATTTATTTAATTTTAACACATAACTTTTATCTAAAATTACACCCTCAGGCACTTCTATAAAAATATTTTCCTCAAGATACCCATTAAGAAAAGCAGTCTTTACATCAAACTGTTGAATTTCTAACTTATACTTTGCTGCAATAGAAAGAATAATTCTTATGGAGTCATACCTAGTAGTTGGAGAAAATATTTCTTGGTAGTCCACATCTTTAATCTGAGTAAACCCTCGTGCACACAGACGAGCCTTGTACCGTGTCTGATTATCTTCATTTTTCTTGATTGCGAAGACCCACTTGGTAGTGAGGGTCCGCTGACCAGCTCTTGTTACCGCACTCCATGTGTTGTTCTCTTCATGTGCAGATAATTCTTCCCTAATGGCTTGAGACCATTCATTTTTCTGTGGACTTTGTATGGCTTCATCATATGTCTGAGGTAATGACAATTCAACAAGGTTAGCTTCAAAACGTCTATTATTTCTTGGCCTCAAATTTATGTTACACTGTGGCACATCTTCTATTTTTTGAGACGGCTCATATGTAGGATCATCACTGTTGCAACTCAATAAGCTGTCATCAGATTGTAATGCTACAGTTTCCATTAGTGTTTCATCCACATTTCTTGCTTCAGTTTCATCATTTTGTATCTTATCTTCATTTTCATCAGTTATACATATCTGATTAATATTCTTATACTGTGCATGTATTTATTCTTCACAATACTATTATATTTCTTAAACATTTCCATAACATCACTTTTGTTTTTTATGAAATATACATGCCTGTAACTAGTTACAGCATCTTTGAACAAGACAAAATATCTCATTCCTTGAACTGATGTGCAAGACATTGGTCCACAGACATCACTGTACACTAAGTCTCCAGGTTGTAGTTCTCCTCGTACAGATTTGTGAAATGGAAACCTGCACTGCTTTCCGTATGCACATGCCTCACATACAAAATTGTTTTTATCATTGTCATTAATTTCCAAACCTATAACAACGTTATTTGCACACATACTCTTAATTTCTTTTAGGTTTAGATGTCCCAGTCGCTCATGCCACATTTTGATATCACTTTGATTATTCTGGACCAAGTTGCAAGTATCTGGGGTGATTGCTTTTATATTCAGCTCATATAAATTATTTTCTCTGATCCTGGCACTCATAACCACTTGATTATCTTTATAGATCAATGCATTTGAATCTTTCTTTATAATAATATAATCTCTTCTTATTATGGCACCTTCTGAGAATAAGTTTCTTCGCAGACTTGGGACATACAACACATCAAGTAGTTCACTGGATTCCCACTGTCCATTTATATATCTTTTTATCAACACTTTACCAATGCCACACACTTCAACAGACTGTTTGTTTCCTAAAGTTAATATCTTCTGACTGCATTCAACCAGTTCCATAAAGAATTCCTTTCTATAAGTCATATGTGCAGAGGCTCCACTGTCTAGAATCCAAGTATTCTCTTCTGTGCTAGACGCGTTATTCTCTACATAAAACGCTAACATATCTACACCTTCTTGTTGAGGTTTTCTTGACTTAAATTTTCTTGGAGCACGACATTCTCTAGCAAAGTGTCCTCGCTTTCCACAGTTATAACATTCAAACCTGTGTTTGGTATTTTTATTTTGATTTACTCCAC
The DNA here is from genome assembly GCA_033319125.1 of Parnassius glacialis. NCBI lineage: Eukaryota > Metazoa > Arthropoda > Insecta > Lepidoptera > Papilionidae > Parnassius > Parnassius glacialis. Next base: position 44,514,789 of record JAVANC010000021.1, on the reverse strand, counting down.
TCTGCATCGGCTCACTTTGTTTTGATTTCAACTTCCATCCTTTATTAGCAACAAGGAGAGCTGTTTCTTGTTCTTCTTCGCCTACTAAACTTGCTTCTTCATCTAAGAGGCGAGCAGTTAAATTCACAATAGTCTGTTGTTTTGAATCCAATGACATCCACGCTTGGCGCAGTGATCTATACTTAGGTGGCAATGTTCCTAAAATTTTTGTTATGATGGCCATGTCACTGACAGTCTTACCACTCTCTTTTAATTGTTTAGCCAGGGATTCCACCTTTGAGATATGTTGAGCTACACTGTCACCCGGCAACATTTTATACTGATAAAACTTTTCATGGACTAGCATTTTACACAACTCACTCTTTTGTTCGTATACCGATTCAAGTTTTGTCATTATTTCCTTGGCAGTCTCACAATTCTCTATTAATGTTATTTGTTTGAAATCCATTGACGAAGTCATGATGAACATTGCCATACCATCATTTTTCGACCATTCAGCACTGTTTTGTTCCGTTCTTGGCACTCTGATATCAATTCCTTTTGCCTTTAAAGCGCATTTTATCTGGAATTTCCACTGGCGAAAATTATTTCCATCAAATTTCTCGAGATTCATTGACCGCGTGGTATCCATTTTTAGGTTATTTGTCAATGAATATTCCGTACTATTCCGTAGCTGTTGTAATATGTTTCTTTACCTTTCCTTTCTATTAATAGTGTCCTGGGCCCATAACCTATTAAGAATTATGGGTTCGGATTCTCAATAAAATGTTTTCTTGATAATAAATCTTTTATTTAGTATCTATGCACATTCACGGTAAGAAGTTCTACAGTTCTACAAAGCAACAACGCCATCTGGCTGCCAATAAAAATATAAATGAATGCGTTCAGATTTAAATTTTCTTTTTCTAAATTTAACAGCCATTATATTATTTTTCCTCCCTTTAAATACCGTGCAAGGCTGGAAACTGAGAAGTGGAGCTACAATATGTTAACATATATCGCTGGAATGAAGCTGTTCGCATAATTAGGATCGAACTTCACTTGGTAAGTTTGATTGATTATAAAATATTTTTATAGGATATGGATGATAAACGAGCACATAGTCCACCTGATGGTAAGTGGTTGTTGCGGCCCATAGACATCTACATCTATCCTCTATTACAAATCAAAGTGCAGATGCGTTGCCACCCGTGAGGACTAAGATGGAATGCCTCATTTCCAGTAAAAAGGGTCTCCGGTTCTCAACACTCACCATACGAAACACAGTAGCGTTAAGCTGCTATTTTACGCTGGTATTCTGTGAGAGCGTGGTCCTTCCGCGATCGAGCCGACCCATTCAGAAACAGAAACTTTTTTTATTCAATATAGATTATAAATAATACTTATTGAAAGTCACTCTTTTTTTAATTACCACACATTCGTGCTACAACTTTACTACTAATAGAGCTACAGCATGGCTCTACCACGTATATCCGTATATCCTTGTAGTGGCGGTGCAAGAGTCCACTATCCCTAATATCCACTAGCCAATATCGTGTCGTGAGTGTCGTAGGAGGCGATAGAGGGAATCTGAATCAGGAGATGGGAAACACCGTCTTCCTTATTCAAATTCAAAATAATAAAAAAATAGCAGTTGCCAACCCACCTACCAAGCGTGGAAACTAAATTGAATTTCCCCCCACGAGGCATTTGGAGGGGGAGACCTATGTTCAGCAAAGGATGGTTCTACCACGTTTGTACGTAGTAGAGCCAAGCTGCAGTTATATTTATAGTATAGTTGTAGCACAAATAGGTCGGCTCGACCGGGGAAGAACCACGCTCTCACAGAATACCAGTTTTAAATAGCAGCATAATGCTGCTGTATTTCATATGGTGAGTGTAGAGAACCGGAGACCCTTTTTACTGGAAAAGAGGTATTCCATATTAGTCCTCAAGGCTGACAGCGCATCTGCATTTTGATTCGCAAACGAGGGTAGATGTAAATGTATAAGGGCCTCAACAACCACTTACCATCAGGTGAACTGTGTGCTCGTTTATCACCATATTTCTATAAAAAAGGAGTTTCATAGTAAGATTTTCGAACCATATCCTTTTCTTTTTTACCAAAAGGGTGACAAATGCTTATAAAATTACATTTGATAAATTTGATTTCGGTTATTCGAAGGATCGAATTGTAAGCTACATAATAAATTGTAAAAGTAATTCCTAACCTTGATAATTTAAATTAAGTTTTGCAAACACAATTTGTTACGAGTATAACGTTATTGACTTTTGTCGACTGAACTCTTTGCTCAAATTCGCTACGTCGAATGATTGATTTTGTAAAGTGGGTTAAATTTTCTCTAATTTAAAGGACCACCCCTAATTTTGAATTTTGTTTGATTATGAATAATGAAAATCGACTCACTACTGCCGAAGATAACACGTAGCATATATCAAAACAAACATACACTCGAATTGAGAACCTTCTCAACATCCTTGAGAAAAAAAAACATCCTTTAGAGGAAATGTCGTTAAAGCAAAACATTACGTTTAAATTTCTTTAAACTAAAAATATTTTTTACTTTCAATTATAGTTTCAATTTTTTTTTCTTTTCTTTTAATTGCTACACCTACGACATAATCTCACCACTCCATGGATTGACTGGTAGAGAATGCCTTTAGGCATTATGTCCGCCCTTTGTATCCTTTTTATCCTAAAGGGACGCAATAAAGTTTAGAAAGAAATAAAAAAATAAATAAAAAAATTGTCTCAGTAAAATTTTTAGATTTAATTAAGTGTGTGTACATATTTCAAAGTAATTTATTGCGCATTTGACAGTCAAAACTTTTGATTTTGGAAATACTTTGTACGCTAAGTAATTTTTAATCGATAATAGCCTTTTCTGACCCAAAAAAAAAAAGTTTTGTTATCTATTATTTCATTTTGGACGAAACTATGCCTATGCCTAGTTTTATATTGTTATAGTCGAATATTGAGTGATATGTTAGATAACTTAATCTTATATTTATGATTTTATTTATTACTCAAATATTAAAGACGTAAACAAGTGACATGAACATAATATATATCATTTAGCTTATGAGTTATATAGTAAAAAACTTTTTTTTTGGAAGTGCCTCAAATAAGCGTTTTTTAACCACCGACGAAAAAGAGGAGTGTTATATGTTTAATAACTAATTAACTAATTAACGTGTGTATCTATGTATCGGTGTGCCTGTCTGTGGCATCTTAGCTTCTAAAGGGATAAACCAATTTAGATTTACTTATTATTACTTTTATTATATTATTATTTACATTTATTAGTGACTTAATCGAGATTGTTCTTAGCTATGATTTAAGAAAATCTGTTCAGGCGTTTGAAGATCATTAGCTCTTTTTATTTCAGGGGTTTTTAAAATGTTTAATTTAAGTTATCCAATCAATACATTTACTAAATACACGCGTAATTTTGTTACAAAATAAAAGTTTATAAAATTGTAAATTTACAAATTAATTTAAAAAAAATTACAAATTGTCAAACATCAAAATATTTCAAAATTGTAAATCCGTACTTTCATTTTGTAATTACTTAAATATTCGAGGGTGACACTGATAGTTCTTAGAAAATATAAAACTCAACAAACTAGAAAATTATTAGTTTTATTATATCTTTTAAAAATAGTGTCCATTTACATCAATACATTGTTGCATCCGATGGAACCACTGAGAAAAGCACTTTTCCCACGTCCTTAGGGGTTTCTTCGACGGCATTTTGAAACACAGCCACTGCTTCATCGGCGTCCATAAAACGTTTTACTCGAAGTTTTTCTTTTATTTTCGGAAATAAATAAAAATAGTAAGGTGCGAGGTCGGGCTATAGGCGAGCGGGTTACCCAGTAATTCCACGTCTGACGTCGCCAAGTAGTCGATTGTTTGCTTGGCGGTGTGCGACATGGCGTTGTCGTGGTGAAAGAAGATCCTACTGCGAGGTCGTGTCTCACGAACGTTTTCCAAGACAAGTGGCATACAATTGTCAGTGTACCACTTAACAGTAACTGTTTTATGATCCTCTAAAACAATTTTTGAGTAATGACCTGTCCTTCAGAAGGACGAAGCCCTCTGTTCACTTTAGTTTGCAACTCCTCGGAAGGAAACATCCAGACAGCAGACTGTCTCTTAGTTTCTGGATCATAACAATAAATCCAGCTTTTGTCACCCGTAAGTATGTCGAACACCGTATTTGAGTCACCTTCGTTAAATATTTGAAACATTTCACGACACCAATCAACAAGACGGAGTTTTTAGGCCTCTGTCAAATTATGAGGTATCCAACGGGCACAAAGCATCCTGACCGCTAAATATTCATGAAGGATTTTGTGCACTTGACTCATGCCGATGCCTAAGCTTGTTCGAATCTGCTGATAGGTCACTCTTTTGTGAGTCTCCATCATATGCCACATAACACTAATGTTATCTTCTATCGTCGCCGTAGAAGGCCGTCCCTCACGCAGACGTAATTCGTGCTACCAAGTTTTAACTCCTTAAACCAGTTGTAAACAGTGGCACGAGATGGGACTTCATTGTGAAAGGCCAGGCGAAGTCTATCATAACTTTTTTGTTGACTTAAATTACATCGAAATTCATAAAAAATCATTGTACAAAAATTTTCTCGCGTAAATTCATGGTTACGTGACACAGACAATTTTAAATTTGCCGCCAAATCGTTGACTAATGACAAATTAAAAGTATACAATAGTATTAAATAAGAGTTCCATTTTCAAATTTTGAACTTATTTTTCTAGCAGCCAGTTCTAAAAACTTTCAGTGTCGCCCTCGTAACGTAGGTTTTTAAAGGCAATTACGTTCGCCTGATCAATTTCTACAGCAAACAATATCCAGATATAATCCATTTTATAGAAGCGTACTAGAAAATATTATACAAGAGGATAAGCTTAAGAGTATAAGCAGCCAAAAAACCATTAATTTGTGTTACAAAAATGCATGTTACACGAGAGGCTTTTCTTAAAACATGACGTTTCAACGATTAATCACCTAAACCTTTTAAAAGTTTGCAAATATAATTGCATGCATTGCAATTAATCTTCTCGTCAGGTATACCTCAAAACTTGAAAACGAGACTGTACACCCAGTGCGTGTTGCCAGTGATGACATACGGAACTGAGACGTGGTCCTTCACTGCTGGCCGGTTGAGGAAGCTCAAGGTCGCTCAGCGAGCTATGGAGAGGGCTATGCTCGGAGTTTCTCTGCGTGATAAACTCAGCAATGAGGATATCCGCAGTAGAACCAGAGTGACCGACATAGCCCAACGGATTAGTAAGCTGAAGTGGCAATGGGCCGGCCATATAGCTCGAAGAACCGACAACCTTTCTCCTGTCTCCTATCCTTTCCAGTCCAGAAGCTTGAAAACGTCTTCCAATGCAGCGGTGAAGAGTTTCGGGGATATGACGTCACCCTGTCTTACATCTCTCGGCAATTGGATAGGTTTCGTACTCTAGTTCTGTACTCGGATAGCTTAAATTATTGTATTTAAATTTTACAGTACACAAATAATCCGAATTAGATGTTGACCGTACCCGCTGGTATTCTTACTTGAACTCAGTGAGTTTGAAAAAAAATTGTTTTGTGTAAGAAAATCGCTCACCCCATTTTATCGTAAAAGATGCCGCAGACGAGTATGGAAAATTCCAGAAAGATCTAACGGTTTCCAATAGATGGCAGTATAACCATCTTGTTTACACCCGGCTTAAAATACTCAGAGTGGTGATGGGGAGCCGTGTCAAGTTGTCAAATGTCAGGGAATTCGATCACTAAATCGCATGCCAAGCGTGGCGATTAAGGTTACTCCCATCAAAAAAGGGGAAGAGCTATGTCCAGAATCCTCGAAACAACGACTTAGAAGACTTTTACTGGCGATATAGGAGAAGAAAATGCTTGAAAAAATATTATGTCTTACCGCGAATGTATGATTAATATAGCGTGAACAATTACGTAAATAAGTTTTTAATTTCAACAATAAACTAAATGAAATTCTTAGATAAAATTTCATTTTCTTATTAAATATTAATTGAGTTCTTAAGGAATTATTGCATTTTGTCATAATTAGGTTACACTTACTTTTATTTTCCTTAAAATAGAAGACTCAGAGTAGTCAAACCTTTTTGGGTTTAATTTGACTTCATGAATATTGTAACGAGGAACCTTCATCGAACTTAAAACACGTGTAGTTCCATGTTATTAGTAACATGTAACATTGTCCAACTGTTTGTACAGAATTTGCATTAAGCTCCGGGTTATTGATACAGGATTGTATGAAAACAAAGAAATTTAATGCAATATTATGCCTGATGTTTTAAATATAATTATTCAGAAAGGTTTATATCTTAATGCGGTATCCTCGGAAACTTACTAGTAGGGGAGACCGAGGGAGATCAACCTTCACCCATCTGATAACCAGATGAGACCAATTTTTTAATGAAATTTTATTGATTTATAAACACGCCTATGATAGTTTGCCATTCGCCTTTTTCCAAGTGTTCATGGCTATTTTTAATTAAATTAATTTTAATCATTTTTTCATAACATTCACTATTTTGATAACAGAACAAAGAAGAATTTTTTGGGCCTGAAGTTAACTTATTGGTTTATACTTTAAAAAATTGGCTATATTTTTCTAAAGTTAAATACAAAAAACTAGCTCTTTTTACAATCTAGATTTCGAAAAAACAATAAAATAATAAATAAGTTAGAAAATCGATTGTGTTGATGCAATCGATTCTATATTTATTCGGATCCAAAAAAAAATATAAAAAGCTGACATATTGATATGATATATTCATTTAGAAATAAAGTATGTTATTATTCGCATAAGGAAAAAATAAATAATTATTTTATGGCAATAAATCGATTACCATAAAGAATACACTAGTGATATTCTCTTTTCTGTATACTACCTACCACTAGTAATTTGTATTAGTTTGTTTTGACAGTTCAAACTTCAAAACTATTCACTTAAAAGAAAAAAGAAGAAGACCGATTTTCGATTTGATTTGAAACGAGTGCAATATAAACGATTATACTAACGACTATACTAACGGCTATGATTCTTCTAAATAGAAATCTTACCTTTTGCTCAATCCCCCTTCCACCTCTGCAAGAGAATATTAATGCAACAGCTGTAAAAGTAATGGACGTCACAATTGTGTCAATATATATTTCCAATCCTACTCCTGCCTGTATCCCAGAGCTTAACTTAATCCTGTCTAGCATATCTCCTCCTTTTATTGTAATTGGGGACTTCAATAGTCACAATGTACTGTGGGGGTTCTCATAAAAATGTTTTTTTCTCCTATCTTTTAATAGACGTCTTTAATGAGTTTAACCTTTTCATTTTGAATAATGGGTCTCCCACCCGCATGGCCTACCCTTCCCAAAGTCCTAATTCTGTTGTAGATCTATCCCTCTGCTCTGCTAATTTAGCTGCAAGTATCAATTGGAACACTCTATCGTCCACCTTTGGTAGTGACCACTTCCCCATCCTCTTGTCTTTGTCCAGTAGAAGCCTTCCCACTAGGAATAAATCATGCATCTCGAAGTTTAACGGGTCCAAAGCCAACTGGGATGTATATCTTTCTGATATAGAAACTAAAGCTCATTCTCTCCCTCCAGTGTCTCACATTAACTTACAACATGCCTACGCTGATTTCATCTCCTTTTTAAATGAATCTGCTACAAAATATAACCCCCTTAAAAATAGCTCCATTAAAAAAAATTCTCACCTCCTTGGTGGGACACAGAGTGCTCTTCTATTGTTAAAAAACGCAAAGATGCTGAACAACAGTACTCTGCAAATATGTCCATGGATAACTTTATAAATTAAAAAAAAATTGCCGCTCAAGCCAAAACAACATTCTCGTAGAAAAAGAAAAAGCATGGCTTTTATTCTGTGAGAGTCTATCACCTCGCTCTCCAGCCTCCCTTGTTTGGAAAAACATAAAGTGATTTCGTGGTTCTCTCAATGATATCCAAATAAATAATCCTGACCCCTCACTTTGGATAGACAACTTCTGTAGCAGCTTGTCTCCTCCATGGGTCCCTTCCTTAGAGGAGATATTCCCAGTAACCTCCCCACCTTCCCATCTTTCTTATGAATCTATGAATGATACCTTTTCCCTCACAGAGCTTCAGTTGGTGTTAAACCATTTGAAGGACTCCTCTCCAGGTATCGATGGGATCCCGTACTCTCTTTTAACTCACTTGGGCCCCACGTCCAAAAATATATCCTAGACATAATCTACTGTATATATTCAACAGGGGCAGTTCCTGATGACTGAAAAACCCATATCATAATACCTTTCCTTAAAACTGGAAAAGACCCCTCTACAGCCACTTATTAGCGTCCAATAGCCATTTCATCCACTCTATCAAAGATAATGGAGCCCCTCGTCGAAAACCGCCTAGAGTGGATACTAGAAAATAGAGGCATCTTGCCTAAGAGCCAGTTTGGTTTTAGAAAGGGTTTGAGTACCTCAGACAGCCTCAGCCTTTTGATTTCCAATGTCAGACTTGCATTTTCCCAAAACAACTTCCTTGTAGGTGTCTTCTTGGATGTTTGCGCAGCTTACGATAATGTTATACTTCCGCTGCTCAAGCATAAGATGCATCAGCTGAGCATCCCTGTGAGGATAACGAACTTTGTGTCAAACCTTTATTCAGGAAGACGTGTTCTAGTGCGCGTAGAGGGTATTTTCATGCCAAAGAGATACATCTGGAAAGGTCTTCCACAAGGCTCTGTTCTAAGTCCCCCTTCTGTATAACCTATATACCCGCGATCTAGATAGATCCGTAAACTGTCTGTCCAACATACTCCAATATGCTGACGATTTGGCTCTTTTTGTTACTGACCATTCTTTACCCGACGCCTCTTCTCGATTATCTCGTGCGGTATATTACCTCCAAGAATGGCTTACAGAACATGGTTTATCCATCTCACCCCCAAAAAGTAAAATCGTCGTATTTTCGAGGCGAAGACTCATCCTGAAGTGTCAATATCTATTGGAGACTCATTGATTCCCAATGTGAGCCATGTGAAATTCCTTGGTGTTATGCTAGATAGCAAATTGTCTGGAATTACCCACATATCCTACATAGCTTCAAAATGCGAAAAAAAACCTTAAAATCATTCGCGCTATATCAGGAGCTTGGTGGGGCTCTCATCCTTACTCCCAAAAGCTTTTATATAATGCTTTGATTAGAAGCCATTTTGATTATGCTTCCTTTTTGTGGGAACCATGCAATAAAAGTGCGCTTAAAACTTTGGATCAAATTCAAGTAAAATGCCTTCGCATTATAACAGGAGGAATAAAATCTACCCCCACTAACGCTCTCAAGGTCGAGTGTGGTGAGGGTCCTCTCTTTCTTCGCAGGCAGTACCTAGCAGACAAATTCTGGTTCAAAAAGTGTTTTCTTCATAACCATCCGCTGTTCCATATACTAAACTCACTTCACCAACAAATTTCAATTTTTCCATACTGGCGACATAAAGATATACCATGTCTTTTAAAAAGCTATATAAAGTTTGTCAACATTCAATCTCCAATCTTCCAAAATAGCAACAACTTACTCTTCTCCACTCCCTACGAAGCACTAGTTTTCAATCCAAACGTCATCCCTGACTTTGGACTTGACAAGAAAACCATTGATCCTAACAGCAAATTAAAGAAAATCATCTCAGAAAATTGGCAAGACTGGATCATTATGTACACAGATGCTGCAAAAACTTCTAACAAAGATTGTGTAGGTTCTGCAGTTTGGATCCCTAAATATAGAATAATATTAAATTTTAAGTGCCCACCTGAATCATCAGTTTTCACAGGTCCAATCTCACAACCTGGAAAATACCTTAGTTCTCTCTCTTGGCTGTCTCCAAACCATTATCTCCAGCTCCTTCCACTCTAAATCAAATCTTTTCCCTATCCTCTTTATTAAAAAAGCATTATATAATTGTCACAAAAAAGGCATAAAAGTTGTTTTGGCTTGAATAAACGTGGATTACCTATGACAATAACGTTCGAAAAAGATCATGGTCAAGAGAAATCAAGCTCCACGGACTGTAGCAAAACCCGGATTAGGCATCGTTTATTATGAGCTTTTACGGCTGGGCAAAATCGTCGATTTGGATCTCTACTGTCAAAAACTAATGACACTCAAGCAAGAAATTGAAAAAAATACAGCTGGAATTGATCAACAGAATAGGAGTGGTCTTTCATCATGATAAGGCCTGACCACACACATTTTAGCCACTCAGCAAACATGAAGAACTTTTATGCCTTTTTTGTGACAATTATATATGTCACAAAAAAGGCATAAAAGTTGTTTTAGCTTGAATAAACCTGGATTACCTATGACAATAACGTTCGAAAAAGATCATGGTCAAAGAGTAATCAAGCTCCACAGACTGTAGCAAAACCCGGATTAGGCATCGTTTATTATGAGCTTTTACGGCTGGGCAAAATCGTCGATTCGGATCTCTACTATCAAAAAGTAATGACACTCAAGCAAGAAATTGAAAAAAATACAGCTGGAATTGATCAACAGAATAGGAGTGGACTTTCATCATGATAAGGCCTGACCACACACATTTTAGCCACTCAGCAAACATTAAGAAAGCTTGGTTGGGAAGTGTTAGTGAATCCACCATATAGTTCTTACCTTGCACCCTCAGATTTTTACCGTCTTCAGAATTCTTTGGGCAGTGTTCGATTAACATTAAAAGAGGACTGTGAAAACTACTTGTTGCATTTTTTGATCAAAAATCCTAAGATTTCTACATCAACGGGATTATGCACTACCTACAATATGGCAACAAGTTATCGAACAAAATGGCATATATATATATATATATATATATATATATATATATATATTTATATATATTGTTATGTAATTTAATGTAATTAAACAATGAAAAAAAAATGTCTTCAATTTGTATATAAAATACGAAGAAACTTTTTCCCCGACCTTTTATTAGACGAGTCCATACAGCGCGTACAGTGATGGCTTTTATTCTGTGAGAGTCTATCACCTCGCTCTCCAGCCTCCCTTGTTTGGAAAAACATAAAGTGATTTCGTGGTTCTCTCAATGATATCCAAATAAATAATCCTGACCCCTCACTTTGGATAGACAACTTCTGTAGCAGCTTGTCTCCTCCATGGGTCCCTTCCTTAGAGGAGATATTCCCAGTAACCTCCCCACCTTCCCATCTTTCTTATGAATCTATGAATGATACCTTTTCCCTCACAGAGCTTCAGTTGGTGTTAAACCATTTGAAGGACTCCTCTCCAGGTATCGATGGGATCCCGTACTCTCTTTTAACTCACTTGGGCCCCACGTCCAAAAATATATCCTAGACATAATCTACTGTATATATTCAACAGGGGCAGTTCCTGATGACTGGAAAACCCTTATCATAATACCTTTCCTTAAAACTGGAAAAGACCCCTCTACAGCCACTTATTAGCGTCCAATAGCCATTTCATCCACTCTATCAAAGATAATGGAGCCCCTCGTCGAAAACCGCCTAGAGTGGATACTAGAAAATAGAGGCATCTTGCCTAAGAGCCAGTTTGGTTTTAGAAAGGGTTTGAGTACCTCTGACAGCCTCAGCCTTTTGATTTCCAATTTCAGACTTGCATTTTCCCAAAACAACTTCCTTGTAGGTGTCTTCTTGGATGTTTGCGCAGCTTACGATAATGTTATACTTCCGCTGCTCAAGCATAAGATGCATCAGCTGAGCATCCCTGTGAGGATAACGAACTTTGTGTCAAACCTTTATTCAGGAAGACGTGTTCTAGTGCGCGTAGAGGGTATTTTCATGCCAAAGAGATACATCTGGAAAGGTCTTCCACAAGGCTCTGTTCTAAGTCCCCTTCTGTATAACCTATATACCCACGATCTAGAAAGATCCGTAAACTGTCTATCCAACATACTCCAATATGCTGACGATTTGGCTCTTTTTGTTACTGACCATTCTTTACCCGACGCCTCTTCTCGATTATCTCGTGCGGTATATTACCTCCAAGAATGGCTTACAGAACTATAAAATATATATATTGTTATGTAATTTAATGTAATTAAACAATGAAAAAAAATGTCTTCCATTTGTATATAAAATACGAAGAAACTTTTTCCCCGACCTTTTATTAGGCGAGTCCATACAGCGCGTACAGTGCTTTAAATTTTTTTTTTCTAAGAATGATCAGAGTTAGGTATTTTGCATGTTTCCCAAAAACATTTTAACTAATTAAACAATGAAAATTTTCTCTCCGAATAATATTTTCACATTCAAACTTTAACCAATAGCTTTATATATTTGACTAGCAGAACCCGGTAGACGTTCTGCTAGTTGTTATAATAGGTTGTGTTTAGTGACGTTTATTTTTAGTACATGCAATTTAATTTATTGATTACCGCGCTTGATTGAAAAAAAAAAACAAATCAAAAATTATAAGTTTTGTTCATTGCCACAATTTTGTTTATAAATATAAACCTTCTCCATTAAAAACACATACACACACACACACACACGCACACACACACACACACACACACACACACACACACACACACACACAAACACACACACACACACACACACACACACATACACACCCACCTACATACACACACACACACACACCCACACACACACACACACACACACACACACACTCACACACACACACACACACACACACACACACACACACACACACACACACATACCAATTTTCACTGTGATCGATCAAATAGGTTTTGAGTTAATTGGTTTCATATTTACAAACATCATCTTTTATATATACACAGTCAGGTCATAAGTATTGTCACACAGTAAAAACTTTTCTTTTAGAATGCTGGCCACAAAAAAGTTTATTGAATTCGAATTTCAAATTATTCATGAAAATAAAACTGTATACTTTTTAGAATTTTACTCATTTTTAAATATGGAGTGGACGCTTAAAGAAGACCGTGTTGCAGTTATTGCGTTGCATAGTTGCGGTTACGCGCCAATTCAAATTTTTGACATACTAAAAAATTTGAATATAACCAAAAGATTCGTTTATCGTACCATCAAATGATACAATGAAACTCTAGTGTAGATGACAGGTCAAGAAGTGGTCGCCCTCGGTCTGTAAGGACTCCAGCAGTGATAAAACTGTGAAGGCGCGAATTCAAAGAAATCCCAAACGTAAGCTGGAACTGTTGGCCCTTCAGATGGAGTTAAGCAGAACCACGGTGTAAAGGGTGTTAAATGAAGACTTAGGGCTTCGGGCATATCGAAGAAAAACAGGACAACGTTTGAATGCTCGTCTAATGGACCTGAGACTGAAAAGATGCCGCGCTTTGTTGAAGCGGTACGCGGGAAAAAAATATCGGGAAATTCTTTTTTCGGATGAAAAAAATTTTACCGTAGAAGAGAGCTACAACAAACAAAATGATAAGGTGTACGCACACAGTAGCGAAGAAGCGAGCAACCGTATGCCGCGTGCCCAACGTGGTCATTTTCCATCCTCGCTCATGGTATGGTTGGGAGTTTCTTATTGGGGCTTAGCAGAGGTACATTTTTTGTGAGAAAGGTGTAAAACCGAATGCAGTTGTGTATCAAAATATAGTCCTGACGAACCTTCTGGAACCTGTTTCTCATACCATGTTCAATAACAGGCACTGGGTGTTCCAACAAGATTCGGCGCCAGCTCATAGAGCAAAGAGCACACAAGACTGGCTGGCGGCGCGTGAAATCGACTTCATCCGGCACGAAAACTGGCCCTCCTTCAGTCCAGATTTGAATCCGTTAGATTACAAGATATGGCAACACTTGGAGGAAAAGGCGTGCTCAAAGCCTCATTCCAATTTGAAGTTACTCAAGACATCCTTGATTAAGGCAGCCGCCGATATTGACATTGACCTCGTTCGTGCTGCGATAGACGACTGGCCGCGCAGATTGAAGGCCTGTATTCAAAATCACGGAGGTCATTTTGAATAAACACTCGTGTCATAAGAATCTTTGTTTTGTTAAGTTCATTTTGGTATATAAATGAATACATAATGAATAAACTTGTTACAATTATTTTATATTAAACATGTGACAGAATTTATGACCTGACTAGGTGTATATATATATATTAGTTTTAATCATGTTGCGTGAAACCCTAATTATTGTTCTAAAATATAAGTAGCCTAAGTTACTCCTTATAACATCAGCTATCTGCCAGTGAAAATACCATCGAAATCGGTCCAGCCGGAGAGATTAGCCGGAACAAACAGACAGACAAAATTTTGTTTTTGTTATAAGTATCTACCGTATATAATTTCATATGCATTTCGTGAAAATCTGTTATTTTGATATTACAAACAGACACTTCAATTTTATATATTTGTATAGATATAAAATATAAGACAGTCATTCTATATAAGATACTTGTATATTAAAGACGCACACGGTTTAGGTAATTAAAGTCTCGGCTATTACTGTCGATGCAGTAAATAATTTTAAGGGATGTTGGTTGATATAGTTATCGTTCAAAAGTGACGGAAATCAATAAATTCTTTATAACCGTTTCTCACGGCCTTATTTCACCTCATTTAATGTTTTTTTTTTCGCCGTAGCTAAACGCCACTGCATGCGCATTCGTGCCGCTATACGTGGACTAGCTGCAGTGTCCGAAATTTAGTCTGGAGGATATTATTATTATTATTATGGTTTAACTACAAATGGGTCGGCTCAACCGAGGAGGGATCATGCTTTTACAGAATATCAGTGCAAAATAGTAGCTTAATGTCGATGCGCTTCTAAATTTGGAATCTAAATTTTGATTTTTAATCAAGGATGGATAATCACTGCATCCAAATACTATCAGGTGGACTGTATGCTCCTTTGTCGCCTTACTCTATAAAAAAATAGAGGCATTTTGTATTTTTTCTTGTAGAATTTAAGAAAATTTTATAATTCAATGTATTTGAATAATTACAGCATCTTTGTTTTCAGTTTTAAGCTTAATTTACTATAGTAAAATTCAATTGAGATTTGTGCCTTGTGCGGCGTACGGCGTTCATGTCAAATACTTATTACAGTGCCCTAAAGCGGCCGCTCGAGTTTGAGTTTAGGAAACGCGCCCGCATGGCACACGCCTTGTCAAACGCTCGCCGCTTAGGAATTACGCATATTACTTTTCGATCGAATTTAAATAAGGAGGAAGTGCCTAATTCAATTGTATTTATTTATTTATTTTAAACAGTGTACATGCTGGCTTACAGTATGCCCAAATCGTCAGCATGCTAATTTACAAATTACACTTTTAAATAATAAGTAATTGATTAAGATACATGTCCAAATAAAATAAAAAATACATGCCAAATAGATAAACAAAAATCATTAAAAAACTAAATATCATTATCAAATTAACTAACCTAAGATTAAACTAAAAAACCTTTTAGGCTCCCTTTTTGCGTCCAACTCGACTCTTGATGACGGGAGGGAAAATACCGCCGACCATCCCGCGGTGTGAGTGCTCCATGCCGGATGTGCTGTTATCACAGCGCTCGGTTCGCAAAGCACTTCTCTCCTGGACATCCAGAATTCGAGTGGGCATGACGGAATCCCCCCAATTGTGCTGAGGACGTGTGCTCCGGAGTTGGCACCGGTCCTAACACGTCTTTTCCGGTACTCCTACTCTCAAGGCGTAGTCCCAAACTCATGGAAGACAGCTTTTGTCCACCCGATTCCTAAAAAAAGCGACTGCTCAGACCCATCCAACTATAGGCCTATCGCGATCACCTCCTTGTTCTCCAAAATAATGGAATCCATTATTAACTGCCAGCTCATCCGGTACCTTGAGGATCACCAGCTGATTAGTAACCGCCAATACGGTTTTCGTCGAGGTCGATCAGCTGGTGATCTTCTGGTCTACCTGGCCCATAGATGGGCGGAAGGCAGTAGAGTCCAAGGGGGAGGCGTTGGCCGTTAGTCTGGACATTGCGAAGGCCTTCGATCGGGTTTGGCACAAAGCGCTTCTTTCGAAGCTCCCTTCCTATGGGCTTCCCGAGAAATTGTGCAATTGGATCACCAGCTTCCTTGCAGATCGGAGCATCAAGGTCGTTGTAGACGGTGCATGTTCCGACTACAAGCCTATTAACGCTGGTGTTCCACAAGGCTGTGTGCTATCACCAACGCTGTTTCTTCTGCATATCAATGATATGTTGCTAACTGGTAACATTCATTGCTATGCGGATGACAGCACTGGTAATGCTCTATACACCGGCCGTGCTTATTTTTCTCGGGAAAACGTCTCCGCGTACCGGAACAAACTTGTGTCTGAAGTCGAGTCTTTGCTGGACAAAGTCTCGGACTGGGGGCGACTAAATCTAGTCCAGTTTAATCCTCAGAAGACACAAGTTTGCGCGTTTACCGCTAAAAAGAACCCCTTTGTCGTATCTCCTTAGTTTCAAGGCACTTCCCTAGTTGCCTCAGCCAGTATCGGAATCCTCGGCGTCGACATATCGAGTGACGTGCAGTTTCGTGGCCACTTGGAAGAGAAAGCCAAATTGGCCTCTAAAAAGCTTGGCGTGTTCAGCAGAGCGGGACAGTATTTCATGTCGGCACACCGCCTGCAACTTTACAAGGCGCAGGTTCGCCCTCACACGGAATACTGTTCCCATCTCTGGGTAGGGGCTCCCCAGTGCCAGCTCCTTCCACTTGACCGCATCCAGCGCAGAGCGGCTTGAATCATCGACGTCCGAACCCTTTCCGATCGGCTCGATTCATTGGCACTGCGAAGAGATGTTGCATCCCTTTGCATTTTCTTTCGCATCTACCATAGAAAGTGCTCTGAGAAATTGTTCGGATTAATCCCAGCCGCCAAATTTCACGAACACACATTGCGGCAGAACTCCCGATACCATCCGCATCATCTGGATGACTGGCGGTCCACCACTGTGCGATTTAGAAGATGTTTTCTTCCTCGCACGACTTCCTTGTGGAATCGATTACCATCAGCGATTTTTCCGGACCGACACGACTTAGGGACCTTCAAGAAAAGAGCGTACTCCTTTTTAAAAGGCCGGAAACGCATCTGCAATTCCCTCCCTGGTGTTGCAGTTGTTCATGGGCGGCGGTAGTCACTTACCATCAGGTGAGCCGCATGGTCGTTTGCCCCCTCTCCTATAAATTTTTTTTTATATATTACAATATGTCAAAATTGGATGTCAAAAATAGAAGGGCTTTATTACATAGTTGCCTAAAGCTATCAGCACATAAGTCAGTCTCGTAATCATGTGCGAGCATATCTCCAATAATTCGTATAGCGCGAGTAGTGGGCGCGTGAGCGCCGCACCTGGTGCGCGCTGGCGGCCGCCACAGAAGACGGGACGCCGCCGCGGTGCCACCGTCCCCTCATCATCATAGCCCAGCCGCTTCGGAGCCAATAATCCCACTCTGCTTAATATCGTCGGGCTATCTATTTTATTATGGATGATTGCTAGGTAGAATGTTATTAATTGCATAGTCCGCCTAAGTTTAAGAGTGTCCAAACCCACCATACCAGTAACAAATAAGGACGGATATAGATAGGGGTAATATCCGTAATTCTGCTTATATAGCCATCGTGCAAATTTGCGCTGTATTCTCTCTATCATCAAAATATATTTCTCCTCATAGGGATTCCATACAATGGCACCGTATTCAAGCTTACTACGAACGTATGCATTGTAAAGTACCAAAGCGACCCCTATTCCGTCGAACTGTAACGAAGTGCGAAAAATGAAGCCAAGCATTTTACTGGCTTTTTTACATATAGTAATCACATGGTTAAATTTCTTTGTATGTATGTGACGCGAGTACCGTGTAGTGACGGTGTAAGAATCCCGCCTATGAGGCAATCTACAGGATGGACTTTAATAGGCTGTAACGGTATGTTACGCGATGTCTTCGCTAATGATGAATCGATCCTAATATAATTATTTTATTGAATAGGCTGTACATATTATGGTTTCATTAAACATAAACATAAACACTCACGCCTGTCACCCAGAGGGGTAGGCAGAGACTATGGATTTCCATTTGGCACGATCCTGACACACCTCTCTCGCTTCCTCCACATCCATATACCTACGCATACACGCTCGTCGGTTAAAGGTACTCTTCATTTGGCCCATTTTCAATATATCGCCAATTCTGTCGATAAACTTTCGCCTAGGGCGACCCTTCCCGACTCTGCCATTCACCTCTGCAACATAAATTCGCTTTGTCACTCTTTCATTTTTCATTTCATTAAACTTAAAATAAAATTATCCCAAGTGGTGAAAAATAGGGCATGGAATTATAAATCTTATTTTAAGTCTTCATTCTGTAGTGGCGAAGTAAGAATATACACTACCCCATATCATCCCGTCGGTGTCGAAAGAGGCAACAGAGGGAAATAAATTAGGAAATACACAGCAGTATCTTCCTATTAACGACTACAAAAAAAAAAACTTTTTCACTATATTTTTTTAAGTTGACGTTTTAGCTGGTAGAACCACGCTCCAGATATGAATAGGTCGCCTCCTCCGGGGAAGTAAATACCACGCTCTCATAGAATAGCAGCGTAAAATAGTAGCTTAATGTTGTTGTGTTTTGTATGGAGAGTTAAGAGAACCGGAGACGGTTTTTTCTAGTAATAGATTCTTAATCGAGGATAAATGTAGGTGTCTATGGGTCAGATCATTCACTTACCACAAGATGGACTGTGTGCTCGTTCATCACCCTTACTTCTATAAAAATTATAAAGAACCATATATCTAGAAAAAAATCTAAAGAGCAACTTTGTACGCCATGTTTTTCGCAATAGGTTTTGCTGACATACTGCCCTCTTCCTAAAGAGGACAGCAACTTGTATAGGAGTGCAGTTTACGCCTGAGGCATTTTCTACCAGTCGACTTACATTAGCTAAAGCGATGAAATATTGCAATCTTTTAGTAAATAGAAATAATAGGAAGAATCCGGTACGGAAACAAATTGAAGTTATTTTTGTATAGTTTATTTATCTGTGAAATGCCTATTATATGTAGTTAAATATCAACATTATTCTGCGTCAAATAAATAAAAAATATATCAAATATCATTTTTTTTCTTTAAATTGCTATACCTACGTCTAATTCTCATTGGTTGACTGTTAGAGAACGCATTACAGCATTAAGTAATGTTATTTCTTTGTAAGAGGGAATGCAAAAATAAAATAAGATAATTTAAAAAACTGTTTGGATAAAAGCACTGTTGTATATTATTATTCCGTAAAAAGTGTCATCTTGACCATTGAGCTATTATGTAATATGTACTAGAGGCGACACTGCATTAAGTTACGTTGTCCCATTCAACTGCGGTGATATTGCCGCACTTTACTCAGTCGCTCGCTAGGCGCTAGCAAATAAAATATACACGACGGCGCTAGTGAATTGACACATGCTGTGTAGATTATATAAAAAAATCTTGATAAAATATGCCATGGTGTGTTTTAGATATTGTACAAATAATTCAAGAAATGTTAGTAATGAAATATAGATTATGAAATTAATTTGTTCAGATGCGACGTTACTGTAGATACTTAAATGTGAGAATAATTGTGCATAATATGATATGTTTTTTTATGTAGTAATAAATGTTAAGAAAAATCATTTAAATGTAATTCTGATTGACAATTTTTTGAAAATTGTACCTGATATAATTTACATAATTAACAATACAATCTATTTTTACATACTGATCATTCTGCCTAAGCATAATCTATGATAAAAACCAACCGCGCATGCGCCACATTACTCTTTCCTGCGCATGCGCGAAGACATGAGTTGCGCAAATTTTTTGTTTGAAATAGCGTTTCTAGTACGTAAGTACATATTACTTCAATGATCTCGAAAATGACATTTTTTATAGAGTGAATGTTTGTGTACCAATAAACATGGCAAATATTTTATGAAAAATTATAATATTAAATAATTGTTAAATAATAGTATTAATATGCAGCACGTGTATGATTGTCATGGAATTTTACTGTTCAGTAACCATTGCAATGTGTTGCGAAAATAGCTTTAGTTTTAATTGAATTTATTTGCCTATGAAATTAAAATTAGCAGTTTCATTGATGTGAGTAAGGTTGGAACTTGTTTGAAAAAACTATTAACAGTGATATTATCACTACTTATATTGCCGTTAACCAGAACTAAGCTGAACTTCTTGTGTTAGGAGTGATTAACGACAGTAGCCGAAAGGCAGATTCGAACCCAAGGGGTTTACGTTTTGCAGTCTGTTTTACCCTTAATATTTTTTTTATAGGATGAGGGTGACAAACGAGCACACAGTCCACCTGATGGTAAGTGGTTGCTGCGGCCCATAGACATCTACATCTATCCTCGTTGGCGAATCAAAATGCAGATGCGTTGTCACCCGTGAGGACTAAGATCGAATGCCTCATTTCCAGTAAAAAAGGGCCTCCGGCCACCTGCACTCACCAAACGAAACGCAGAGGTAAACCTCTACTTCACGCTGGTATTCTGTGAGGTCGTGGTACCACCCCGGTTGGAGCCGGCCCATCCGTGCGACAGCAAAAGCTGTCGCGTGGCTCTACCACTGTTAAAAATTAGGCTTGAATTGCTTAACAGTTTGCTTACATACTGTAAAACTTTAAGGCTTGCATATTTTAATAAATCCTAAACGTGGTAGAACCACGCTAACCAGTTAGAACATTTATCTTATGGTTGTAGCACGTATGGGTCGGCTTGACCAGGGAATGACCACACACTCACAAAATACCAGCGTAAAATAGCAGCTTGATGCTACTGTGTTTCATACGGTGATCGCAAGGAACCCTCTTTACTGGAAACGAGTCATTTCTTCATGGTCCGAAGTGACAACGCATCTATATCTTGATTGTTAATCGGGGACAGATGCAGATGTCTATGGGCCACAGCAAACACTTACTATCACGTAGACTATGTGCTTGTTTGTCACCCTTATTTTATAAAAAAAAACTGCCAGGCCCTCAGTTATTTTAAAATACGGCAGTTTTGCTAAAGCATAAAATGTAAGATTAAACAAAGCAGTAACATTTAAACACTTGTGACTGATTTCAGATATACAGCGATGCTTTAACATAAGAAGTACCGTATGAGTGTTAATCGTTAGAGGCCCAAAGTCTACTTTTATTGTAATTTGATGCATGTGTTCCACATTACGACTGTACTTTGAAGATTTTAAAAGATTTTTTGTTAAAAAGGGTCAACCATTGACCCTCATAACGACCCTTTTCAAACTTACATCGTGTATTTATATTTGAGCATTTGGCTTTTAGTTTTATATTCTTTCTCTTCAAGAGAAAAAGTTTGGGCAATACAAAACTCTTGTGTTTTTTTGCTCTGTAATAGCTTTAAATATTAAAAAAGAAAAGGTTTAGAGCTTAGACTATTACTCACAAAAAAATAGAAGTACTGTGAATACTACTTTATATTTGAGTTCCCAACTAAAGTTGTACTCAAGGAACTAGTTTAATTATCTTCCTACTACCGAATAATTTTAATATAAACACTAGCAACCAACGCTACAGTTTGAAAAACTAATTTTAACTTTTAATAATAAGTAATGCCGACTTCAAAGGACTAAAAGAAACAAAATAATGTATACATAATAGCTTCTGAATTCAGTTATAGAGTTTTTTTTAACTTATTAAAAGCCAGTGCTTGACTAAAAGCGCACCTGGTAGTAATTGTTGATGAAGCCCTGGTTGCTAAATGGCACTGTTTTAAGCGTACCAAAAACTTTTCACTCTTGCCTAGAAGACATCCAGATTGTATTTGGGAAGACAGACGCTGGCAAATTATTCCACTCAACTGGCATCCCTAACAACTGAAGGCGGCCGGTATAAACCAAAGATACAATCCGGAAAATAGGAGCCATGGTGCGCGAGCTCCTTTTAGCAGTCAAAAGACACATATTTGTTTTGGAGGCGTTGAATTTCACGAGCACCCATGTATACCGGGAAAAAGCAGATCATTAATGTGTAGCAGGATGGGAGTTGTGGAGAAAACGGATCCCTGAGGAACTCCGGCATTGGGTGCGATAGGATTGGCCGAGCAGTTGATCACAACACGAAGGTATCGTTCACTCAGAAATGCCTTTACCCAGTTAATCAGACCAGGATATAACCCGTACGCTGGAAGCTTACGTAAAAGGCTAGCGTGCCAAACCCTGTTATAGACCTTGAAGACATCGAGGGAAACAGCAAATGCTTCCCCACTGCTTCTCTCATATATGAGTGTCATACGTTAAAAGTTCCCCAGTTGATCGATTTCGGCGAAACTCATATTGGCGGTCACTGAAAAAATGATTCTGCTTTAGGTATACCATGAGGTTCGGGTTCATATACACTTCATAGTCTTGCAGAGTATAAACGTAATTGAAATGGGCCGATAGTTGGAATGGACGCACAGCTGTCCTTTTTAAGCATAGGTTGCACATTGCCTAGCTTCCAAGATTTGGGCGCATTTCCAGCCCAGAATGAGAGGCGGAACAAGCACGTCAACACAGGAGACAACTCAGGCGCACAGACCTTTAGAACTAATCCACTAGCTTTGTTCACGTCTAGACTTGGCAAGGTTTCAAGAACCTTCTTGATGGTTTTCTGGATGGTTGACGGACCTCTGGCATAGAGGTACGGCACTGAGATAATTGAGGTGGTAAGCTTTTGCTTCTGTACATACGCGAACTGCAAGCAAAAAGAGAAGCAAATAAGTCCGCTTTGACTCACTGGCGTATACAGCTAAGAAAAGCAGTATGCGCCAGTGAGTCATCTGGTTTTACTAGCGGGGGCAGTGTTGATCGGCAGAAGTTTGCTTTGGGAGAGACAGAAAAGCTCTGATTCCAGATGATTTGACAGAGAGCTTTGAACAGATGCGTTTAATGCTGTCGGTATAGAAGAATAAGAAGCATTTAAGCCCCAACTTTAAAAGTTATTTTATAAGTACCAGTTCACAAGCGTATTTTTATTGTGTTCACGATTATCTTTTGGTTCTATGATTCAAACTTTAAAAAAATATGGCATGGTCTTCGCATCGGTTCGTTATTGTACCACAGTGTATCATAAATAACCATCTTATCTTCCTTTTTATAAAACTGTAAGGACGTTACCATTTAAAAAAAAACTAAAACTTAGGGTATTGAAGAATTGAAGCCCCGAATTCAAAAAATATGAAGTTTCAGAATGTATTTAAAGCCGTTTTTACTTTCCTTCAAAGATTTTTTTTACCCTTTTGATTGGTCTTACTAATGTCACAAGTTTAAAGTTAACAACCAGAATTGTCTCTTAATAGTTACAATATAATCTACATTTTCTATTTTCCGTATTGAGCAATTGAAATTTGAAGTGAAAACTTTAGTGTCGTTGTGATTTGAAACTAGATGAAACCAAGAAGCGACACTAAAAACAGAGAAAAATATGCATCCATAGAATTCAGGTTGCGAGAGAAAGAGATAAATTATTATGTTAAATTAGTCGTGTGTAGCCCACCTAGCGTCTATTTTACGTACCACCTTAAAATAAATACTAACTAACGTCTAACGTGTCTGACGCGCGTTACAAAAAAAAATCTGTTTCCGGATCCTTGTCTATATGAAACACGGCAATATTATGCCCAATATTTCACCCTGGTGTAATGTGCGAGCATTTTTCCCACGGACGACCGCTTTCCACGTACAAACGTAGCAAGTAGCTGCTCTAGTGCCGTTGGAAGTTAATTTTTTACGCAATATATTCAGTCCACACGTTTAGGCGGATTTAATTTCATAGTTTTATTTAAAGAAATATTCACTAATTGTAGGTTTTATTGGTCAAATGAAAGTAAGGGCGAAACTGTACTTTCATGTGTACACAACATTTTACACAAATTTATTTAAGATATTATTTATTGTGTGGTGGTAACTTGAGGTAATCCCACGCCTCATTTTGTCCCATGGCTGTCGTAAAAGTCGACTAAGGCCAGCCAGAAAGATCTTGTGGTTTTCAATATAAGACGGTATAAATATCTCGTTTACGCTAAACTTAAATACCCAGGATGAAGAAGGAGAACCGCGTCAAATGTCGAGGCTGAGACGGCCAATACTGCGATCGTCATATCGGTTAATGCAAAATCCTATCTACTTTGAGAGAGGACCGTGTACCGCAGTGGGTTGTTTTGGGCTAAGAAAGACATGCTTTTTTAATAAAAACTTTTCTTAGCTATTTTTGTTAATATTTGCTGGAATATTAAAAAAAATTAACTCAATTAGTTACCAAACAATTACGTCAGCTCAACACAAGATCACTACATATTTATAAACTGAAGCTTTATTTCATTTTCTCCTTCACATACACTTATACAACCAGACTAGCCGGGCACAAAGTGGCCTGCATAATAGTCCCATTACAGTTTAAAGTGCGGATAACAGAGTAAAATCTGTTACAGCAAATAGCCTTGCTCCATTAGTGGCAAAGTCGATAAATGTCTGCTACACTGTGTGTGGTTGACACTGATAGTTAGTGGTTCATTTATTGCAAAAAGTCCCACCTAGAATGTACCTACAGAAAAACTTCATTAATTAATGTTTGATCAGAATTTCTTCAAATAAACGAATTCAAAGGTTCACTTTGTTGGTGAACCATAATTCGAGTGTGTTAAGTATATCAGTATAGTGTAAAGATATATAATAGGTAAAAATACGCCCTATTCAATAATTAATAAAAATACAAAATCACATACGTACCGCATGCCATAACAAAAAATTAAACATTATTTTATTAACGTTAATAACAATGTTATTTTTTTTAAGCTGATGAACTTTTGATTTCTTATATTTACCCGAACACTACACATTAAATTAAACTAGTTTTACGGATTTTATCGCGTGTAATTTAACTTTTTAATTCACGTTTCGGGAGCTTTACAGCACCCATGGTCACGGCGGGGACTCAGAAGTAACTGAGGCTTTATTTCATTTTATTTTACAACAATTTGCTTAAGATTCAGAAATTTATTAAATCTGGCAACGCTGTCGTCAGTGAACGGTAGTTTTGATAAACGAATTTGGCAGTATTGTTACCCGAGGACTGCCTCCGCCGTGTACTCGTATGTTGCTATGTAAGTTAACCTTTTATATTAAATTGTTCGAATTTTCCAACTTTATTTTGCTCCTTCTCTCGAACAAAATATATTTGCAAGAAATAATTACAACAGAATGTTTTAAATAAAAGAAATAATAGGAAAACCTATAAGTTCAATCCTCAAACGCCCTTTTAACAATAACTACTAGACAAAATTTTCGAAATACTGAAATATTTAATTTATGAATTAGTTCAAGAGATATCGTGTGTTTCAAGAGATTTAGTGTTTAATTTTATTTATAAATGATTTTATAAATCATTGGGGGTGATCTAAAATGACCAAAACTCGGTTTATTGTTTTCTCAAGTATTGAACCCAATCCCTTTTTGAGCGAGCTGTAGGAAAAAAATTTGCATTGCTCTTTTTTCATGGATAGAGTTGAACATAATACAGTTTCTAGAAAACCAATTTATTTCGAAGAAATTGATTTTATAAAAAAAACAATTATTTATTAGAATCATTTTAATTATGCGTTTATGATATTCTTGAATCTTCATAATAAATACAGTAATTTTTTAAGAAAATATTCCAATACATTTAGGAATTTTGTAGATTATATAAGATTTATGTAAGTGTGCAATTAAGTATATAACAATACTTAGACATAGAAGACGCGAGCAATAAAGTGAGTAACTTTACCCGAGCAAGCACCCCAATCTACTATCCGCCTGACGACATAGATTGAACTATCTCATTTAGCTCCGGTGGTTATCTTGAGTAGCTTTATTATGAAGTTTATATAGATAGAACATGCGGATAGAATAAGAAATTATATATAAGTAAAAGAAATAGAATAACTTTAACATTTACTAACTGTATCAATATTTAAGATTACTTGTACGAATTCAGTTCTAATAAAAAAATAATATATAATTCTTACAAATAAAATTCCTTTAAATATTGTTATTACATAATATTTTTGGAGCTTATAGGTCAGGGAAAAAGTTTCTTCGTATTGTATATACAAATTCAAGACATTTTTCTTTTCAAAGTTTAATAACTTAAATTTTAATATATATATATATATATATATATATATATATATATATATATATATATATATATATATATATATATATATATGTGTGTGTCGTTATAATATGAGGTATGTGTGGTTCGATAACATGTAGCCATCTTGTAGGTAGTGATATGACTTTTTCTGTTGATAAATTTAGCCGTTATTTTTCAAATTCTTGCTTGAGTTTCATTAGGTTTTGGCAGTAGAGATCTGAATCGATGGCTTTGCCCGGCGGTAAAATCTCACAATAAACGATGCCCTTCCAATCCCACCTTACACACAGCATCACCTTATTGCATGCTAATTCGGGTTTTGCTACAGTCTGTGTAGTTTGACTACCTTCTGACTATGAGCTTTTTCAAGGGTTCTCTTCGTAGGTCAAAAAAATGTTGCCAGTGATCAATCGTTTTTTTTTCAAAAATAGTTCGGTTTCATAACGTCTCAATAGTGAATCGCAAATGAGTAAACGATTCAATAGGTTTCTTTCAGTGAGCTCGTCTGGTACCCAAATATCGAGCTTTTTTGTATAGCCAAACTTTTTCAAATGGGGCAAAACTAATTTGTGGTCAATTCTCAACTCGGCTATGTTGTTACTACTAATATGTCGATCTTGCTCCACGTTTTCAAAATTGGCATCGACTTTATCCCTATGATCAGAGCAAGCTGCACCTTTGACATCAAAATTCTTGGAATGAATACGCTTGAACCAACTTTGTGTTACTCTTACTGACACTGTATTAAGTTCATAAACATCCCATTTTTTTCTCGGCTTGAGTCGCATTTTTTCCTGTTTTGAAATAAAACTTCAGAATGTGCCGAATTTCTTCGTAAAATTCAATCATTTTGGCGGACAGAAAAACAATTGAAAAACGACGGAAAGTATTTCTTAATTTTTATTTTTCTTTCCCTTAATGTCCTATGTGTATTGACATTTAAACCAGCTAGACACAAGCAGTACAACAAAAAAGATTTTTCTTCAATTTTATACAAACAAAATACGAAGAAACTTTTTCCCCGACCTTATATTATATTATGAGAACGCCTGTTTCATTTTACTATTTTCTTTTTCAAGTTAAGGTTAATAACAAGATTTATAGTGAAATATTAAAAATATCTTACATAAAAGATGGAAACAATTTCTCGTTAAACTTAAATTCTCTAGCTTACTTTAAACTTATCTATTATGTGGTCATAATTTAGCTTAATATCCGGCGGGACTTTGATCGGAGCAGTGAGGTTATAAAATTTATTTTGTATTCATTAAACGGGAGATTGAATGACAGAGAAACTCCGAGTATAACCCTTTGCATAGCTTAAACTTTATTGAAAGTTTTAAATAGAATAGAATGATTTTTATTCAATATAGATTATTACATAATACTTATTGAATGTCATTTTTTATTTACCACAGGTTCGGAAAATACCTCTGTCCTGGGAAAAACCAACAAGAAGAAACCCAGCGGGACTTTTTTTTAACATAATTTCACTTAACCATAATTTAGAATATACACTTTTAAATGGATTTTCATAGAACCAGCATGGTGGCGATCACCTTATTCCCAGGGGTTATTTCATTTATGTATTCCTTGATATTATAATAACCCTTTATGTACAGTTTTTCTTTAATAAAACTTTTAAACGTGTTTATTAACAAACTTTGAACATGCTCTGGGATTTTGTTGTAAAAGCGTATATATTGCCCCATAAATTAATTACTAATTCTGTGGAATCTAGTAACTGCATTGGCATTACAAGCTAATGTTTGTTCCTAGTGTTTAAAGTATGAACATCCTTATTCTTATTAAAGCTACTTATGTTTTTATGTACATACATTACATTTTCATGAATATATTGCGATGCCAAAGTTAATATGTTTATTTCTTAAAAATTATCTCTGAGGGACTCTTTACAATTTAGATTATAAATCGCCCGTACGGCTCTCTTTTGCAAAACAAATATAGCTTCAATAGCAGTCCCATTACCCATAGCAAAATTCCATAAGACGCTATGAAAGAAACTAAAATACACTAACCTAGCTGTCTCAACATCTGTGAGACTTCTAATCTTTCTTACAGCATATGCTGCAGAACTAAGTCTGCTTGCTAATTAAGATATATGGGGGCCCCATTGAAGTTTCGCGTCAATAGTAATACCAAGAAAAACAATGGTATCCACAAGACTCAACTCCTCCCCATTTAAGAGCAATGTTTTATATTAGGTATTGTAAATTTACATATTATAAATAATACAAATTTATAAACCAATGTACTAATTTCGATAGAGCATTATTTACATCGTCATAATTAATTAACTGCCGTTTGAGTTTGAAAATTAAAGAGGTATCGTCAGCAAATAATACTATATCGTGATTGTCCCGTAGAAGATAAAGTAAGTCATTAATATAGATTAAGAACAGGAATGTGCCAGGAATCGAGCCCTGAGGAACGCCCATTACGACTTTTTGAGTTCTGCTACTTAAATATGATGTAATAAGTCTAAGCGCCAAAATTTTTAAACGGTTGTAGTTTCCTGATTAATGTCTCATGATGAACTCAATCGAAAGCCTTGGAAAGGTTTTTTTTTTTTTTTTTTTTTCATAGGATAAGGGTGACAAACGAGCACACAGTCCACCTGATGGTAAGTGGTTGCTGCGGCCCATAGACATCTACATCTATCCTCAATTACAAGTCAAAATGTAGATGCGTTGTCACCCGTGAGGACTAAGATGGAATGCCTCATTTCCAGTAAAAAGGGCCTCCGGCCACCTGCACTCACCAAGCGAAACGCAGAGGTAAACCTCTACTTCACGCTGGTTTTCTGTGAGTTCGTGGTACCACCCCGGTTTGAGCCGGCCCATCCGTGTGACAGCAAGAGCTGCCGCGTGGCTCTACCACTGTTCAAACACAAAAAGGTCACAAAAAATACCTAAGGCATCTTGTGAATTCTCCCAGGCATTAAAAATATATTTCTCAATACCGGCGACAGGCGTCGAGCGACCCCTTGTAAAACCGAATTGGCTTTTATGAAGTAATTTATTTGTATTAAAAATAATTAACAATTGATCCAAAATTATATTTTCAAAAATTTTACTGAGAGGTGGTAGTACCGAAATAGGTCTATAGTTAGCGGGGTCTATTGTTCTACCAGATTTAAATAAAGGTATAACTTTACTATACTTCATTAAATCAGGAAACACACCAGAATCGATACAAGTAATAAAAATAATAGCAAGATGGGGTGCAATTAAATCTATTATGGACGCAATCACTGTAACGGAAATCTACCACAAATTTGCGGTTTTCTTTACATCAATGGTTTTGAAGTAGCTTACAATATTATGCGGTAATACTTATTCAAATCTAAATTCTTTTAAACAGGTATTAACATTCTGTTTAAGTAATGACTCGGCGACAGTTGGAGAAGTTTTCAATTACTCTGTTGTCAAGATAGGAAGATCAGTGAAATATTTCTCAAACATCGCACAAATGTCAACACAATAGGGCTAGTAAATGGACTCTTTTATAGTGAGTACCTTGGTTGTACGTTTCTAATGATGATTTCGGTAGCACACATGAAAACAAGTATTGTGGAATACGTAACAGATGTGTTGCAATCTCTCGGACGATAATTAAATAATATAATAAATCACATCTCAAAGCAAGTCAAATGATATTCCTTTGGTGATTATCACCCATAACATTCATTACAGCCCATAAAATTTCACTGCTTATCATAGGCCTTCCCCATAGATTGCTTCATAAGGGGAATTTTGCCATAACTACCACGCAGTGGCAGGCGGTTTGGCAATAAATGCTATAGGAGATGGAAGCAGTATCTTCCTTTTGAGAGCTCTAATTATGTTGCAAACTCGATAGCCCAGAGTAGTAACTATGGAAATCTAGAGAGGCACTTGTTCATCGATGAAATTTGATAGACGGTGGTGGATGAATGGATGTTGCGTTGGAACAGTCACAATACTCTGATACAGCATATAAAATCCTTGACGAAAATTTGAGTGGCTTTGCTGCGCAGTTAATACTTTTGTTTAAAGGAAAATCTTCATCAATAGCTTCAAATTAATAAACTGTTTTACTACTACTACTACTACTACTACTACTTCTACTACTACTACTACTACTACTACTACTACTACTACTACTACTACTACCACTGCAGTCCATCACAAGTCCACATAAAATAGGCCTCTCCAATAAATTTCCACAAAGTACGGTCCTGAGCCACACTGAATCTAAATGTTAAGCTCCGACCCCTTGTGCTTTAATCAAAAGTCCCGAAACCTTTCAGCATGAGTTACAAAACCGTTTTCAGTGCCTAAAAGTCTACAACAAAGTAGACGATATGAATGATAAGCTAGTGGAAACTGTCCATGTGATCGGAGCTAAGTTTTGCAAGTTTTGATATATTGTATACTATATATATATATGGTCCTTCACTGCTGGCCGTATGAGGAAGCTGAAGGTCGCTCAGCGAGTTATGGAGAGGGCTATGCTCGGGGTTTCTCTGAGTGATAAACTTAGAAATTAGGATATTCACAATAGGACCAGTGTAACCGACATAGCCCATCGGATTAGTAAGCTGAAGTGGCAATTGGCCTGCTATATAATTGGAAAAATCGACAACCGATGGGAAAAAAAGGTTCTCGAGTAGCAGCCTCGTACCGATAGGCGAAGTGTAGGGTGATCCCCACTAGATGGATTACCGACGTGGTAAGACATGCAGGAAGTCGATGAATGCAGGTGGCTCAGGACCGTGCTTTGTGGCATTCCTTAGGGGAGGCCTATGTTCAGCAGTGGCCTTGTGAAGGGCTGTAATGATAATGATGATGATGATGATGATGAACAAGTAGTTTTTTCATGAATCCAAATCGTGAATGAATGAATATTATACTCAAATATGCTGATGAATGAGCAGAAAAAAATTATTTGAAACAAACCACATTTATTTTTAATTCCACCATTGAAATTGCTTCATAAATGAGAAGAAGCCTTTGCCCAGCAGTGCTAGTAGTATATAGACTGTGACTGTATTTTTCCTTTTACTATAACTAATATCCTCTAATATGTCATACTTTCATAGAATCTGTAATTATTAATTTTGAATATTTAGTCAGAACCCTTTATTTTTTTTGTTTCTGATAGTTGTATCATCTCAATTGAATAGTGTAAACGATGTATACAGAACGAAGTAATTATATATAGGTGTATTGAATTGAGCAGTATAAACGGAGTTGCAATAATTATGCTACATTTATTTTGTTCAACTCATTTCAAATTATAGAAGTAACGTGTGAAACGATAAAAATAAACAACAAATCATAAAAAAAGAGCAAATTATTGTGTGTGAATTAATTCTTTCGATATTTTAATATATTATATTGAAATATAAAAAGAGGTAAGTAAAACTTGAAATATTTTATACATGTGTGTGACTTTTTTTGCAATTGAGTTTATTAAACATTTACATCTCCTACATAATACGCATATCAAATAAACCTAGCAAGCTAACAGCATAGCAAAGTGGCGAAGAAATCAGCTTTGTAGCGGTTTCTAACGGAAAAAAAAATTCAAAATAGGAGGTTCAGATGCCTGGGTGATCAGTAAGCGATTGCTGAAAACAGAATTTGAAAATTCGAAACCGTTCTCGAGATAATCATGGGACAGACGGACAGACGGACGGACAGACGGACAGACGGACAGACGAACAGACGGACAGACGGACAGACGGACAGACATCGCGAAATCATTAAGTGACTTCGCAAGCTTCGCCACTTAATAATTACTTTCACAAACAAATTGATTCTAATTCTAATTCGAATAAATTGATTCGTGTAGCTCTGGTTTTAAAAATAAAAATAAACTAACAAATCAAAAATCAAAGTAGTACTGGTGTTATTATGTGAAACTTTGATTAGAACGTTATTAAAACTAAAATAATAATTTGTTTAGAAATATGTAAATGAATTACATAATAGTAATTCAAGTCATTGATGAAATGTAAAGTTATTTATTTTATTGTTGTAAATTTGTTTTATTTTTGCAAAAGTTACTAAAGTTACAGCCTGTATACGTCACACTTTTGGGCACATGCCTTCCATCATTTCTGAGTGTTTTGGAGCAATTATTTCGCCGCGCTACTCCAATACGAGTTTGTCTACTTCACATGTGTATTAAATATTTTATTTCTTATACAGATGTCATTTTAATATGTTTTACTTCACATCTCGCCGAGCACGTGATATATCACCACTTGAAATAGCATTGAACTGTTAGTGCTGGCAGGGATCAAACCCCGGATTTTCACGTACTGTCAAATTTACAGCCAGCGCTTAACCACTGAGCTACAAAAAAATACGTTTTCTTCGTCGCTACACTCTACGGAGCAGTAATGTCTATTACGTAAAGTTATCTAAGTAATTTTGGTACTAAATGCAATGCCTGGTTATAAGGACAAGTATTTCTTTTAATCTTGTTAAATATCTGTCAAATCTACCAGACAAAAACAGAAAATTGTGAAAAAGTTAATTTTCATTGATTA
The DNA here is from genome assembly GCA_033319125.1 of Parnassius glacialis. Classification (NCBI taxonomy): domain Eukaryota; kingdom Metazoa; phylum Arthropoda; class Insecta; order Lepidoptera; family Papilionidae; genus Parnassius; species Parnassius glacialis. The sequence continues at coordinate 44,481,997 of JAVANC010000021.1, read as the reverse complement.
TTATTCGCGAAGTTCCGAATCTTGTTCACCGCAGCTCTAATTTAAGTGTTACAAAACATTATCGTCAAGAAACAATACAATATCTTAAATAAGTATCATTCTTCAGGCTGCTATGATTTACAACCCACTTACCAAGTGATTCTGCGAAGAGCAAAGTTCCGTAACTTACTCCATGTTAATGCCATAAAGATTTATAATAATATTTCTGCGTACATTATGGCGGCCCCTTTTTATGGAAAGAACATTTCTGCTGGCTAAAGCGCAATATGTAAGTGTTTTCCTTCCAAGTTTACTAATGTTTTATTATGTTTCAACAATTTTGTCTGTTGTTAGTGGTACTTAAGTTTTCGCCGAGTAGAAAGAGAAAATAACGACCATTTAAATCGTCCGTGTTATAAAGTGAATTTAAGTGGAAGGCTATTTATGAAACGTAGACAATAAACTAGCGAAATATCTTCACTTTGGTCTTTTTTATGCGTTACCCATCTTATTATATACATCCGTCATGGTTTAATGGTTACAGCTACTGCCAACTGATTCGTAAAATTCTATATATATTATAGTTAATTCAGATTAGAGAGAGAGAGAAGAACAGAGGAATCAGAGAGAAAAATTATTAGATATTATTATGTTTATGATAAAACTAGGGACCCGCCCTGGCTATGCCTGGTATTTATTAATGTGGCGTTATTGAGGTTTAAGATAATCAAAGAAGATTTATTTTATTAACTTTTCGTTTCTTTGAAAAAAACAAAATTTTAGAATAAATTCAGATTGGATTCGAATTGGACAGATCAGTAACGCGGTGGCTTTGAATTTAGTTACGGCCCTAAGTGTCGCGGGTTTGAATCCCACATTCAACACGTATTTGTTTTGTTTGTTTTATTGTTAAAATAGAAGGATATTCCGTAAGCTCATTTTCTATCGGGAGGATCATAACGGTGGTGGTGTATGTATACTAATAAAAATACATTAGAATATGACGACTTAATAGATATATCTTCGTTGTCCTCCGAAATGATTTTTGAAATATGTGCTACTGAAATCTCTAAATTAAAACTGTTAGTTCTTAACTTCTATTGGCCTAATAGCAAAAGGGAAATAGAAGTATTCTATTCACGTCTCAAAAAACTCTTTAATCTTATCTCAAAAAAATATTTTCCTAAGAATATTATCATAGGCGGTGACTTTAACGTAGAATTCCTAACAAATAATAGCGAAAAAAATAGGGTCTCTAATTTATATAAGTATAAGTTCCACCAAAAAATTAAACAACCCACCAGAATTACAATAAACAGCTCCACATGCATTGACTTACTATTTATTGATTTTAAATTAAACGGTATAAAAGTAGCTGTTTATCAATTTGGTCTTTCAGATCACTGTACTTTATTAATTTCTATACCCTCTTCAACAAAAAACGTTAGCAATTTTTGTTATATATAAACGAATATACAACGACTTAAATATATCTAAATTCAAAAATGAAATTTGTAATATAAATTGGAACGACATACTCAAACCTATTAAAATTGTAAATGAAAATTATGGCATATTTAGTGAAATCTTACAAAGAGCTGCAAATAAATGTATACCAAAATACTGTTAAAAATAAAACATGCACCAAAGAAAAATTATTTAACAGTAGGATTAAAAACATCGTGTCAATTTAAAAGATTTTTTAAAGCTATTGATTTGTATAACTATAAACAGTATTGTAAAATATTAAAAAAAAAGCCATCAATATATCCAAAAATTATGTAACAAATATAAATTCGAAACTTCTGAAAATAAAACTAAATGTATGTGGCAGATTATACATAACGAGACAAACAAAAATACAAGAAAATATAGAAATGTGCAACTTACAATAGCAGAAAAACATTTATTATGAGATCTTAAAATAGTGCCAAATCATTTAGTACTTTTTTTACATCTATTGGAAATATAAACTATATTTCAGTAATTTAAATAGAACACCTTTAACAAAAACTATCGAAAATACTCACTTCTTTAGCCCAGTAGAAACTAATGAAATGAATACCATAACTAAAAATCTCAAAAATAAATCATTCTTCGGTATTGATGAAATTTCTCCTACTTTGACAAACAGTTGTGCTGATTTGTTAACAATCCGCTATAAAATATTCAATCAAATAGTCAATCAATCTTTTTTAGAAGGTGTCTTCCCAGATGCTTTCAAAATATCCCTAATCAAACCCGTGCATATAAAGGATGAACTTACGGACATATATAATTATCGAACTATAGCTCTGTTACCTACGTCAGCTAAAATATTTGAATCGGCCATGGTAAAATGTTTTTGTACATTATATGAAATTTTTTAAATTTTACATGATAACCAAAATGGCTTTAGAAAAGACCTCTCTACCACCTTAGTAATTAATAAATACGTAAAAATACATCCTAGACGAAATCGATAATAGGCCGCAATCGCAGTAGGCCTCTTGCTCGATATGAGTAAAGCCTAAGATAGAGTTTGTTATAGAACTCTATTGGATAAACTATATTAAAACAAGAAATTAGGGGAGTAGCTCACTATTGGTTTAAATGCTTACGCATAAGCTAACTTTATCGATGTGTGTGTTTTGATTTAAATTCTGTATATACCATGCTGATAAAAAGGGGATACACGTGGTGAAATTTCTTTCGCCATTTATTTCACGATCAATTATAAGTCACTTCATAATGGTAGGAATTTTTAAAATGCACGCACTTGACATACGAATTTTTTTTAAGGTGAGAAAATAAATATATTTAATTTCATTACATTTCAAGAAACCTGCATTCAATTGCCGGAATCAAACTTGTGTAAAAACCATTGCTAATAAGATTATTAAAAAATATTGATTTATTGCCAATTAAATCGGGTGGAGTTGAAATTGCCGTTGTGTATGTATCTGATACCACACCCTAGCCTACCTCTGATCTTGAATGTATAGGATATGTTGTTCTAATTGTAAATTAGGTACATATAAGTAACAAACCTAGCCGTACCTAAATTTTGGCAAAAAACAAGAAAATATAATATACAGATTCAGACAGATTTTTTCACATGAGACACAAACGAACTAACAGTCACATCACATATTTATACGTACGGTAGATCCTCTATGGTTATAATTAATTATGGTTATAACACGAATGGGACGGCTCGACCGGGGAGAACGATGGGCTCACAGAATAACTGCGTGAATTTTGTTTTTTTTTTGTAGGATAGGGTGACAAACCAGCACACAGTCCACCTGATGGTAAGTGGTTGCTGTGACCCATAGAAATCTACATTTATCCTCAATAAAGAATCAAAACGCAGATGCGTCGTCATCCGTGAGGAGTAAGATGAAATGCCTATTTTCCAGTAAAATGGGTCTTCTCTACACTCACCATACGAAACACAGAAACATCAAGCTGCCATTTTTTATTCTGTGAGAGCACGGTCCTTCCCCGGTCGAGCCGACCCATTCTTGCTACAACTATACTACTAATATAGCTGCAGCATGGCTCTACCACGTATAAATATCAGTTAATGCTTCTACATTCGTATCGCGAGTGTACTTTACCGAAGATCCTTATTACTGAAAACGGGGCATTCTATCTTAATCCTCAGGGGTGACAGTGCATCCGCATTTTGAATCTTAATCGTAAGTTTTATGTCACTCTTATTCTATTTAAAATGTTGTACAACTGACTTCAATATAAGTTATTAAGAATAACTCAAAAGCTATTGATCAGACCTAAATCATTTATATGGGACAATAAGAGAAGCACCAGATTTCAAATAAAAAAGAATCATCGAATTCGTTTCTGCCAGAATAAAGTTATGAGATAACACACATAAAAAAACATACAGTCGAATTGATTACCTCCTCCTTTTTGAAGTCGGTAGAAAATAACCAGTTCAACTGATTGTAAATAATCTGCATCAAATGAGCACCATCAATCAACGTCAATCAACCAAACATAGTACGAGTATATCTATACCAGAAGGCATTTTGATTCAATATTAGTTTCGACTGAACTTTTTGGCATTATAAGTCGACGACTATTATGCCAAAAACTGGTACTATACTATTTTAAACACTCAGATTCGCAATGTTGTAATTACAATTGTAAATTGAATTTGTATGTGTAGTGCTACAAAGAAAGATACAAAGCAATTTTACTTTTAAGAATATCGCATAGTGTATGTATTTGAATTGTAAATAAGGTCTCAAAGCTTCGGCTCTAAAAGCATTAAATAAAGTCAGGTGTTAACCATTAGGATTTTGAAAAATCTTATGTTTTTACTATTTTTATTTGCATTCAATTGTCTTTACTGCGACGATGCACTTAACGTTTCCTTTTTTTAATTTTAAATACTTTTTAATTTAAGTTTTTTTTTTCAATTATTTAATAAGCGCCGTGGTAGCTATCCATTTTTAAAGTACCTACATCAGCGGCACTAGTTTGGTTCCAATCAGTACCGCTAAAATTATGTTACGTTACGACTTATCCCGTATTCATCGAGTGTGAGGGTATATTATGGGTGGTATGACTCCTTTTCTGCGTATGAAACAATCTGCGTAATGACACTCTCTTACCTTTTTCTGCAATTAGGGAGGAGACCCACTACTGCATTGCAGTCTAGTGTTTAAAGTGTCAGTATAATCACGCATCCACGCTATGCATAGCCTTCTGCATTTATAGTTGGTTGCAGGCGTATAATATCGGCTGCAGTAGTCACTAAGCATCAGTTGGATCAAAAGTTGTTTTCCTTTCAATATTATAAAATAACGTCTGTCATAGAATGGACGGTTCCGTGGCGCTTAGCAATGATTGTATCGCCTACAAATAAATGTTCCGAGTCTGGATGTTTGTCCTCGTGCAATTTATGTTTGTAAACTGCCTCCAAGATACAGGAAAAATCCTAATGTGGGAGTAATGTTTTACCATAAATAAAAAAAAGCCTGCATATTCGGGTAACATATTTACAGGACATCTGATTGTTATCAATATATACTGACTATCAATATACTTTGCCGGCTTTTTGGCGCATTGGCTTAGCAATGAGTTGCAGCGCTGATGGCTGTGGGTTCAGATCCCGCACAGAACAAGTATTTGTGTGGCTTTCAAATAATTGTTCCTGGTCATGATGTTTGTCCTTGTAAAATTTATGCTGTCCCGCTACAGGTGAAAATCCTCTACTCTAGTAGAGTTCATTTATTTGGATGGCGTTTGTATTAATCCGATATTTGGAATCAAAAACTAACTTACAATGACTTTTATTTTAGAGTTATCTGTCGATTCCAAAAAACAAACATTTGTCTCGGTTAAGAGTAACTGTCACTCTGTCCGTCACACGTCTGTTGGACGCCAAGTCGGTGATTCTTCTTTGTAATACTGATTGACATGCGCTGATAGGATGAGATTCCCGCCGATGCAAGAGGCTTAGACCTGAAGTTTACGTGATTAATGTTGTCGAGTTCAACTGAACTGAATGATGAAATGTAGTTCTAACGGTTATAGACATGCCAATGTTTTAAACTTTAAAATAATATTCAAGATAATATGTAACTTAAGTTAGTGATAAACATAACAAAAATAATAACTTTTTTTTACGTGCTAGATTCATGCTGCAGCTATATTAATAGTATAGTTGTAGCACGAATGGGTCGGCTCGACCGGGGAAGGACCACGCTCTCACAGAATACCAGCGTAAAATAACAGCTTAACGCTGCTGTGTTTCGTATGGTGAGTGTAGAGAACCGCAGACCATTTTTACTGGAAAAGAGGCATTATATCTTAGTCGTCACGGGTAACAACGCATCTGCATTTTAATTCGCAAACGAAGATAGATGTAGATGTCTATGCGCCACAGGAACCACTTACCATCAGGTGGACTGTGTGCTCGTTTGTCGCCCTTATACTACAAAAAAACTTGTCTCCTCTTTGCGAACTATTAACAAATCCTATTCCATCATTACATCATATAAAGGTACACTGCTGAACAAAGCGCACCACACTCCATAGATTGCCTCATGAAGGAGTTTTCGCCTAAGTTGACACTTTTGGCAGGCGGGTGGGCAACAGTTTTTTAATTATTTTTGGATGTTATCAGGAAGATGCAGCTGCCCACCTTCTGTTCCAGTTTCCCTATACCGCCTCTAACGACACCCACGCAACTATAACATGTGATAGTGACACACATGGCACACTAGATTCCAAACGGCAACCTTACACTACACGGTTAGCAACAGTTATTGATAAAAATATAACGTTATCAATCAAGCTTAACAATAATTTAAAATAAATAATTTTGTACGGCCGACTATAATATAAGTTATTAAGCATAACTCAAAACCTATTGATCTGACCTTGATAATATGGGACAACACGAGAAGTACCTGCTTTCAAATAAAAAAAGATCATCGAAATCGGTTCACCCAGTAAAAAGTTATGAGGTACACATAAAAAACATACAGTCGAATTGAGTACCGTCTCCTTTTTGTAAGTTGGCAAAAAAGTGAAGTGCTTGATGTGATATATTCTTTTGGGCACGCTTTAAACTCTGAAATTCTATGTTAAGTTTATCTCAATTTTAAACTAATGTTTTTCAACTCATTTAAGAAGCATTAAAAATATTGAAGTATATTTTATTTTTTGTGAAACGTATATCTAGAATCCACCCTATTTTTCTCGTGGGTGTTGGTTTGAAAGATTTTTCTTAATGCCTTCGATAAATGGCAACATACCCATTTCGTATATATAAGTCACAGCCGAATAAATTAACTCTGGCAGAAATTGAATTCCGTTAAAAAGCTTAGCTGTATCTCGCTCATGCTTAATATATCGCATAACGAAAGAATTGTTTAATGTTTAGACATCAGCCCAAAGCGAAATAATTAGATCTTAAGTAGGATTGTAAGTTTTATCAATTCGGTTTTAAATCACGTCTGAAGTTTAATGAAATTGACTTGAGCAAATCAAAACATCTTTTCCTATGTTGAAATTTTCAGAAAGCGATATCTGTGTAGGCTAAATGGCCTAATGCCAAGGCCAGGGACGTTGACGACCCATCTAGTTAAAAGCTACGACGATAACACGATACGCTTCTCTAGATTTTTTTCATTCATTCATTACGGCCTATTAAAGTCCTTTGCTGTGAACATAGACCTCGCCATAAATTGTCACATTAGAATCAAAATTTGTCATAGTTGCCTCCATAGTTTTTTATTTCTAGTTGTATTTATGAAGACGAACATCAATGATACAAACATAAATGACTTTCAATAACATAAGTTTTCTTGTAATCCATATTAAATAAAAATTATTTTTTTATTATTCATCCCTTGGTTTAGGTCCCTCTCATGACTCTCTCGATTTGACTGTACCTAAATAATTGACTCGAGAGTCATAAATTGTGAAACTATAATACGTGTTTTTATAGTTCGACTTATAGCTATTAGTTAAATACCGCTAGATCACCAACGAACTAGCCCTTCCATTAACTGACTTTCTACATCATCAGGATGTGATGTAATATATAAACATTTTGCACGTGGTAGAGTCCCGCTGCATCGTAATATTGTATTACGATTGAGCTCGACTGGGATAAAACCACACCTGCACTGTTATTCTAACAGTGCGAAATAGCAGTTCACCATACGAAACACAGATGCACGATACTACTGTGTTTCGTATGGTGAATGTCAGAACCGGTGAATGCTTACATTATTTTTTTGAATAGCCAAATAAACAATATGTCTAGCTATAATATCTGATATTAATATGCTTTAAATATTTGCACTAGGAACGGTTCTCTGTAGTAGACGAATGAGGGAATCGAACCACGACTTGTGATTTTCATTGCAAGTCATCAAAAATCATCCCAAGTTTCCAATTCTTGTTATAAGGTTAATAAATTGTCGATTCTTAAATTCTCAATTCTAAAGAACAACATAAATAAAGTCAAAGGAAAGCCTGTAGAGCATAAAATAAATTGTATTTGTTGCACTACACGTGAACATGTTACTGCGAATGTGCTATAGCCGCATCTTGCCCTGGAAATATTGCCATACAAGGCTCATTTCCCACGTGAACGTTACACTGTGGTCGCTTGGAACTTAGCTCACGAGGAGAAAAGTAATTTTTAACGTTCGCTTCTATTAAATAAATGACAAAAATCTACAACAATGTTGATTGTAGTAAAATAATTATTATGTATTAATAAAATTAGTAAATGAACTGAATTATTAAATATTTCTAATACTATAAGTTTTGAAAAAGTTCTATACAGTAGTATTTTTTATAGGTTAAAGGTGACAAATGAGCACACAGTCCACCTGATGGTAAGTGGTTGCTGCGGCCCATAGACATCTACATCTATCCTCGTTTGCGAATCAAAATGCAGATGCGTTGTCACCCGTGAGGACTAAGATGGAATGCCTCAGTTCCAGTAAAAAGTGCCTCCGGCCACCTGCACTCACCAAGCGAAACGCAGAGGTAAACCTCTACTTCACGCTGGTATTCTGTGAGGTCGTGGTACCACCCCGGTTCGAGCCGGCCCATCCGTGCGACAGCAAAAGCTGCCGCGTGGCTCTACCACAGTTAGTATTTTTAACATAAATAACATATGTACTATTTATTGTATAATAATTACAGCAGATATACTGTCAAGCATTACAAACCCTGATAAACAAGCTCGCTATCAAACAACCGAGATTTATTGTCAATGGCTCTAGTCCACTACGCCCCTACGATAACGCTCGTCCACTCTTTGCACAACAGATTGTCTTAAAATTCTAATACTCGCCATTAATACGTATTAGAGTCAAGATATTAGAATTCTGTTGTGTTTTAAATGGTGAGTGTAGAGAACCGGAAACCCTTTTTATTGGGAACGAGGCATATCATATTAGTCCTAAGGGAGACAACGAATCTAAATTTTGATTCTTAATCGAGGATAAATGCAGATGTATAATGGGCCACTGCATCCACTTACTAACAGGTGCACTGTGTGCTCATTTGTCACTCTGATTCTATTTAAAAAATTTAGCTCCAACTTTTTACAAGGAAAGCGTCTCAACTCCTTCGGGCTGTAAAAATGCCTTTAAATATTCATTGATTTCCATCCATTGAACTTACTTTAAAACGGCAAAAGTTAATCGAAAGTAAAAACACATAAATCTATATAAAGCGACAGTTTTATAAATGAAGAATGTATAGTAATGAAAAAAATGAACGCATATTTCCTAAAGTCAATTGGCGGTAAGTTCTCTCTACTACTTCATTGATGTTTTAATATCTTTTTTTATTGTTTTCTATAAATTGTATTTATAATACATAATACATAATAATACATAAACACTTATGCCGGTCACCCAAAGGGGGTCATTTGGCACGATCCTAACACACCTCTCTCGTCTTCTTTACATCCATAATATACCTGTGCATACATACTTATAAATTCGAACGAATTTATAATAGATTTCATACACTTAAGCAAATTTAAAGTTGCTTCGTTAAAATAGAGTCCTCGTGTTGCCATTTTCGAAATGAAGTTTGCCCACCCTGGGGTAAAATAATATTTACTGTAAGACGGGAACCAACTTGGAGACTCGTTAAAAATGTTTCTTAGCGTATTGACTTTGACATTTTGATGAAGTGCCAGTATTTATACGTTAGGAAACGTTGGTATTCATAATATATAACTTTTGGAGATTTTCCGTATATTGGCGGCGAGAGAATCTGCTAACACATCCCATCGTACGTTGGGTGTCGTAAGAGGCGATAGAGGGAAACTGAAAACTAGGATTACAAAAACACCTGCCAAGCGTGGCAACTATTTTTAAATCCTCCCCATGAAGCAGTCTAAGAGGAAGGCCTATGTTCAGCAGCGGAAGTTTTATAGACTGTATCGTATTAAAGTAGAGATTTGACCATACTATGAATTTAATTGTGTAATTTTCATTTTTGGCGTTAAGCAGGAGTTCAATCACTGCCAGGGTATAATTTATCTACCATTACCGTTACAGCCTATTAAAGACCACTGCTGAACATATGCCTCCTCCATATATTGCCTAATAGGGGGGATATTTGACACAGTTGCCACGCTTGACAAGCGGGTTGGCAACCGCAATTTTTATAATTAATTTTTTTTCTAAATTTCTAAATCTATATAATTTAGCCAGCGAGAGAATGAGATAGAATCTATACCATAATATAATAAATTGGAAGAGGTTTGTTATTTGTTTAAAGACGCTAATCTCTAGAACTAGGTACTCGATACGATAAACTCTTTTTGTGTATGATAGCCAGATTCGCGAGGAATAATAGGCTATCTAGCAATAGGCTAGACCTCTCATCTAGCCTTAAATATTGATTTTCGTTAAACAAGTCGGAATAAAAAGCGCTCAAAAACTGCATGGGTAGCACTGGCGTAATGGTTAGTGTTACGTAAATTCAATGTTGTATAAAAATATAGATCTTTTCTCCATCTATAAAAAATCCGTAATACGGTAGGCCTATTTCTTATACACAAGCCCATAATAACATATTTTGTGATAAAAAATATCAAAAATTAAAAAGTGATTTGTGAACGTTATAATTAAGCATGACAAATTAATCCTTACGAACGAAAGTTACATCATTATCAAGACAATTCAATAAAGATAAACTTTGCTGTTTTAACATCTTATTTGCTTTATGTTATAAGGTAAAGAAAAATTACAATAGTTCTACACTCGGCTCAGCGTGCGATCGACGCCTAGCCAACCGAAGATAATCGAGAGGAACTAGCAGTGAACGCCTCTTTTTTTATAGAATTAGTGTGACAAATGATCATCATCAGTCATGATGGTAAGTGGTTGCTGTGGCTCATAGACATCTACATCTATCTTTGATTAGGAATCAAAATGCAGTTGCGTTGTAACCCGTAAGGACTTAGATGGATTCGCGTCTGAGCCGCGGAATATGACACCTCTTATATAGATGGTAGAGCCATTCTGCAGCTATATTAGTAGTATAGTTGTAACACGAACAGATTACCTCGACCGGGGAAGAACCACGCTCTCACAGAATACCAGGGTAAAATATGGTTAATTTCGTATGGTGAGTGTAGAGAACCGGTGACTAATTGTACTGGATACATAGCAATCCACCACAGTTCTCAAGGGTGACAGCGCATCTTCATTTTGATTCTTACTCGAGGATAGATGTAGATGTATATGGGCCACAGCATCTACTAATCAAGTTGGCTGTGTGTTCGCCTGTCACCCTTATCCTAAAAAAATATTATGAAAATATGCGTCAGCTTGACTGTAAACTTTGAAAATTTTGGCCATACATTTTTGGACTGCAGAATTTGCCAACGCTGAGCCAATGATCTTGGTACTTCATATCCAATAATCAGTATGTGAAATTTAAGCGTTGTTAGGTAGTGTGACTGTCGATAATTTAAAGATAAAAAATTCTTGAGCATGTCATAAATTTTTAATCGACTCCCTTAATCACGCAATAGCGAATCGCAGATAGTTATAAAACTATTCAAGGACTACGCTCTTAAATAATTTTATAACTATATGTGATAAGCTAAGTTTCACTTTTATTATTCAAACGCTTTGTACAGTTCCTTTATTAAAATGAGTTAACAAAATTAACTAAAATATGCAGATACCCAGTGCTATGCAGATGCTTGCTGGCGAACCTCGATGATCTTCGGAATTTCGTTTTCTTTCCTTACAATATTTTCCTTCTCCGTCGAGCATATGTATCTAACCTGAATTGCTCGCGTACTATGAATTTAAGGTGAGCGCTTACACTGACTCCATCCGTCTTTTTAACTTTACTAATTGCTCCATGAAGCACTGTAAATATTTACTAATATTTTTAGCGTAGTTACACTACTAATAGTACTGTAGTACTTCCAAGACATATCGTGTCATGTCGTGTCACTGAGGGTGTCGGAGAGGTGACACCCACAGGTGTTCTCTTACAAGTGGTGAGGGATAAGCAGTAGCGTCTTCCTAATAACAAATAAAAACTAATAAAACTACGGTTGCCAAGCCAAGCGTTGCAACTATGGCAAGTAATTTCCTTTTGAGACGATCTATGTGGATATCAATGTACAGCAGTGGGTTTTTAATATAATGTAAAGGTAACGGTAACGGTAATAGTAGTTCAGGATCGTAATCGAATAACGGATTCGAACCAACCACTTTTTGTTCCACTTTGAGTTTCGCAGTCCTTTACTGTAAGGATATATTTATTTGTTTAGTCTTTTACTGCAAGATACCTTAACACTTTCACTGTCCGGTTTGCAGACACAATAGTAAGACAATAGCAATGACCTATATGTAGTGCATGGAGCAGCGAAAGGGTTAAACTATGCCCTATGGCATTTTATACCAGTCAACCTTACGAAAGATTTAATAAATAAAGGTGTTGACAGGTGAATTAAGGACATTATTTAAAAAAAAATTAAAAAGAATAACAGTTGATCTATACTAAATAAAAAAGTAATATATATATATATATATATATATATATATATATATATATATATATATATATATATATATATATATAGTTCTATGATCTGGAATACTAAGTTGAAGTTTTCCTTAAGAGATGGCGGAGAATTGACATAATTTAAGATGGAAAAAAGTGTCAATAAAGTTCTGGAGCAACGTCTTTGACGTATAGTGAGCCATTTAAGCTTAGAACAATAGAGAAATACGGTCGTATTTACGTAAATTAAAAAAAATCTTATACAATTATTGAGAGGGCTCTCCAACTTGTTGAGAAAATTTTGCGATAAGTCCGGATAGCACACATCAGCATAATCAATAATGGGAAGAACGAAAAATTGACAAACTTGAGCTTTGACGGCTCCGTGGCGCAGTGGTTTAGCAATGAGTTGCTGCGCTGGGGGGCGCGGGTTCGAATCCCGCACGGAACAAGTATTTGTATGGCCTACAAATAATTGTTCCGGGTCTGGATGTTTGTCCTTGTGCAATTTGTGTTTGTAAACTGCCTCCACGATACAGGAGAAAATCCTAGTGTGGGGTAACGTTTTTTAAAGAAAAAAAAGAAGAGAAGAGAAGAGAAGCTTAGTTTTAAAGGGCAAGACATTTTTCAGACGTTAAACGGAATATAGGGCAGCAACATTTTACGGCTTATTTCAGAAATTTGCTATCAACAGTTCATTGTCTGACCTATATGCAAGCCGAGATTAATTATTGATTCATTAAAAGGGATCGATATTCCATTGTAAATCATAGGTTCAAGGTTTCTATAGTTAATTTTAGCAAGTATCTTTGTACTATCTACAATTATACCTTTGCATTTCAACGGATTAACCGTAATAGCATGCTTGTACGACCAAAATCGGATAGCATCAAGATCATTGTTCAGCAGTCTTATGACATTATTGATGTCATCGAAACTATATTTTACGTATAGTTGAAGATCATATGCATACAGATGTTGTAAACACTTGATGACAGACGTTATGGAAGTAATAAATAAGGATAATATTATAGGAGAAAGTGTGCCACCTTGCGGCACACCAGATTCAATGTCAGCCCAACCAGAGAACTGTTGTCCTAGGCAAAATAACTGCTGGGGGCCGGGAAGTTAGGCTGAGATTCACGCCAAGGCTGAGGATGAAAATCTGAGATGAGTTAGGATGGAGAGGAGGACGTGGTGATCATTTGTGTTGAAAGCTTATATTAACGCAAATACTACACATTGAATTAAACAATTTTTACGGATTTTATAGCGATTTAATTTACTTCAATTTTTATTATTATGTACAATTAAACGCGATAAAACTCGTAAATAGTTTTATTCAATGTGTGTTGAAAGCATTTGAAATGTCGATAAGCACCAGCACAGTTACATTCTGTTCACCTATCCCTCTTCTTGTGTCATCGGTAACCTTAATTAGTGCAGTGATGGTACTTTAACCAGACCAAAACCCTAATTGAAAAACACTCAATAGGCTATGAAAACAGAAATTTCCTTATAATATTATATAAATGCTTCAAGAACTTAATATATTCTGTATTCTTTAGTAATAAATTTTTTAATAATGAAAATTTTAATAGAAATAATCTTCTAAGCTATTGTGGCTCTCAGCTGCTATAAATTTACTTACGAGTCATATCTTATAAAGTATACTGCTATATACTCATATAATATTATTGTATTATCAATCTTGATTTTATACCGAATTCTGTACATTAAATTGGCTTATTTACTATTTCACTTGAATCGATTTTAAATTCCACACCTTACCTCAGCTTTACTAACGATACATACAGGATCCTCATATTTTAACCCAGTACACCTTCGTTACATAAAACGAATGTAATACGGGAGTTGCTCCTCCAGCCGCAGTTTGCGGCCGAAACTTACGATAAATGTTCCGTCCCAACGGGCTATTTTCCCACGTGAACGTTATAGATACTCGAAACTCATATCGAGAGAGAGTTATTTCATCGTTTTCGTGATTGAATCATTACAAAACTGTAAACAGCTTCGTAAATATTTAACTTCGGTTTTTTAATCTATTTGTACGATACCCTTAAAAAGGATAAATGTTTCTATGCTCCTTGTTTTAATAGATTTACAATTTTATTTTTACAGAGATCTATATTAAAGAAACTTTAGGCCGGTCATGTAACTTGGAAAATTGATAATTGATGAACAAGATAGATCTTCGAGCGGCAGCATCGTACTAGCAAGCTCAGTGACTCTTCACCAGATTTAGATAAGATGACTCAGGCCCGTACTATGTCGTAATTTAATGGAGGGCCTATATTCAATAATGGACTTGTGATGGGCAGTCGTGGTAATGATAATGAAAATGATAGCGATCAAAGTATATGGCAGCCATCGCTTTCCCCCGTCCATATTAAAGGGAAGTGCACAGCTTGTTACATGACGCTGCCGCAAGAAGATACCTCCTGTAATCATCATCATAGCAATTTGTTTACCAATAATGTGTTAACCGATGCCGAATGCGAGGTTGAAACTACAAAATGTTGTCGATTTTGGTCAGTTCACAGCCTACTCAACATATTGCTAATCAATTTTGAATAAAAACAAATAAAGATATTCACAATTTAATGAGTGGGAACTTCGAGCATTAGATATCGCACTGGAAGCCTACACTGGTTATATACTAAGAGTGTATCATCATATTTATTACATCCCTTCACAAGTATAACGCTGAACATAGGACTCCCCCAAGAAATGCCAGAAAGCACGGTCCTCAGCCACCTGCATTCATCGACTTCCTGAATGTCTTACCAGATCATAATTGCATCTAGTGTGAACCACCTACTCTTCGTCCGCCGGTATGAGGCCGCCAGTGCAGAACCTTTTTTCCCCATCGGTTGTCGGTTTTTCGGATGGTGTCGCCGTTGATGTAAATACCATACCCTTTCCAGTCCAGAAGCTTGAAAACGTCTTCCAATGAAGAGTTTCGGGGATAAAACGTCACCCTGCCTTTACACCTCTCTGCAGTTAGATAGGTTTTGTACTCTAGTTCTGTACTCGGGTAGCTATCGTAACCCTGCTGTTAAAATATTTCAGCACTTTAATATATCGACAATCAACTTGGCACCGCTGAAGGGACTGCAGTACCGTCCACATTTCGACGTAATCAAAGGCTTTCTCAAAGTCCACATACGCCAGACATAGTGGCCAATTGTACTTCTCAGACTTCTGTACAATTTGCCGAAGGGTATGTATGTGGTCCATGGTACTAAAGCCTTTTCGGAAACCGACTTGTTCGGGAGGCTGGAAGTTGTCGAGTCTGCTTGCGAGACGATTCATAACGACTCTAGAAAACATCACTAAACGCGGCTCAGAACGGAAATCGGGGTATAGTTCTTCCAGAAAACGTTGTCGCCGTATGAACAAGATCACCGTACTTCTGCTCCTCGCCATCGGTGTAGTGCCATCATAGAGGACGGAATTAAAAAGCTTCTGAAGGACTTCAAATACCGGTTTTCCACCCGCTTTCAGAAGCTCCGCTGTGATTGCATTCTCACCTGGGGATTTGCAGTTTTTAAGGTGCTGGAGGGCCATTCTAATCTCGCTCAAACTGACGTCCGGAATATCCTCGGAATAGTGTCGGATAAGTCTTGCTCTTGAATCGTTACTCACACATGCGTGTGGCTTCAATGATGATGTGTACAGATGCCCATAGAACCTCTCAATCTCACACAAAATCTCTGGTGTCCTGTAAACGATGCTGCCACATTCGATCTTCAGCTTCGATAGTTGGCTCTTTCTGGCAGACAGATCTCTAGCGAAGACTATGGAGCCCTGGTTCCGCTCGATCGCTTCTTCAATACGAGCAGTATTAAAGTCTCGTTAGTCCCGGCCCATGCATTTGGAGATCTGTCTGTTCAGCTGCCTGTATGCTGTCAAATCTACTGAAGACTGCAGTTTTAATTTCCGTCACACACACATGACACACAACACTATGATTAATAGTATGATCGGAGAGTTTTTGTGTTCTTCTGCGGCGGGTCATGCAAACCTTAACTCCGACAGCATGGACAGTTTCCACGAGCATGTCATTCATATCCTCCACTGTATTGCAATCTTCTAGACACTCAAACGGTTTTATAACTCGAGCTAAAAGGTTTCAAAACTTAGGATTAGAGCACGAAGGGGATGGAACGCTGACTTTATTAGAAGAGACCACTTCAAATTAACGTTTAGGTTCAGTGTACCTTTCACTATTCGGTGATCGGTGGCGGTTTTCGCTCTCACGATCACTGAGACATCACTGAACAGTCTGGTCACCATAGTGAAGTCAGTCTCATTTTTTGTCGAACCATTGGTGCTCGACCAGTTCCACTTCCTGTGGGGCTGCTACTGGAACAAAAAGATCATTTTAAAGAATCTGTCTTTCTTTATGAAGTCGGCCCGCTGCTGGCCCCTTGGGTTCCGTTGCCCTATTCCAAATTTCCTTACCTTCAGCTCAACGTTCTATCTTGTGCCTAGTTTTGCGTTGAAATCTCACATAAACACCAAATAGTGGGTTTTGGAGGAATGCAGGGCTCTAGATATATCATCATACATTTCCTTCGCCTTCTTATTGGGATGTGCCGAGGTTGGTGCGTAAGCCTGTATGAACTTCAGCAAATACCGTTTGGTGGTTCTGAGTATAAGGAACGCAACCCTCGCCGACACACTCTCAATCTTTACAACGATGTTAACGAGGGACTTGTGGTCGATAAATCCGACACCTCCTTGGGACGGCCCTACCGGTGATAGAACAAGTTGCAAGATTCTAGGATTACCGTGTCCTCCTCCTCACTTCGGACATCAGATAATCCTAATATATTCCAGCGCTACTTATCCATCTCTTCTTTTAACTCCAGGATCCTCTCGTCAGTCCTCAGGGTGTGTGCGTTATATGTTGCCAGGTCGAGTCATTTTAAATGGCAACCAAACCTCCACTGGAGATTCTTAGCACCCCTTGCCCCTCCGTTATCATGCTCGCAACCATAGCCAGGAATAGCGGGGCCATCGGGAACTGGAGTTACTCTCTTCTTTAATTTCATAATGAGGGGTATATTGCCATAGTTGCCACGCTTGACGAGCGGGTTTGCAACCGCCGTTTTTTATTGTTGTTTTGCTGTTATCAGAAATATGCTGCTGCCCATATTCTGCTCTATCGCCTCTTGCGACACCCACGGGAAAGGGGTAGTGGGTATTCTTACGCGCCACTACACATTGTTGTAAAAGGTTGGTTGTTGTTATTTATATGGTTATGAAGTATAGCCGATGAGAAAATATAACAATGCCATTTACAGAACGCTGTGGAATAGCTAAGTTGATTTAGTCAGTTGATATTTTGGTCGAAATTGGACCGGTATTTTGGATATTCGTATTTTGCAAGGTTGATTCAAATTTTCCGACTAACCAAACTTAGGTCTTAGATTTAGCGATGTCTAAAATTACTGCTTAATTTTAATTATGACCTGTTCTAGAGCTTACGCTATACATAAACATTTTAATTAGTTTGGCCGTTTCCGAGAAATATTAAATAACATATCAAAGAAAACATATGCGTCAATTAGAGAACCTCCTCCTTTCTGAACTTGGCTTATAAACATTCTGCAGCTAGGAATAGCTAGGCTGAATAGTTTAATTATTTTTGTTTTATTTGTTACCAGTGACCACATTGGTTTCGCTTGAATAAGAGTCATTAATGTTGTGTTGTATCATTTAGATATAAGATAGTTAAAGACCATTCTTTACATTTTTTTAATTATTAAATTTTTTTGAAAAAATATGACGTAGATACTTCCTGGCGTTGCTCTCTATATTTCTCAAGTTTAATTGCCATTGGTTCATCCATTCCGATGTTTAGTCCGTGCAGACAGAGAGACAGAAAAATAAAAATTTTAAAAATGCACTAGCTTTTCAGAGATCAAAACTAGTATTTCTGTAGGTAGAAATTTAATAAAGCGTATAGCTAAAGCTTTATTAATTTTCTCCCTACATACAACTACGTTGTGGAATTTACTGACGCCAGCTGTTTTTTCGGACCGATATAAACTAGCAACCTTAGAAAGGAGCCTGCTAAAAGGAAATTTCTCTGGTATTGCATATGTCATGGGTGGTGGTCATCATTACCCATCAAATAAATCTAAGAAGAAGCATTATTATTCTTAAAAAAGCTATTTCAACGACGATTGGATGGAAATCAGCCATGCATGTTGATAACGTAGAAAAGTGAATGAGGTAACAAAATTATGTATTTATGTGCAAGATTGCTCCCTCCAAAATTATTAATACAAAATTAAAATAATTTAACAACTTAGAACATTACAAGTTACTCTATTAAATTTAAAGACAGAACTAAAGCGATGGAGTGGAAGATGTGGAACGCGAAAGGAAAAAGATGTATATAAAGTTAAAATAACAAGAAATGTTAGGGTTGATTTTGAATCGTCAGATTAAGTAATCCAACTACTAAATTCTAACCTGATTTAATATAAAAATGAAAACTATTAACTATTTAATTCATACCACTGTAAATTTTAATTTGTTTATATTGTTTATGCTATGAATAATTTGTATGTGAGGATTGAAAAGTAACGCCCATCAAATTAATCACAATCAACAAAGAAATCAACAACAATTTACCTAGTCACAAATACAATGCACATGGCAAAAGCCTGTATTTCAAATATTTCGTCTTTTATTGTCAATATTTACATTTAATTAATTAAAAAAAAAAACGTTAACCCCGCCGTAGTATTTTCTTCTGAATCTTGAAAGCAGTTAACATACATAAATTGTACAAGGACAAGCATCCAGACACGGAACAATTATTTGTAGGCCATACAAATACGTGTTCCGTGTAGTAGCGGTGTGGGAAAATCCACTACACCATATCCTCTCTTGGTTGTCAGAGGGAAACCAACGTCGTTCTAATAACAACCAAAAAATAAATAACTTCGTTTGCAATAAAACCCGCTTGCCAAGAATAAAATAGAATCATTTTAATTCAATATCAACATAATATGTAATTCTTTATTGAAAATCATTTTTTAGAACGGCTCCGTGGCGCAGTGCAACGGAACAAGTATTTCTATGGCCTACAAATA
Source organism: Parnassius glacialis (assembly GCA_033319125.1). Classification (NCBI taxonomy): domain Eukaryota; kingdom Metazoa; phylum Arthropoda; class Insecta; order Lepidoptera; family Papilionidae; genus Parnassius; species Parnassius glacialis. The sequence goes on along the minus strand of JAVANC010000021.1, from coordinate 44,462,354 downwards.
ATTGTTCCGGGTCTGGATGTTTGTCCTTATGAAAATTGTGTATGCCAACTGCCCCCGCGATACAGAAGAAAATCCTAGCGTGGAGGTAACGTTTAAAAAAAAACAAGAAAAGAAAGAATGTTTATCTTTTATCACTAGTTCGGAAAACATATCTCTACTCGGGAAGAACCAACAAGAAACCGAAAGCGTGGCAACTATGGCAAATATGCCCTTTATGAGGCAATATGCAAGGGAGGCCTTTCTTCGGCAGTGGACTTTAATAGGCTGTAACGGCATATACAATTAAATATGTCTTTTACTATATAATACTATATTTTTGTATTACATAGTTTGTTAATAAATTCTAAGTAAATTACATTTATAGTAACTGCTTCGCTTACTGGTCTGTGTGCTAGAGACTACTATAACGTTGGTGATTTTGTGTACTCACAAAAGAGCTTGCAAATAACGTTTAACTCCAAAGTAAATTCCAGCTACACTGAGGGCTAAAAACCACGCTTAAAATTTTCAGTTTAACTAGCGCCCATTTTTCTAATATTGCCTCAACTTTGCGTTCTCCGGACGTTTTATGGCGGCCATTTATGAATGCAAACTAGGTGAAATATCAAATTTTGCGGTTACCAGAAAAACACATTTGGTTAGAAACTTTTGCATTTCAATTTAAGTGGTTCATGAACGGTAAACGTGGAATATAGCAATGTAAAAGGTTTCCGTTACATACTCGTATTATTTGAGTCGGATAGTTCAATAAAAATTACTATTACTCGATGATTATAATATTAGAGTTCATATTATTTGATGATTTCTTTCATCAACACACAACTAGTGTGCGTTTCCAGTGACGACATAAATTCGGGTCGTGGTCCTTTATTGGTGGCCATATAAAGAAGATCAAGGTCGCGCAACGAGTTATGAAAAGAGCTATGCTTGAAGTTTCTTTGAAAACGATGATCTAATTGGGGCCGCCTTACACTTCGTTAATCTAACACAAGGCTGGCTGTTACTCGAAAATCTTCTTTACCGTCGGTTGTCGAATTTTTGAGCTGTGTGGGCGATCTATTACCACGTTGGTTTACTGATCCTAGAAACAACTAGTTGCTAATAAAAATCCCATTAAAAACAGGCATTCCTCGACTTGTGGTGCGACTTGTGTTGACGCAGTGGCCGCAATTAGGAAGGATGCGGCTACTGCCACGATGGAATTAATAAGCGTCACGAGTATGCGTTATGTTTACGCCGATAAATGGGTGAACACAAAGGTCGTGGAGTCTAATGCGAATAATATGGTTGATAATATATTCTGGGAATAATAATAAAATAATGTAAATAACTGGACAATCTATTTTATATTGTATAATGTAACTGAAAAAAAAGCACTGCGGAGTTACTTACTGGTTGATCCCAGGACAGAGTTATTATTCCGAACCAGTGGTCAAAGCTAAAAAATTACTTTCAATAAGAGTTATTTTTAATCTATATTGAATAAAGATACTTTATTGAGCTATTTACAAATATTTTAATTAAAGAAAACTGAGCCGATTAGTCTGCCGACTTCCAAAAAGGAGACGGTACTCAATTCGAGTGTTTTTTTTATGTGTGTTACCTCATAACTTTGTACTGGGCGAACCAATTTCGGTGATTCTTTTTTTATATGAAAGCTGATAGTTCTCTTGTGGTCCCATATGAATTTGATCAAGGTCAGACTAATGGTTATTGAGTTATTCTTAAATAACCTATATTGAAGTCGCTTATGTTGAAGTTGGCTGTACAAAATTTTTAATTTTAAATTATATTATTAGTCATTACTCTTGAGCCTCAACCAAAGAACGGTTTCCCGCCGGTTGAAGGGCCGGCCCCATGTGGCCACTTCGAGTGGGCTTGACGATCTCACTTTGGATTTGTATTGGTGGGCTGCGGCGAAAAGGACGTCTTCGCTCTCTATCGTCGCAACCGAGGAGAAGTCGCGGAGGAGAAGGAGTGTTGGTATGGTTTTATACGTGGTAGAGCCATGCTGCAGCTATGTTAGTAGTATAGTTATAGCACGAATGGGTCGGCTCGATCGGGGAAGGCCCAAGATCTCACAGAATACCAGCGTAAAAGAGCTGCTTAACACTGCTATATTACATATGGTGGGTGTAAAGAACCGTAGACCTTCTTTACTGGAAAGAGACATTCCATCTTAGTACTCACGGGTGACAACGAATTTGCATTTTGATTATTTATTAAGAATAAATGTAGATGTCTATGTTGTACATCAACCAATTACCATCATATGGACTGTGTGCTCGTTTGTCACCCTATGCACTCCAAGAGGCGCCACTCACTGAGCGAGTCTAGCAGGGCCGCACCATTGTTGCGGTGGTGGTTGAGCCGTGGCAGGAGAGGAGTGACAGTTTTGCGGGGGGGCGCTCTTCCTACCCTCCGCAACCGAATCTTGGTTCGTGGCGGAGTCACTCTGCCAATTTGTGATGAAGGTGGAGCACCATAGCACAGTATAAATATATAGTAGGAACAGTACGGAAACTACCTACAAACGCTCGAAACGACATACTCACACAAACATGACGAGAATTCTAAGTCCTCGTCGCGGTGCTCTCAGTAGCGTGTATCGCGTCAAGACATTTTAAAAATGCCACGATCGTACTGCGTAGTATACGGCTGTTTGAGCTCGGCTCCATCAAAACCGGAGCTATCGTATTTTAAGTTTCCTGCTGATTTTGAAAGGTAAGAATGATTTCTATTGTCATTGTTATAGTCGTTATCGAATTATAAGTACGTGTGATCGATCATAATGAAGTCGTGAACTCATTTGTAAGTCCAGAATGCGGCGGTATTGAGGCTATTTAAAGCTGATAGTGCAATAGTGGTAACAAAAAGTAAATCCAGGATCGGGGCTGCAATAGGTATCATTTTTTTCGTCATGGGTGCCATTTTCATGGATTTCGAGAGTATTCAATCCGATAGTGCTGTCGAAATGTAAATCCACGATGGCGGCTGCAATAGGTAGCAATTTATTCATCATGGGTGTCATTTTCATGGTTTTCGAGGGTGTTGAAGCTCGTTGAAGTTGAGTGCTGGCAAAATTTAAATCCAAGATGGCGGCTGCAATAGGTATCAATTTGTTCGTCATGGGTGCATCGATCACTAATAAAAAACATGGGTGTCATTTTCATGGTTTTCGAGGGTGTTGAAGCCGATAGTGCTGTCGAAACGTAAATCCAAGATGGCGGCTGCAATGGGTATCAATTTTTTCGTCATGGGTGTCATTTTCATAGTTTTTGAGTATGTTGAAGCCGATAGTGCTGTTAAAATGTAAATCCAAGGTGACGGCTGCAATAGGTATCAATTTTTTCGTCATGGGTGTCATTTCTTTATTTCTTAAATAACGTTACCCCACACTAAGATTTTCTCCTATATCGAGGAGGCATTTTACAAACACAAACTGCACAATGATAAATATCTTTTCGTTTTCGTGCGGGATTCGAACCCGCGCCCTCCAGCGCAGCAACTCATTGCTAAGCCACTGCGCCACGGAGCCGTCAATTTTCATGGTTTTTGAGGGTGTTGAAACCGATTTTTCGTTGTTGCCTTAAAACAGAATGCATAAACTGCAAAGTAGCTGATCTAATTTACAAAAAAATAAACAAAATCGTTCTCATAGTACCCTGTCCTTGTTTCCCAATAGTTTATTTAAAAAAAAACTGTTCATTAGAATGATAATTTTTTACACAATTAAATTCAATAATAAAGAATTCCGAACTTGTAGCAGACGAAAATATTTTTCTGTAAATAATTTGTAATAATGAAGAATAAAGGTACGTTTTCGTCCACCCGCGGCCCGCGTACGCTCTACGCCAAAACTTGTAAAAGGTTACGCCGTTTTGACACAGTTAAAGATTTATAGTTCTACATGTTGTTGTGTGTTAATATTAAATTTTTTTCCGTGTTTAAGCTATCGTCTTTTGCTGAGATTACCCGACGCCATGAGATTACCTATTTAAATTGTATTTGTAAGCTAGTTATTTAAATTCGATTGATTGATCACTACAGAACAAAAATATAAAAAAGCAACATCAAAAACATTAAAAGTTACAACCCTATTGCTTCAATGGAGCGTAGGTAATTATGTCCTCAACTAGGCTTAGTTTCCATACTGTTCATATTTATACTGTAACCATAGGTTTTTAATCGATGCGAGTCCAACATATCCCGTCTTTACCACTGCGAGTCGGGTATGCGTGAAATAAAAATAACCCTTAAGGCTTTATAGAAGTGGTAGTAAGGTTGTGTAGGTAGGTGATAAATTTATTGCAAACGGTTGTTATTATAACATATTATTATGGATAAATAAGCCAGTTAAGGCTTAATTATAGCCTGAATCCTTATATATCTTTTACGTAACTTAGGAGAAACAACCTCCACAACTTACGGTAAATGCTTTGCTCCGCCGGGCTCAATTCCCACGCGAATATTATATTATAACATGAACGTAATTTATTTTGGTATAGAATAATTATGTGAATATCAAATAGAGTTATTTAAAGAATTTAAACAAAAGTGCGAGTCCAAGGATAGGGAACGGTAGAATATTTGTTTTTCATGTATTCTATTCTATATCCACACATAATCATGTGGATATCTACATTTTTGCTCAAACATAACTGTATGTGTTTTCATGAAGGTATATAATATATATAATATTTTATACGTGGTAAAGCCATGCTGCAGCTATAATAATAGTATAGTTGTAGCACGAATGGCTCGGCTCGACCGGGGAAGGACCACGTTCTCACAGAATACCAGCGTAAAATAGCAGCTTAATGCTGCTGTGTATCGTATGGTGAGTGTAGAGAACCGGACACCCTTTTTACTGGAAACGAGGCATTCTATGTTAGTCCTCACGGGTGGCAACGCATCTGCATTTTGATTCGCAAACGAGGATAAATGTAGATGTCTATGGGCCCACAGCATCCACTTACCATCAGGTGGACTGTGTGCTCGTTTGTCACCTTATACTATTAAAAAAAGAACCCACTTTCCATCATGTTGAATATAAGTTAGTAGCTTCAATATTTTTTTAAGATGAACGACTTGAGATTAAGGATTTGTCTTAATATTTTGAGTGTCACCAACGACGTGACAGTAATCATAATTCATTATGACGACTACCAGAAGCAATATGGCTTAAAAGAAGCAATTTAAAGTTTTTTTTTATACGAAATAGTGAGATCAAGTGAGGTCTTCAAAAAAATTATTAAGGTTTATCTAGTCATTTTTTATTTTGAATGACCATTTAGGATCTATAACCATTTAAAATTTATTAACGAACATTTTCGCTTAAATTTTCAAAACATTTAATAAAGCTGTGTCAAAATTCTTATTTAATCGTATAATAGGTATTATTAGTATTTTTACGTAGTCGGATTTTAAACCCGTATCAGTTCATTAATGAGTATTGTATTTTTATGTGTGTTACCTCAGAACTTTTTTATATGTGAGCCGAGTTTAAGCTATACTTAATATTGCGTATTTTATTTTATTTATATTGAAGTTGGTTGTACTACATTTTTAATTTGACCACTTGTTTTTCTTTTAGTTTTAATTCCAATACATCAGCATGCCAGTCGTGTGACTAGTTTATTGATAGGTGAAGTTCAGCGAGTCCCTTGCGGCGGTTTCGAAAAAAGAGTTAGTATAATTTAATTACATATCGAGCTACTTAGAACCTCGAGAAATATATCACATATTATATAATGAGGTTATCGACTTTAAAACACACATTTATTTATAAACCTATTACATATTATATATTGTTGTTGATTTGGACTCTATGACCGAAATCCGCCATGATACTCGCGTAAATAAAAGTATTATGTTTATTTTAAAATAAAGTAAAAGTTACATCCTATTTATGTCCCACAGCTGTACATAAGCCTCCTGTAATTGCTGGGAAGATGTGACCCCGTGTGCACCCGCTTGTTAGCGGATATTACATATCTTCGTAATATTTTTAATCACCAGACGTGTAATTAATTACCTTAGGATGTTTTCCTTCAATGCTAATCATGTCCTATAAAAAAAAATGTGGTAAATCAACACTTGAAATTGTAATTGACAATTTTATTTGGTGCCGTCGGGAATCGAACTCTGGTTGCTCGCGTACTACGAAATTCACAACAAGCGTTTAGCCTCTGACCTACCATAGCTCGATGAATATTCATGTAATCATAATAAAAGAAATAACTTCATCAACCCGTGATCAATCTACTGCTGGACGTAAGCCGCCTCCATAGACTTATCTATGACGCCATTTCATGTTTAAGGGTCCTTCTCGGTAGATACCATCCTCTATCATGGTTAAAAATAACCCATGGGAATGATGTGATCGATACCATGTTTCTAAATATTTTTATTGTATTTATATACATTGTTACATATATTTTTAAAAGAGTCCCGTTGAGCTTCTTACCGATTCCTCCCAGAACAGGTTTATTTTCCGTAGTGGTAAAAACATAAATGACTTTAAATAAGTTTTACTTTCTATCTTGTTACTTAAGAACATATTCTATTCTGTTCCTTCGTGCTATTATTTTTAATCTATTCTATTCTATTATATTTTGTTCCGTTCCGTTCCATTCCATGCCATTCTATTGAATTCCATTCTATTTTTTTATATTCCCTTCTATTCACAAGAAACATGTTTTTATATACATATTTTTGTATTGAATCAGTTTGTATGTATCAATTGTCATATCAAATATAATCAAAAAAAGATCATCTTCAATGCTATTAACCATTGACAGTAAATATTCTGGAAAAATTAAAAGGTATTTTTTAAATTTATTTTTAATCTAAATGACAGGGTGAGAAAGAGTGTGATAAGAGAAAAGTGTGGTTTGCAAGATGACATTATGACCAGGATTAAAAAAGGAATGCTTCGGTGGTTTGGTCATGTAGAAAGTATGAAAGAGGTAAGAGTGACAAAGCAAATTTATGTTGCAGAAGTGAACGGCAGGGTCGGGAAGGAACGCCCTAGACGAAATTTTATCGACCAAATCGGCGATACATTAAAAATGGGCCAGATTAGGAGTACCTTAACCGACGAGCGTGTATGCGTAGGTATATGGATGTGGAGGAAGCGAGAGAGGTGTGTCAGGATCGTGCCAAATGAAAGTCCGTAGTCTCTGTCTACCCCTCTGCGTGACAGGCGTGAGTGTATATGTTATGTATTTTTTTAGTTTGTGTTCTGTCGGTGAAAAGGATGAGCCAGGCCTAATTAATAAGTTTTCTAGGCGTTCGTGCGTAGACACATTAATCTAGAATCTTCATTTGATTTGGATTGGATTAAGTAAGACCCGTTTGTATTAACAACTTTAGTTGTTGTACAAGCATTTTCAAAAAGTAAATATTATTTTTATACGAGCTAATTTAAAATTCTTTATTTATTCATATTGGGCGGCGAAAATTATTTGGTAAATGATTCGCCTACTGAATACACGACCTTTATCCATAGATTAGAAAGAGTATGAATTCCCTGACGATTAAAATCCTAACTTTATGACTGAAAGAAATACATTCAGATCGAACGTATTTTCTATATCATTAAATATTCGAATTGTATGTCATTAAAATTATTCTCTAGGGACCGGAAAAGATGACAATTTAAGGACGCAAGATCCGGAGAGTAAGCGGGTTGCGGTGATATTTCCAAGTTAAATTCTCATAACTTTAGGTGTAAAGTTTGCCACATTATGTGCCCGGGTATCGTCGTGGATGTAATGGACGGGGTTACTTTAAGGACGTTTTTTATTATAATAAATTAAAGCTTAACTACAGTCTCAACTAATGATTTCTTATATTTACGAGAAGACTGCCCATTAAATGAAACTAATTTTTACGGATTTTATCGCGTTTAATATAACTGTCTACTTCCTGACGTTTCGGGTACTCCCACCCATGTCCCAGTCTCAGTCACGTCAAAAACCTAAGTCCCTTGGTCACGGGCGGGTGTGAGGGACTGAGGTTTTTGACAACCCGATGTCATAGTTAACCCGGCCACCTTTAGTTTTTAATATTAATATTTGGTTCAATCTACGCAGAATAAGCTTATAGTATCTTGAAGTCTTGCAGTGATATGCTTAGGTTTGGATTTAATTATATTAATTATATGATTCCAAGCAGATGGCAGCACCCATTCATCTTCTCTGTTGAAATTAGGATGTTTTTTAATTTCAGTAGCCTCGCGAATCGTCCTAGGTATGAATCGATGTTTTTTTGCGAGGATTTGTGGTCTATCAAAGCTAATGCAATGGCGGTTACGATCTTGAACATGTTCACACACAGCAGACTTCCCGGAACGTCGATACTTTAAGTCAGCTATATGTTCTTTCATGCGGGTTTTTTTAGATCTTATTTTTTGTCCTATGTAAGAGAGACCTCATTCAAAATCCAGTTTGCTCCTGCATCTTGTAGAGGGATACGATACTTGACGGATGGTAAAAATTGACTAATCTTCTTCGGCGGATTGAAGTATGTTTTAATGGAAGCTCGCTTCAAGATGTAGCCAACTTTGTCTGTGACTCCTCTGACATAGGGCAGTACAGCAGGCACACGCTCTACTTCGGCCGGCTTCACACGGTCACTGTGATGTAGGCGCGGGACCCAAAGCGGGACAACAGTCTTGCAATACATGCTCGATGTGCTGGAGCTCGGTAGCCTGATGTTTTCTGTCATAGATCCCTCGTGCTCTCTGAAACAAAGACTTTCCCACGGTAGCTAACTGTGATGGATGATGGTGCGATTTACCATTTAAATATCGGTTGGTATGGTCTACACACGGTGTGACCAATAGTGTTATCAGGATTTATGATGACTAAAACATCTAGTAAAGCTAAATAATTGTTTGCCTCTAACTCTATTGGGAATTGTATTTTAGAGTTTACAGAATTAAGGTGGTCTAAAATGCAGTTACTTTGTCAGATGGTAAAATTGTGAAAGTTTCGTCTAAGTACCGCTTGTAGAATCTTGGATTGACAGGAGCAGTAGGATGGGCTTTCTCTACAAAGTCCTTCATGAATATGTCGGCGACTATGGGAGATAAAGATGAGCCCATCGCTACACCATCTACTTGCTTGTAGAACTCTTCCTTCCACACTAGATAGCCAGATGTGAGGCAGTGTTTGAGTAATACTGCGTATTCTGTAGGCATGATGTTATCTTCATGCTTCCTAGTTACAATTGAGATGTAGTTTTAAATAGGTAAGCTTGTGAATAGTGACTAAACATCAAAACTAACCATAGTTTCATTGTCAACGAGATGTAGGTATTTTATCTCACTAACAAAATGGTATGAATACTTTGTGTGTGCTCTGGCATGTTCTCTTAGTGGTGACACAACGTAAGTTGGTGAATCGATCTGGCTTAGTATATGATGCAGTGGAGCATTTGGTTTGTGTATTTGGTCATAGAGTCCCCTTTTACTGGAAACGAGGCATTTCATCTCAGTCCTCGACGATAAATGTAGATGTCTGTGGGCTACAGCATCCAATTGCCATCAGGTGAACTGTGTGCTCGTTTGTCACACTTATTCTATAAGAAAAAACTAAACCCAAAGACTCAAACTTTCTCTACTATTCCTACGATTTTATTTAATTAGGTTAGCTACCTACAGCGGTGTGAGCAAGGCATAACATACTCGTACTTTCTAATTCTCGGGTATTCAGGAATTAATTTTCTTTAAATAACATATTTGGTAAAGGTTGTCACAGATGGTTTGATTACACAACTTTTCTTGGACTTATAAGATATTTTAACTATCCTTTGGATTTTTTACGCAAGGGGGGAGCGGCAAACGAGTTTATGTGAAGTATCGCCCACCACCACCCATGAACAACTGCAACTCTAGGAGTATTGCGCGTGCGTCGCTGACTTCTGTGTTTCCCAAAGAAAATGTTTGCAATTTTACAAACAAAATGTTAGCAAGTTCACAAATTGTTTTGAATGTTTGCTTAAAAAATTCACTAGTCTTAAGTTCACAACGGAAGTAGTAAAACATGTAAAATCTAGTTTTCACGAGTTTTATTAGAGTTAACGGCCATTACAATAAACTCAGCGCACCTCACCCTATACTTCACTCATCGTAACAGGAGAGATAAATAATGCTTAAAATAAAAAATACTTCGTGTAGTTTATTATTCAAAAAACCAACATCTCTTGCACGCAGTAAACTCTGTTCATTGACTGACAAGGATCGGACGTCCGACGAATGGCGGAAAATTCATCTAAAAACACTGAATCTAAATTTCATAGATTATTGAGGGTCAGTAGCATTAAATAGCTAGTATAGTATTTAAAGCGACAATTCTGATGATGAAAGTCAGCTAAATACAACATTGACTGATTCGTTGGTCTGGTGATTGTAAACTTAACTGCTCATCAGTTAGATCATGTGCTTGTGTAATTACTTGTGTACTATAATCCTATCCTGTGCAGATTTTTTTCCTATGTATTTAAAATGACCACAGTGGCCGAAAGAGACATTATTATATTTTTTTTATAGGATAAAGGTGACAAACAAGCACACACTCCACCTGATGGTAAGTGGTTACTGCGGCCCATAGACATCTACATCTATCCTCGTTTGAGAATCAAAATGCAGATGCGTTGTCACCCGTGAGGACTAAGATGGAATGCCTCATTTCCAGTAAAAAGGGCCTCCGGCCACCTGCACTCACCAAGCGAAACGCAGAGGTAAACCTCTACTTCACGCTGGTATTCTGTGAGGTCGTGGTACCACCCCGGCTCGAGCCGGCCCATCCGTGCGACAGCAAAAGCTGCCGCGTGGCTCTACCACTGTTTAAATAAAAAAAAACATAAAATGACTTCCACTAGAATACTGTCATAATATATATTGCTTGTGAATGTTATTGCACATTTTATTTATTTTATAATTTTTTATACGATAAAAGTGATATACGAGCACACAGTCCACCTGATGGTAAGTGGTTGCAGTGGCCCATAGACATCTATATCAATTCTCGATTACGAATCAAATGCAGACCATATTATACGAAACACAGCAGCGTTAAGCCGCTATTTTACGCTGGTATTCTGTGAGAGCGTGGTCCTTTCCTGGTCGAGCCGACCCATTCGTGCTACAACTATACCAGTAAACAAGTAATATAGCTGCAGCCACCACTATCACGTATAAGTCAAACAATGAAAATGGAAAATGGAAACACTGATGCAGGGAACAAATTGTTTAGCCCTTGTGTGCTTTATATTAGTACTTCTACTGGTCAATCCTAACCTTACGACGTTTGATGATAAAATGAAAATAAAGAACATTATGACTTATATTTTCAGGTATACATTCACTAGTCGCATTAAAACCTGTGAATTATTTCAACTCGCAACTCAAATTGGCAGCACTATTCTTAAATGATTGACAAGTAATCATAATTTTAAAGGTATATTGTTCGATTCTCTTTGCTCCGGCTCTGAGTTGCGTGAGCGTGACCTATAATGGTTTGGCATTGAATTACGGCGTTGGTCGCCTACCAATAAGTTTTCGGGGTCTGGATGTTTGTCCTTATGCAATAAAAAATATTTTCCAATGTCTTGGGAAAATTAGCCAGAAACCCAGTAGAAATTTAAAAAAAATTTACAGTACAGTTAATAAAAACATAACTGTTTGTTTTGAAATTCCTAATATTAGTTTTTTCACAAAATAAACAGTTTACCGTTTTATACGTTCGTGTTTCTTGGAATGAAATAATATTTGCTAGAAGCTTCGAAGCGGCTGATGGGCTCGTTAACGCTGCTTGCAGTTGTGTTTAGTGTATTGACATTCTCAGTCTATTGAATCTAGTTGCTATGTTTATTCTTTTGGAAAACGTATGTACGCTCGTGATTATGTTACATGAATATTTGGTATTTTGGCAAAGATAAATAAATAATAATATTTTGAAAATAAATTTCCATATATTTGTTAGCAAGAAAGTGGTTTTAATTATAATGTTTTCTTTCATATTTTTTAGGTTATTTTGTTGTTCATGTTGATCTAAAATACATTGTTTATTTATTCTAAAATACAATTAGTACAAGTTATAAGTTATTTTTTAACTATTGAAACTTTTATGCACAAAAGAAAAATCGCACTGGCGGACTTAATGCCTTAAGGCATTCTCTCCCAGTGAACCATTGGGCTAAACAGAGATAAACATATGGGAGATAGTGCAGTAAAAGTAAACTAATAATGAGAAAAAAAGGTAACGAGGTTCGAATAAACCAGAATATATATCATAAAATGTTAATATATTAATACAGACTTACTTTCATTTTCACATAGTATTTACGCGTCTTATCCAAAGGTATTAAATAAGTAGAATAAAATTGCTTATTAAATATTTTTTCCTTATTTGGGTAAGCATGAAGAACAAAAACATAACATAATATAATATTATGTACTTACTACATAACTTTAACTGTGTCAAATATCTCTTCAAACCTACGTGTTCACAATATTATGCTTAACTTACAAAGTTTTCCTTTCACGAAATAATGTACATAAATACTCGTAGATATTTGGATTCCTTTCCATCATATCAGCAGCAACGAAAATTTATGCAAATAGATAAAATATTTAAATTTAAATTTACACATTCAGATCTCAGACGTATTATATTAGAAACGCATTAAACGTTTGGTAAAATACTTATAAATATAATATATGTAAATACTTGCTATAATTTTAATATTAGTATTCTAAAATTTTTTCGAATTTAGAATGGGTGAACTATCCTCTTTGTTTGGTATAACCTATAATTAATATTAATCAGTTTATCAAATTATTTATTTGATCTAATTAAACATTTAATTTCAAATTATGTTTATTCATCATCATCATTACAGTCTATCAAAATCCATTGCTGAACATAGGTCTCTTCCATAGTTTGCTTTATTATATATATATATATACGTTTGGCAGGCAGGTTGGCAACCATAATTTTTAATAACTTTAAGATGTTATAAGGAGGGTACTGCTGACCATTTTCAGTTTTCGGTTCACTAATTTGTTGTTGATAACCCGCACATTCGAACCAAACGTTTTGCATCGTGATCGTAATGCGTATGCAACGAAGTGAAATAATTTGCTGCCATCTGACTTTTCATCCGATAACAATATGGGTGCCTCCAAGGATTTTGTTGCGCTAAGATAGTGCGATTTAATAATGTCTTATATTTACGCGAACACTTACACATTTAAATAAAACTAATTTTACGGATTTTATCGCGTATATTATCTTATTTTATATTCCCGGCTCCACGGCTTGGTTAACTATGACATTGGGACGTCAAACACCTCCGTCCCCCTCGTGACCATGGGTGCTGTAAAGTGCTCGAAACGTCGGAAATATAAAATAAGTTAATATACGCGATAAAATCCGTAAAATTTGTTTTATTTAAACAGTGTGATTTTATCTAGGGCTTAACATCAACCCAGCACCAGGTGGGATTATAGTCAAATACTGACTTGTAATAAATCAAAAAAGAACAATCATTAATATTCTATGTAACTTTAACATACTATGTTCCATTCTTGGGTATTAAGTTCAAAAAATACTACAGTGTATTTTAACCGCAGTGCGCGTGGCGCAACTTTGTTTCGCAGCGTAAAATACAATTTGCAAGCGCTTTTATTCTCTGTTTTGACTCGCACTTGTGGTTTTATGAAGGCGACAGGCCAATATAGTTGTTAGTTTTTCCGTAAATAACTCTGCATTTTTTTAGTAATTATGAGGACACGAAGGACACGTTCAAAAAGTTTTCAGAATTCCTCACGAACTAAAATAGCTCATCTAGATAATTTCTAATTGAGTGACTTATTATTTGTACCAAATATAAAACTAATAGAATCATTAGATTCCAAGTTATCAACGACCGAACATTTCATTTGAGATGAAACCAGTCAGCTCTGCTCAGCCTCTGATTAAGTTCCTCATTTAACTAGAATAGACAGTACAAACGGTTTATTTCAATCAAGAAAAGGACTCGGTTGAAGATGATCCTTGATTCAGACGGGCGGTTGAGGTCTGAAACTGTAAGTAACAAAACTTGTATTGGACGATGCTTTCTTGAATAGAAACGCGCCCGTGCACACGAGCTATTTGTGACGACTGCTCACCGATGCACTTTTGTACAACTGCATCACCTATATGTAGGATGGGCTATAGTCCAGATCTTTGAAAAATTTATAGGCCAGTGACTATTATTTTTTTCCAAAGATGAAAATAGAGCTGCGTGAAAAAAATACTGACTATGAAGTCAAGTTGGTAATTAAGGCCTATTTTGATAGCAAAAATATTTTTTCGACGTTATTAAATATGTATGTCTATTTGAAAAATGTGTTACTATTAACAAAAAAATGAACATTAAAATTAAAGTTTGTGTATTGTTCTATTTGAACCTTAGAGCATTATGCCTATAATAGTCTTTATCGGAATTAAAATTTTATCTAAAATTATTTGACTCAACAGAACATAAATACATTGTAGTAGCGGTTTAAGTATATTCACAACCCTATATTGTACCGTGGGTTGTCGTAAGTGTCGACTTCTGGCATAGCAAACCAGGAAAAGGGTGGCAGCGTCTTCCTAATAACAACTTGAAAACAAAGAAACTGCGGTTGCGATTCCGCCTACTAAGCGAGGCGACTACTGTGATGACTACGTGGAAAATATTTTCCTTATGAAGTAATTTAAGGAGATGTACACTTTAAAATGCTGTAATGAAGGAATGAAAAAATAAACTCTTTATTTGTACGTTCACGTGTATATCGTGAGCACATGGGAGCTCAGGGGGGCGCTTAACTGTCGCTTTTAAACGCTTATCTTAAAATTTTCACAGTACGAGAACAAACCGACTATGATCCCCGCCAACACCGCTGAAATTGTTAATTGCAATTTTAAGCGGTGCAGTAGAACATCGCATGGAAACTTGCAGTTCTGAGACATTAAATAATTCAAGGACATTGTAAAGTCTGCTAAACACATCTCTGCAGCGCATCAGAATCATTTTTGTCCTAAAATCCTACTGAAATAAAGGCCCGTGCCTAATAGTGTAGCGTATATGGGACATTTCTTAATTTTACTTTTTAATGAAATTGTATTATGACATTTGTATTGTATTCTGTTTGTCAGATATCGGTATAGTGTGAATAAAATAAGCAGAAACAATTTTTGCTTAAACGCGCAAAAACCGTTACCCTCTCCTAAACAGGTTTCAATATAATTAAAAAAAAATATGTATTTATTATTTAATAGAATTTCTACATGATAATTATTTACCAATATAATAATAATATTTATTGATAAATATTAGAATTATTTTATTTGGTATATTTTTAACAGACCTGCACAAACGGTTATAATGCATGTTATTTCTTATTTTCAAATATTAAAAAAACAACTTTAATGAGGTTAAGAAAAAAAACTTATTAATTAAAAACAAACAGAAAATGTTTTTAATTAATAAGTTTTTTCTTAACCTCATTAAAGTTGTTTTTTATATTATGATTAAAATGTCTTCATCAGGTTCATTTTACTTAACAAAGCTATATTTTAATGAGATGTTAAACAAACTACGTTGTCAAACTTCAGGATGTTTGTACACTGACCTAATTTCATGCTTTGCCGTTTTTCAATTTACGAATATGTACCTCTGGACGAATAATATTTGCCAAGTTCCTCGAGGCGAGTAATGGGCTTGTCGAGATTGCAGTTGAGTGAGTTGATACTGCTGGCTGGTTGAAGTTGAATAATAAGATAAAAGTACTTTATCTCTGCATTTACTTGTACATAAAATGCTATGCTATAATAAGTAGAATAGAATAAATTATTTTTCATTATTATCTTACCTGAGATTATTTCAAAAATCGCTTTTTAATTTATATTTAGATTATCACAAATAATTTATTATCAGCTAGGAAATTTCTTTTGAACTATTAAGATATTCTCCTTTCTAAAATAATTGGTACAATTAATATTAAATTTGCAGCGTGTATATACATCCTGGGCACAGGCCTCCTCTCATTTCTGAGAGGGTTTTAAGGACAGTGAAATGTCCGCCGCGCTGCCTCAATGCGTGGCAAACTTTACGTCTTCGAAATATTTTTTTTGAATAAAAACACATTCAATTATATTATAAAACGTTTAAGTTAATAAAAAAAAATTAGTCTACTGTATACACAAGTAGCGCCGCAACAATTCAAAATAAATATTCTAAAACAATTATGAATAATTGAAAAAGTTTGTTTAATATAACTGTTAATTCTAATTTAAATTTGCTTTACGAAGTTACAGGGGTTCCTTAGAGGTAAACTTAATTAACAGATCTTGAACAAATTTGACAAAGGTAAACATTGAAATTCTAGCAAAATGCTCAATTCTCGAATGTAGGATATTTTAAGTTCTTCTACCATAATTCAAGTATGAATTAGTATCGACCCTCAAGACGATAGAGTCTATCCACAATTCTACAAGTTCAGTGCGGTTTAGGTATACAGAAATAGTTTTAATATATATGATGTTTATGGCGGCCCCCCACTAAATTGAAATACAATCTGATAAAAAACGCAGGATATCGTTGGATGCATGTGGCCCAGGACCGTGTTTTGTGGCATTGCTTGGAGGAGATCAAAGTTCAGCAGTCCTCTCTATCTCACCCAAAATCGCAGATGTCCCAGAAATAACGCTGTTAAAATCGGTCTTCAACTTTGACAGTTGGCTTTTTCTGGCAGACTGATATCTGGCAAAGAATTTGGTGCCTTGTTTCTGCTTAATATCTAATTCCACGTGCGATGAAGCTCCTAAAGGAACTCAATACGCAGCTGGTCGTTGCTGCTGGTGATAAGAGGGCTGGTTCTTTCCTCGCTCAAAGGCTAAGTATAGCCATTCAGCAGGGAAACGCAGCCAGCGTTCTTGGCACGATACCGCGGGGAGTAGGACTATATGATATTTAAGTTTCTAGTTTTAGTTTTTTTTATTATTATTATTATATCCTTGATATTGTAGTGTTATGCTACTTACATTTCATTGTACACTATTTTTCCATTCTGTTTTGATTTTCTGCATTCATATATTGCATCACTTTTCACGCTATTCAGTTATGCAACTTACATATAATTTTACCTTTATTTTCATGGGATCCTGTAACGTTTTTAGACTATAAAAACACAATAACAAATCGTTTTCACTTCGTAATTTTCACGCTGTCAATGGAGTCTTACCTTTTTCTATCTTTTATTGAGTTCTCCGTAACTCTGCAATTTCAGGTTTCGTGCGCGCTGCCGCGCTGTAGTTTTTCCTGTATGGGTGGTGTCTCATTTCTTACTTAAATGTAACTGTTTTTTAATTATATACCTAAAACCAAAAATGTATATTTTTGACAACCATTATTTATATGGTTGTCATGACAATTTTTATTCAAATTCGTTACCGATATGATGTTTTATTTCGATATTTTCACATAAATACTCTTTTGCTCTAGGTCATTTACAATAAATTTCCTTTTAATTTAAATAATTTCTCGTTCTCTCTAAAAAGGTATAAAAGCCGAACAATCGGAGAATACAAAAAGTCTCGCTTCAGTTCTCAAACGAGAAACATCAACTAAAGGCCTTATCCCGGGGCCGCATTGCCCCGGGATCCTGCAAGCCTCCATCTACACGTGAAGTCGTCGGCGAAGTCTACTTCAAGCGCGGGGCCACACTATTCGGGGCGCTACGACTGCTTGCTCCAGGCGCTGAGTGCACCTACTGCCGCGCTACCTTCGGGCGCTACGACTGCTTGCTCCAGGCGCCGAGTGCACCTACTGCCTGCGCTACCTTTGGGCGCTACGACTGCTTGCTCCAAGTGCTGAGCGCACCTACCCCAGGCGCTACGTGCGCCGGCTCCGGACGCTGCGTGTGCCCAGTCCAGGCGCTGCGTGCCGTCGCCGCTAAGAAACCTCAAGCTCCGCGTGTGCCTACTTCTACAAAAGCAGCGTGTCACTTCAACCTTTAGGCTCCACTATAATACTATATTCTCCTATTCTCCTATCTTTATTTTTTTTTAAATCTAATTCTAAACTCACATCATCCATCATCATGATATTTCATTTTTTTTTATAAAATTGTAAATACCTTTCTAAAACTTTAAATTTATTATTTTATTGGTCTACTTTTGTTGTTTTGTTGTTCTTAGGTTAGGTTCTATATATTTTTCTTATTAATTGTCGCTTCACGACAATATATAGTGTAGCATAATTCAATACGAGCTGTTTTAAAGTTGTTGTGCAATTGGATATATTATGTGTATTCAGTTGTCTGTATGCTATTATATCTGCTGAAAAGCTTCATTTTCTGACATAAAGCCATGAGATAAAAAAGTGATCAGAGAGTTATTGACTTATTCTGCGACCGATTTTGTAGACCTTAGCTCCACACGTACTGTTATCACCAGCTTGCTATTTAAATCGTCCACTGTAGAGGGTACTGAAAACGATTCTTTAATTCGAGCTGCAAGTTTTAGGGACTTTTGATTAAAGCACGAGAGAGACGTAGCATTGACTTCATTAGACGTGACCTGTCCAAATTAAAGTCCAAAAAGTATTTTTCCGTCAAAACGTCGGGGCTAGACCAGATCGGCTTACCATGGGGTCGCTTCTGAAAGAAAGAGATCATCATAAAGATACACACCGTCGCGATTAAGTCAGCCAGCTCTTCCCATCTTGGATTCCGTTGCCCTGTTCCAAATTTCACTACCTCCAGTTCACGGACCGTCCATGTGCCAAGTTGAGCGTTGAAGTCGCTCTTCAACACCGTATAGCACGTTACAGCCTATCAAATTACAATGCTGAACAAAGTTCTCCCTAAGGTTGCCTCATAGGTAGCTATTTAACATAATTGCCATGCTTATCAGGCAGGTTGGCAGCTGCAGTTTTTTTAATATTTTGAGTTGTAATTAGTCTTTGTTTACGTGTAGGAGAATTTACCCCACCCAATGTATGGGGTAGGCGATTCTCGAACGTCGTTAGTACCTGTACTCTTTGCATTCGAGCGCGCTGTAAGACCTCATAGTAATATTTGTGAGTGCGGGGTTATTTATTGTATGTTTCCAGAGATATATTCGTATGTTATCTCCTTTACCTCCACTTCGAGATGTGACCGCTTTGGTCAGTAAATCTGTATAACAAATACCTTTTAGTCATTCTAAGTATAAGGTACGCAATCCTTGTCGATACACTCCCAACTTTCAAAATGTTGTTGTTGAGAGACTTGTCGACTATTGTCCATAATCTGATACCTTGGGACAAATGGGCGCCTGTCTGTGATAGAACAAGTTGCCGGATTCAAGGATTACCGTGTCATCCTACGCTTTTTGGAATGAACCTTGGATAATCCTATAATATCTCATGTCAGTCCTTAAGGTACATGCGTTAAATGCCAACTCGAGTCGTCTCCTGCCCCATCGATAAGTCGCAACAGCTGCTGGAGAAGATGCCGTTTCTTTACATCGTTGCTAATAGATTCCATAATTTTATTTCTAAGTCCATTCCGAGGATTAACCTGGCCAGACATACACATACAAATTAAAAAATAGTGATTAAAGTCTTAATAGCATGTATATATTCATTTTAGCTTAATATAGAGCAGTTATTTATAGACAGATACTTAAATTTTATATATATGATGACATATATAGATTTCTGAAATGGCGTCTGAAATGTAGCTGCGTGCGGAAGTGCACTTTATCCCGGCGGTATCGTAAAAGTCAACCCCAAAAGCAAGGAAATCTCCTGGTTTCGTACCGAAGGCGTTATTGCTCTGGTCGACAACGACTACAAAAATATTACAGGGACAGTTTCGCTATGTTATTAATTTAATTTAATAAGTTACGAAAAGCAAAAGAAGAAATGATGGAACGCTGCAGATATTTCAAGTGACGCAAAATCTAAGCCAAAACCATGCTCAACTTATGGTAAAAACATGCATTTGCTTTACATATATTTTACGTGGTAGAGCCATGCTGCAGCTATATTAATATTATAGTTGTAGCACGAATGGGTCGGCTCGACCGGAGAAGGACCACGCTCTCACAGAATACCAGCGTAAAATAGCAGCTTAACGCTGCTTTGTTTCGTATGGTGAGTGTAGAGACCCGGAAACCCGTTTTACTGGAAAAGAGGCATTCCATCTTAGTCCTCACGGCTGACAACGCATCTGCATTTTAATTCGCAAGCGAAGATAGATGTAGATGCCTATGGGCCACAGCAACCACTTACCATCAGGTGGAGTGTGTGCTCGTTTGTCACCGTTATTCTATAAAAAAAAACATATAGATCTAAAATAATTTGAAACCAACAACATGGTATTAGGTACTTATGCATGCGTAAGTGAACTTTTGTGAGTGCGTGTCAAGAAATTAAGTGTAGCTCTCCATATTTCTTTGTTGTTCTGAGTCTAATTAATAAATTAGAACCAAAAAGGTACACGACCTCAAACAATACCGTAAATACTATTTATAAAATACTGACAAATCTTTTTATAAAAATTATATTCTGCTTTTAAATTGCACAGCCGGCCTTTAACAATACCCAGCATACGAATTTGAATAACAAAGTCAACCTACACCTTTTCACGGCGTCACCTGTGATTTCGTTTTGCTGTTCTATAGCTCTTGCGAGAAATACTAAGCATGAGGTTTCTGGTTTCAAAGTGGTTACGACATATTTCGCTTTGTGAGTCGGGCGTCGGATTTAATACTGCTTTAAGAATTTTAATTAAAACACGACGGACATATTGTTTAATCTTTCTCGGATTTAATGTTGACTTTTGTTGTTGTTTTATAAATAAAAATTTAGTGGAATGTTTTATTTTTTTATAGAATTTTTAGCTTTTCCGGTTCCCCATTTTTAATATCAGACTAAATAGTTCAATAACAATGTTCAATTTTACCTCCCACTTTATAAATATTCAAATATTTGACCTCCTAGAAATTAACAAATAATTAATAGATTTAGGCGATACTTTGCAGAAATCCATTAAATTAAGAATGAGGATCTTAGCGGTCAGCCACTGCAGAGTCTACTGCACCTGAAGATGCCTAGTGTAGAGGCGAAACACGTGTCGTATATTGGTATGTCTTTCCTAGTGTAGTGGTGTTGGGAATAGTGGTGCTGGGATTAGTGGTGACGGAGATAGTACACGTACGGGAGGGTGGAAGGTGCTCTTGAAACTAAGACGAGACACAACAATACACAACATTTTATTTTATTACTCGAATCTTAGCAAATTATTATTTAACATCTTTAATAAAGGAATAGTATTTATTTGTCATCATATCATTATTTTAAGAGTTTGCTGGCACATATAGTATTTTAGAGCGACATAGTTCGACTCTGTGCAAATACTCGGATAACTTTTCTCTAGGTTTTCGGAACATGAATTGCAATTCAAGGTTAAGATGTGCTATGGTATTTAACGTTGGAGAACTTTTTATTTAAACTTTAAATATTTTTTTAAACCTGTCCATGAGGCATTTTATTTACTATGAACGTCTGCCGCACCCTAACCAGTGATATTGTTTAACGCGTATACTAAAAGTACTGACTTCTGGTCCGCTGAACTTCTGAACGTCAACAGCTGAATTGCATGACTACTGCTTAGCCATATGTTGAGTGACAAGAACTGGAAACAAAATTTCTATTGATAACGAGGCTTTTCCTCTCAGTTCTCTCAAAAATGGCAATGCATCTGTTTTTTTTTTCCAATTACAGACCGAGAGGCATTCCATCTTAGTCCTCACAGGTGACAATACATTCGTGTAGCCTTCTTTTTTTTAAAGTTTGCAGTCACTTATCATTAGTTGGGCTGTAAGTTCGCTAGTCACTTAAATTTGACATAAAACTAGCAGCCCGCATCGGCTTCGCTCGGGTGATTTCTGAAGCTCGAAAACAGCGTCATCTACCGGTTCCAATTGTAAATCTAAACCTGAATGAAAAGAAACAAATATTTCGTCAAAATCGGTCCAGCCGTTTAGATCGAGTTCAGTGACAAACACATGTACAGAATATTATATATTATATGAAGACTAGCGAGTAGCCATGGTTTCGTTCGGATGATTTCTGAAACTTAACGGCAGTGCCAGCTATCGCTTTCAATTGTGAATCTAAAGCACCCAGCGATTCACTAAAAACACACAAATTTTTTTATGAAGATTGGTTCAGTAGTTTAGGAGGAGTTAATTTAAAACACACATGTACAGAAGAATTATATAATATATAATAATTATTGAAATAGTGATAAAAAAGTGAAGAATGATATCTTTTTTTTTTCAATGTAGCATATTTATCAGTGCGTATAACAATTGATGAAATGAAGTAACATGACTAGCCTTTCTTTAATACAGTTCCGTAATATGAAGGCAGAGACGGGAAATTTTCATATTGGTTTATTTTTATAATAAAAGTCACTTTAATATCACAAAAATGTTCTTCATTACGTTTATAATATATTAGATGTATTATTATTTCTTGGTTCCAAGTCCTGTCAGTTGGATTCCGCATAATTCTTTTATCTAGATCACATAATAGTCCATGTCATAGACTTAGAATATACCGTACGCCAGGATATTCTAAGTCTATGGTCCATGTTATTCGCGGTCTGACGTCTACGTATATATGGTAGGAACTGTTCTTTGCATAGAAGTCCGTCTGGGTGGATTTATCTATTTCTGCCACGAAAGAACATTGCTTGTACTGCTAAACCGGTTTGAAGGATGCCTTTCGGATCGGGTCACAATCACAAATATTTACAGCCAGTATGATAACAGGTTGTGAGGCATTCCGTCTTGGTTCTCAGATATTTTAAAAACAATAAAGTTAACAAACGAGAACATAGTCCCCTTGATAGTAAATCAGATGGTGGATGGATACTGTGTTCAGTAGACATCTACAGATACAACAAATAGCTATCTTTCTTTGGAGTTGGCTGCAGGTTATCCATAAACTATAGTAGCCACTCACCAGCAGGTGAACTATAGGTTCGTTTGCTCAAGTAAAGTATTATTAAAAAAAATCAGGTTTATTGGTATTTACCGTATCCAAGTATAAAAGGTGCTCGTATAACTCGTACATATATAGCTCGAAGTACCGACAGCCGATGGGGAGGAAAGGTTCTCGAGTAGCAGCCTCATACCGGCAGGCGAAGTTTAAGGCGTCCCCCCACTAGATGGAGTCACGACCTGGTAAGACATGCAGGAAGTCAATGGATGCAGGTGGCTCGGTACCACGCATTGTGGCATTCCTGCATTTTGATTCAGAAACGAAGATAGATGCAGATGTCTATGGGCCACAGCTACCACTTACCATCAGGAGGACTGTGTGCTTGTTTGTCACCCTACCCTATAAAAAAATACAATGGATAGATGGATGATAAACTACGATGATATATTTACTTTAACTTACTGACCGATCATATTTTCATACTAATAATAATTAAATTATTATTAAAAAAAAATATACGTAGAAATGTTTAATACATCAGATATTTTGGCGTATTTTTCTAAGTGTGATTTATTTTCCGTGAGCGAATCATCGGGCAATCATTTGCTGCCGCGCATATTCGATTCTGCTAGAGTGATTTATGGAGGTGATTGCATCGAACGTTTCGCTCAAGCGATTGCGATAATCGATATCGCGAGCCCAGTTTTATAGCGCCTTCGTAGATGAACTGTTACTAGTGGTGTTCGATTCGCTTTGATATATTTTTACAATCAACATATTTTTATCTATCCTTAGATAGCTCTGACCCAAATTCTGCTACACCAGCCGTATGCCACTCTTCTAAACGTGTACAAGAAAAAAGTTTATACTTCCAAATCATTAGAGTCATTTCCGGAAAACCAGTTGTATTTTTAAATATATAAACAGTATATTAATAGTTAATATGATTTTATAAACCAACTATTCCCCACGACTTCGCCCGCGTGAAATTTATTAAGATTTCATGTTTATTTTTTTCGCTCGAAACCCTAATTATTATTCTAAAATAAAGTATTCTAGGTTACTCCTTATAACTTGAATGAATGAATGAATATATTTTTATTGTACACCACGAACAAATATAATATATACAAATGACATAACAAAAATCAAATCATATTCTTTACAATTTGGCGGTCTTATCGCTACATAGCGATCTCTTCCAGGCAACCAAAGGTGTAAAGGAATAAAACATTGAATAAGTAGGTGGTGCAATATAAATGTACAACATATAATTTCAATACATGCGATTTATAAATAATAAATGCAATAAAATAACATATAAATAACTAATACATAATAAATGATAAAGTAAAATAGATAAAATATACATGCATATATATATATGTATATATATATATATATATATATATATATATATATATATATATATATACCTAGTCAGGTCATAAGTATTGTCACACAGTAAAAACTTTTCTTTTAGAATGCTGGCCACAAAAAAGTTTATTTAATTCGAATTTGAAATTGTTCATGAAAATAAAACTGTATACTTTTTAGAATTTTACTCATTTTTAAATATGGAGTGGACGCTTAAAGAAGACCGTGTTGCAGTTATTGCGTTGCATCGTTGCGGTTACGCGCCAATTCAAATTTTTGACATACTGAAAAATTTGAATATAACCAAAAGATTCGTTTATCGTACCATCAAACGATACAATGAAGACTCTAGTGTAGATGACAGGTCAAGAAGTGGTCGCCCTCGGTCTGTTAGGACTCCAGCAGTGATAAAAGCTGTGAAGGCGCGAATTAAAAGAAATCCCAAACGTAAGCAGAAACTGTTGGCCCTTCAGATGGGGTTAAGCAGAATGACGGTGAAAAGGGTGTTAATTGAAGACTTGGGGCTTCGGGCATATCGAAGAAAAACAGGACATCGTTTGAATGCTCGTATAATGGACCTGAGACTGAAGAGATGCCGCGTTTTGTTGAAGCGGTACGCGGAAAAATATCGGGAAATCCTTTTTTCGGATTAAAAAGTTTTTACCGTAGAAGAGAGCTACAACAAACACAATGATAAGGTGTACGCACACAGTAGTGAAGAAGCGAGCAACCGTATTCCGCGTGTCCGACGAGGTCATTTTCCATCCTCGCTCATGGTATGGTTGGGAGTTTCTTATTGGGCCTTAACAGAGGTACATTTTTGTTAGAAAGGTGTAAAAACGAATGCAGTTGTGTATCAAAATACAGTCTTGACGAACCTTGTGGAACCTGTTTCTTATACCATGTTCAATAACAGGCACTGGGTATTCCAACAAGATTCGGCGCCAGCTCATAGAGCGAAGAGCACACAAGACTGGCTGGCGGCGCGTGAAATCGACTTCATCCGGCACGAAGACTGGCCCTCCTCCAGTCCAGATTTGAATCCGTTAGATTACAAGATATGGCAACACTTGCAGGAAAAGGCATGTTCAAAGCCTCATCCCAATTTGGAGTCACTCAAGACATCCTTGATTAAGGCAGCCGCCGATATTGACATGGACCTCGTTCGTGCTGCGATAGACGACTGGCTGCGCAGATTGAAGGCCTGTATTCAAAATCACGGAGGCCATTTTGAATAAACTTTAGTGTCATAAGAATTTATGTTTTGTTAAGTTCATTTTGGTAAATAAATGGTTACATAATGAATAAACTTGTTTCAATTATTTTATATTAAACATGTGACAGAATTTATGACCTGACTAGGTATATATATATATATATATATATATATATATATATATATATATATATATATATATATATATAAAGAAACTAACATATCTGCACAAAATTACATATATAAATTACAAAATTCCTCAAACAATAATATTAAGCTGATAGATACAATAAATACATAATCACATAATTTATCCGAACGATTGAGACAAGTAATGCTCTTTTCGTAGTCGCTTAAAGATAACAATAGTTTGTGCTTCACTTATATGCAAAGGTAAGCTATTTGAGAGCTTAGCAGACTGGACAGTAAAAGATTTATTAAAAAGTGATGTACTGTGAGTTCGTACCCTTAAAATGAATTTTCTTGAAGAGCGTAAAGGTTCCCCCGGCAGCCCCACAAAATTAAACTTCTCTTTTAGATAGGGAGATAAAATCACCTACCTGCCAGTGAAAGTCCCGTCAAAATCGGTCCATCCGTTTCAGAGATTAGCCAGAACAAACAGACAGACAAAAATTTTACAAATTATTTTTTTATTATTATTTTATTACCCTATATACGTTCATATGCGTTTAGTAAAGAGCTTTTATTTTGACATTACAAACAGACACTTGAATTGTATTTATTTGTATAGATATGTTTATAGTGGCGATGTGAGAATATCCCTCGATTATATTGTATGTATACGTGTGTAATCCCGTCGATGTCTTAATAGGAGATATAGGGAAACTGACACCGGAGAGGGGCAGCAGCGTCTTCCTAAAAGCAACTAGATTTTTTTTTTAGAATATGAGTGACAAAATCACATAGTCCAACTAATGGTAAGCGATTTACATATAGCTTTGATTAAAATCAAATGACAGATGCGTTGTCACTCATGAGGACTAAGATAGAATGCCTCGTTTATACTTAAAAGGATCACCGGTTTTTACACATACTTAACCGTTATTGTAGAGAACCGAAGACCTGGAAAAATAATAGTAAGTAACCTGATTATGCCATGTGGCAAGACCGATTGGTTTTTATAGTCAATAAACTAATAAATAATAATAGTGCACAACCAAATTAAAAAAAAATTACCGTGTGTACTAAACACATAAAGGGTAGTTCATGAATATAATATAAAAAATACAACTTGTATATAACTTGTATATCGAAAGTATATATACTTATTAAAAAACACAGCGCTTAAACTTATTAAAATAATATTATATAATATATATATATATATATATATATATATATATATTTGAAAATAATATATATTTAATTAATAGAAAAAAAATTATTGTCAATGGTAAAATCTTCCGGGTCACCTGTACTAATGAGTGTCCCTCAGGGCTCAATTCTCGGCCCATTTCTATTTCTAGTCTATATTAATGATTTACTTTCCCTTGTAGGGAATAATCATAATTTTAATAATCATAAAACTTAAACGTCAAATATTCATGTACATGTGACGAAGTGAATAAAGCTAAATCAAAATTACTACAATGGTTTAGCGTTAATAATCTACATTTAAACAGCAATAAAACTAAATGTATTAAATTTATAACACCGAATATTAAAACTCTTTACGTAGTAGAGCCATGCTGCAGCTATATTAGTATTATAGTTTTAGCATGAATGGGTCGGCTCGACCAGGGAGGGACTACGATCTCACAGAATACCAGCGTAAAATATCAGCTTAATAGTGCTGTGTTTCGTATAGTGGTTGTAGAGAATCGGATACCCCTTTTACTAGAAAAAGGCATTTTGATTCTTTATTGAGAATAGATGTAGATGTTTACGGGTCACAGCAACCACTTACCATCAGGTGGACTGTGTGCTCGTTTGTCACCCTATCTTATAAAAAATAACTTTGAATACCAATATGTTATTAAGTGGCGATGAAATGAGCCCTGATGAATCCACTGTTTTTCTTGGCATCACTCTCGACGCAAAGCTTCAGTGGGGCCCATATATCCAAACTAGCAAGCAGACTAAGGTCTGCAGCTCTGTCAAAGAGATTAGAGGTCTGATTAGTATCTAGACAGCCACATTAGTTTATTTCAGTTATTTCCATAACATAATATCTTATGGGAGGTTGCTATCGGGAAATGCGATTGATTTAGAAACTATTTTTTTTGCAGAAGAAGAGAAACTGTATAAAAAGGGTTATTATATTATAAATGAATACATGGTTGATAATAAACCCTGGGAATGAGGTGGTTGCTTCCAAGCAGTTTCTAAAATAAATTTTGTAAATAGTTCGTAATCATTTATATTGTAAAATTTATTTTTACATAAAGTCCCGCTGGGTTTCTTGCTGGTTCTTCCCAGGACAGAGGGCTTTTTTTAGAACCAGTGGTAAAGTAAAAAATGACTTTCAATAAGAATTACACATGTAATGTATATTGAATAAAAATTATTCTATTCTATTCTATTCTAATATACAAACTAAAACTGGGAGACTTTCTCAGAGAAAAATTTGAAGGAATAAATATATTAAATTTGGCTTCTTAGTATATTTAAGAAAATCTTATATATGTTCACTGTAACAAAAGTAGTTTTAGTAAAAAAATCAGTAATTTATTCTTGGGGCAATGTATGAGCTATTACAACAAAGTTCCAGAAAATATACAAGGTCTCTCTATTAACAAGTTAAACAAAAACTGTATAACAAGCGTTATTATAATATAAATGAATATATGGTTGATAATAAGCCCTGGGAATGAGGTCTTTCAAACTGTTTCTAAAATACATTTTGTTAATAGTTTGTACAACCTCTAACATTTTAAAATTTACTTTCCAAAAAAGTCCCGCTGGATTTCTCTTATATTTTAAATGTAATCTATGTTGAATAAAAATTATTCTATTCTATCATATTCTATTATACATGGGTTAAATGTTAGCTGTAGATTTCACAGTACGCAAACAAGCCAGGTTCGATCCCCATTGACACTAATCAATTTGTTAATTGAAGTATGAAGTGTCTATTATTAAGTGATCGGTGGAGAACTAAAACATAGTAAGAAATTCAACGTTAAAAAAACAATATTTGGGTACAATGTCACCACTGAATATTAAGGTCATGATAATTTATTTAAGCTCATTGTTTTAATTAACTCATAAAATTAATTCATGGCAATTTAATATCTGATAACTAAGAGCCTGACTCATAAAACCGACATCAGTTTAAGAAATGCTTAAAGTTGCTCTCCCTCTCTCTTTTCACTAAATAGCAATAAAAATTCACAGATCATACCTCTATGGTATTTAAATTAAAAACAATAGTCAAATATTAAATTAAATGAGGCTGTGTGTGTATAAGCAACGTACAACAACTCTCAGAATTAACTCGTAAAAGCGGCGGGCAGAAATAATGTATTTTCATAACGCTCGCAAAATTATTTCCTACCGCAAAACTTATTTCATTCTGTTCTGCTCTAAGTAGGTTTATATATTCGTCTAATAATAATATATTGTGCCTATGTGTGTTTAAAGGGACTACTAAGGAAAATATAGAAAAAATACTAGCAACTCCTATTCGAAGCAATAAGTGGGAAAACGAACATATTAATATTATATGAGTGTTTCAGATCTGTTAATTTTTTTTTAATGGAAGTGGTTTCTTACCTGCATGTCATTATATTAATTAGATGCAGGTGGGTCAGTACCGTACTTTGTGACATTATCTGGTACCCCAAATGCCTATGGCCTATGCTCAGCAATTGAACGGATTTTAACGCCGATGATAATGATGAACGAGCTAATAGTCTTTACAGAAAGTGTTTCTATTGTATGCATCTGTTACCAAATTTAAACAAAGAGAGTCTCGCTAGATATGTTATTACCCCTCAAGACTAAGATGGAATACCTCACAGCCTACCATATTACTTGATTTCTTACTCATTAGATGAGAACATAGCAGCAGGTGCACTGCTACTAGACGGCAGAAATAATAATAATATACATATGTACGGGGTGGCGAAAAAGTTATCACATTTATATTTTTTTATTGTTTTAAAAAACGTTACCCCCACACTAGGATTTTCTCCTGTATCGTGGAGGCAGTTTACAAACACAAATTACACAAGGACAAACATCCAGACCCGGAACAATTATTTGCAGTTCATACAAATACTTGTTCCGTGCGGGATTCGAACCCGCGGCCCCCAGCGCAGCAACTCATTGCTAAGCCCTTGTGCCACGGAGCCGTCATATATTATCGCTGAGATTCTGATTTCAGTATAAAACTTTATAAATTGCACAATTCCTAATAAAAAAAAAAAGACTAACCCATAATAATTTTATTTCAAACATGCGATTTCAATAATAATACAAAACACACCAGCATGTTATCAAATTTATAGTAAATTTTTCTCTAATTTTTTTATATATTTGCTTTTATAACAAAACGAAACATTAGCTAATATTTATCACCGAAATGGTCATGGCAAAACAAAGTAATATATGCCATTATACTTAACTCTATTTTTACTTAAAAATGTAAAAAATAAAGGAATGGCATTGATGCATTCAGTCACATGAGAAATAATTTCTCTTCAATTAATTTATATATAACAACATTAAATGAAAAGACTTATCCTACATAACGTTCTTTGAACATACACAAGTAAGAATATATACCAGTTAACATTCTAGGCGCGGTAGCCCTTTTTTCGTTTTTTGCTTATTTGCCTATTAATGGGAAAGTGTAGTTAAATAATTACCTATCTCTATGCCACGTAAGCACTGCGCACCTGCTGCTCCGTTGCCGCTTCTACAGGTCACTTCAGGTCAGTAAACTAATATTATCAAGGTGATTTATTTCGTGTCAGTTTTTACGCTATTTATTTTGTATGAAATATGTATTATTTTTTGGTAGAATTGTTTATTTTATTATTTTAACAGTCATATATGAACATGTATTTACGGCTGTGTTATTTAATGTGATAACTTAATCGCCACCCATTATAGGTATGTATATACATTAATAATAGGGTAGTACGTGGTAGAGCCACGCTGTAGCAATGTTATAGATGTAGGACGATTGGGTCGGATCGACCGGGAAGTAGGGAACTACGACCAAGTTCTCACAGAATACCGGCGTAAAATAACATCTTAATTTTGCACTGTTTCTTATCGTGAATGTCGAGAACTAGAGATCCTTTCTACTGGAAACGAGGCATTCCATGTTAGCCCTCACGTATGTATTTTCATTCTTAATCGAAGATAAATGTAGATGTCTATATGCCACAACATCAACTTACCATTAGTCTACCTAACTACTACCTGTGTGCTCGTTTGTCACACTTATTCTATTAGAAAAAAGTACCAATCCTTTACTTTTAAGGTAGGGTAACTTTGTACAATAAATGTTGTGTATGTTTATTAAAAAAGAAAATATGGCTGCAGGAACGGTTCGTTTGTATAATAAAAGTGCTTTACAAGAACTGGTGTAAATTTTTGCTGCAAAATGCCACCTAGGAGCTTTGGACTCAATGGAAAGGTGTGCTATGAGGCTTATTGGTGACCCGAATTTGGTTAAAACCAATCTTACCAGCCTCGAACACAGACGTAAAGTAGCCAGCCTTTCGGTATTCTACAGGATGCATTTCGGAGAGTGTGCGCAGGAATTACATAACTTAATTCCACCCTCTCCCTTCCACCATCGGACAACCAGACGTTCGGCCTGTCTCCACCCTTTCGTTGTTGACTTACCACGCATTCGAACCAAACGGTTCGCCACGTCGTTCATCATGCGTACAGCAAAGGAGTGGAATAAGTTGCCAGCATCTGTCTTTCCATCCGATTACAGTGTGGGTGTCTTCAAGGCAAGAGTGAATAGGCTTTTGTTAAGTCAGTGCGCTTCACCATCTTAGGCTACATCACCACTTACCATCAGGTGGGATCGTAGATATGCGCTGGCTTAGTAGAATAAAAAAAAAATTTTTGTATTTGCACTAGCATGAAATATTTTATGCAATAAATGAATGAACAGCTAAATAAAACAACATACATTTCTAACGATTGTGAGAAAAAATTTTCACTCCATCGAATAAACCTCAAAGATATTTACAAAAAGTATTCCATATTTTACACCAAGGTAAGATTTACAAAATACAACAATGTTGAGGGGATAAACAAACGGCTGTCTTTCGATTGCGATGCGATAAAGCGATTTCTACCAGAGAACCCAAACAAAACAACAACAACATTTAAAGCATACCAGAATTTTTAACGAAATATAAACAATTTATAAGACAAAGAATGTCATTTAACCTTATTTTTATATATGGTATAATGTGCATGTCACAGCTATGCCGGTAGTTGTTGGCAGCACTAAGCTGAAAGTTGTTGACAAGTATGTTTACCTGGGATTTGTATAGTCCGAGAAGGTAAGGCCAACTTCGACTAAGAGGTCAATCAGAGGATTCAGCTCGGCTGGTTCGGGAAATTACGGCACATCTTCTTGTCAGGTATACCTCAAATCTTGAAAATGAGACTGTACAAGCAGTGCGTGTTGCCAGTGATGACCTATGGAACTGACACGTGATCCTTCACTGCTGCCCGGATGAGGAAGCTCAAGGTCGCTCAGCGAGCTATGTAGAGAGCTATGCTCGGAGTATCTCTGCGTGATAAACTTAGGAACGAGGATATCCGCAGTAGAACCAGAATGACTGACATAGCCCAACGGATCAGTAAGCTGAAGTGGCAATGGGCCGGCCATATAGCTCGCAGAATCGACTACCGATGGGGAGACAAGGTTCTCGCCTGACGGCCTCGTACTGGCGGACGAAGTGGAGGGTTTCTCCCCACTAGATGGAGTGACGACCTGGTAAGGCATGCAGGAAGACGATGGATGCAGGTGGCTCAGGACTGTACTTTGTGGCATTCCTTGGGGGAGGCCTATGTTCAGCAGAGGACTTGTAAAGGGCTGTAATGATGATAATGAACCTTATTTTTAACAAATTAAACTACAACATATGCATTGTATCTTAACCTGTTTTTTGAAAAAGTTACAAAGGGACGTGTTAGCTCAGTGATTAAGAGCTTTTTGTAAATTTCACAGTTTGCAAGCAACTTGGACGCGTTCTTCGCCGGCACCAATGAAATTATTAA
Source organism: Parnassius glacialis (assembly GCA_033319125.1). NCBI lineage: Eukaryota > Metazoa > Arthropoda > Insecta > Lepidoptera > Papilionidae > Parnassius > Parnassius glacialis. The sequence continues at coordinate 44,429,494 of JAVANC010000021.1, read as the reverse complement.
TTGCAATTTAAGTTCTGATTTACCACATGTTTGGCGCTGAAGGAAAACGTAGTGAGCAAAACCTGCACGTATGCGAAATTAAAAAAAATATGTATGACATGTGAATTCAGCCCATTTTGGCTATTGGGGCAGTGAGGCTAAAATCCTCTCAGAAATGTGGGGCAGTCTGTGTCTAATAGTGGGGCGTATATTATAGGTCCTGGCTTTACTTCTTTACTTATTATGTTGACAAATACAAAAATGCTTCATCGTTAGCTTACATTTTTAGTAGCGCTTCATATTAAAAACCTATTGTTAGACCAGCTTCAAATATCAAAGTGTTCTCGCATCTTTTCACGGCGCCACCTCGCTGTCATACTATTATTTCCTTCCCACAACAAAATACTAAATACAAGGATTACTTGCAGCGGTATGGTTACCTCTTGACTGCGATTTGTGAGTGAACTAACACTGGGTTTAATAATGCTCCAAGCTAAAATTCCCTTAACTGAAAGTATGAGCTCTGATTTAAATTTAACTAATTTTGTGAAAGTAGAATGTCGATAATTTTACCATCGATAATTTTGGTGATCGAATAAATATCATGTCATCTCCATCATTATTGTTAAAGCCTCACACAAGTCCGCTGTTAAACATAGGCCTCTCGCAAGAATTGCCGCAAAGCACAGTTTACAGCATCCTTCGACTTTGCATGTCTTTTCAGGTCGCCACTCATGTCATCTACTTCGATATTACGTTTTTGTTTATATAAACAGTCTTAAATAATCCCTTTAGCTGCCAGCTTATATATAAGTAACAACAATTTCAATTGTTTATTATGGTGTACATTATTTGTAATTTAGAAACGCAATTTTACTCAAAATTATAAGTAGGAATATATATTTCTTGAAAATATTGCAAGTGGATTCGCAAGCAAAATCTAGTACCATGCATACATCCTTGAGTCCTCTTATCCTTTCTAATTTGTTTGGAAAGCCCCTCATGTACAACATTTGCATATTTTTACGAATTTTCCGCTTTCAGTTTGTTTTACAACATTTTCTTTAAGAAATCTATCTTTGAACAGGCCCTTTATGAATAATAATTATGCATATATTTTTAACCACTTTCCTGTATAAGTAAAAGTGAATTTACTAAATTAAATAATTTTTATTGATATAACCGTGTAGCGTAAGAAAAACCAATAACCCATTTCGCACCATGTCGTAAAGACGCCTATGGGAAGTTAAACTACATTGCGTGCAACAGTCTTCGTCCCGTGACGGGGATAGTGCATGCAATTGCATTTTGACGGCTCCGTGGCGCAGTGGCTTAGCAATGAGATGCTGCGCTGGGGGTCGCGTGTTCGAATCCCGCACGGAACAAGTATTTGTATGGCCTACAAATAATTGTTCCGGATCTAGATGTTTGTCTTTGTGCAATTTGTGTTTGTAAACGGCCTCCAAGATACAGGAGAAAATCCTAGTGTGGAGGTAACGTTTTAAAAAGGAAAATAAAATGGGGGAGGGCGGGAGTTGCTCTTTACATTAGGTAAGACATTTTATTAGCCCTTATGTTTCATAACGCGGATCTTAGCTAATTTATTATTAACATCTATATTTATTTATTTTCATAGAGTGGCGGCGCTGCCGTCGCGCCACAAGCGAAACACATCGAAGCCTAAATCGCGCTAACAAAGTTCCGAAGTTAAAGTAGTATATACAGAATAGCTCCGAACTACCACTTGAAGCGTTGGCCGCTCCCCAGTAAGAACACCTTGCCCGGCGGGAGATCTCATCTTTTCCTTCCACCTGCTATAATATAATAAGGATGACAAACGAGCACACAGTTCACCAGGTGGTAAGGGGATGCTGTGACCATAGACATATATTCATTTATCTTCGATTAAGAATCATAATATAGACGAGTTATCACTCTTGAGGAAAAAGAATGACTCGTTTACAGTAATAATTAAAAATTAAAAATATTGTACAACCGACTTCCATAAAAGTTATTAAGAATAACTCAAAAAGTATTGGTCAGAACTTGATCAAATTGGAACTACATGTGAAGCACTAGTTTCCAAATAAATAAAGAATCCTCGAAATCGGTCCACCCAATAAAAAGTAATGAAGTAACACACATAAAAACTATATATACTATACTATATAATACATACAGTGGAATTGATTACCGTCTCCTTTTTGAAGTCGGTAGAAAAAGGTCTTCGGTTATCTACACTCACCATATGAAACACAGATGCATTGAGCTGCTACTTCACGCTGGTATTTTGTGAGAGTGTGGTCTGTCTTTGGTCGAGCCGACGCATTCGTGCTACAAACATAATATAACTGCAGCATTTTTTTATAGGATAGGGTGACAAACGAGCACACAGTCCACCTGATGGTAAGTGGTTGCTACGGCCCATAGACATCTACATTTATCCTCAACAAAGAAACAAAATGCAGATGCGTCGTCACCCGTGAGGACTAAGATGGAATGCCTCTTTACCAGTAAAATGGGTCTCCGGTTCTCTGCACTCACCATACGAAACACAACAGCATTAAGCTGCTATTTTACGCTGGTGTTCTGTGAGAGCGTGGTCCTTCCCCGGTCGAGCCGACCCATTCGTGCTACAACTATACTACTAATATAGATGCAACATGGCTCTACCACGTACAAAACAGTATATAATGGATTTTCGCAACGTAATGCCTTATTCTATTGATTGATAACGGGAAGTACTAGTAAGTTGAAGACGGTAGAACCATCTTGTTTACACCAAACGTGAAATAATTAGACCGACTGGAATCATCAAACCGTATGCCAAGCGGGACGATTAATCCCTACAAAAAAAAGACTGATGGACACAGATCAATGCATTATTATTGACCGACGAAGAAGATGATAATCTTGAAATTCTTATGAAACGCAAAAGGCTTTTAAGTAATCGGGAGCTATTATTATCAAACCTAAAAAATAAGACATCAACCGTTAATTAAACTCCAGTCAAAACAATTGTCTTTCTTCTCTGAATTGAATGAAGGGCATTAATGTAAAAAGTTTATTCAACCCTTGTAAGATAAAAAATTACTAAAAGCCCACTGTTATAAATCTTAAAATGAATTGCAATATAGAATTTTTGTATGAATGTCGGCTATATTTATTTATAATCAACGGCTACTATTTTTTTGTCTTTATATATATAATATATATATATAAAGACAAAAAATATATAATATATATAATATATATATAGGAGCTGACATATCCGTTCACTACAAAAATCCGGATATGTGAGCGCCATCATACCCTAATCTTAATGACACACAGTTGAAAAAGAAAACCATATTGAGAAGAAATGATTCTGATTGGTGTTTCATAACCATATAAATTAAAAAATTTGCAGTGACTGTGGTTCTGCTAATTCAGTTGAACAAACTCTTAATAGTAGTATTTATCCTAAAACTTTGCATCAATAACTCTCCTGAACTTAAAACATTCAACATATACATGCTAATGTCATCAATAGATTTTCAGCATTTATACTAATTTGTTAACTTATTCATGTCCTTATTATTAGCTAATTGACCGCGTAGTGGCGGTGTAAGAATATAGGCAACCCCAAATCGTTCCGTAGGTGTTATAAGAGGCGATGGAGGAAAATTAACCAGGAGATGGGCAGCGGCGTATTCTTCTTTTTTTTTTTGCTGTGGCAACCCTGGTGATAAGTTGTAAAAGTAATTGGTCCCGATAAATTTTAATAATTTAAATATTGTAAATTCACTATATCCACCTCAATTTTATATTATAGCTAATAAATACTGCCGCTTTGTATTTAATATTTAAAAAAGTTGGTACATAAATATTATAACAACAATTTGGTGTTGGAACAAAAAGTGACAGGTAACGAACATTGTTTTAAAAATTATTGTAATCCTTATTTCATATCATTCCTTTTATAAATTAAAGATTGATTCTATTACTCGGGTTATTACATTCTTTGCGGGTTTCTTTTCGAATTGTTTTAACGATAATTTGATTTGAGACTTGTAAATTGAAAAAAAAAAAACAATAACAACTTTACATTAGCTTACTCTGCTCCTTCTGTTTTCGATCTTTGTTTTCTTTTATTATTTATAATAAATAGTAAAATGAATACTCGCAATGCCAAGACGCGCCAGATGGAGAACCAACGCCAGCTTGCGCTCCAAGAACTTAAGGCGTCCAGGGAGCAGTGTGAACTGTTGCTTAAGGAAAGGGATGATAATGAAAGGGAAATAGTTAGCATAATTGCCAAAAATACACAGTTGAAATGTGATATGGTTAAGTTACATACAGAATACACAAGTGTTATAAAAGAAAGAGATCAGCTACAGGAAACGGTAATGAGTTTGACCAATGCAGCAAGGAATATGAGGAAGCTCTCAGGTTAATTGCTGCATTGAAGTTACAGTTGAATGAGGCTAATGAGCAAATAACACAATTTAAAACATATATAGATAACCTTAAAGCCTCCCAGACTCAAAGCCTGTTCTCCGAGCTTGTGCAATGTGATACTTCAAGAATGTTACAGCAATCTGCAACAATAGACTTGACTGGTGACGACTCTTCCACTTCAGGAAACACAGTAAGGATTAATTGCAGTAAAACCAAATTGAAGAAGTATATAAAAGTTAATAAATACTTAAGGAAAGTACAAAAATTAATAAGAAATAAGATTAATACCAAAAATTATGTTAATGTATGTAAAGAAAAGCAAGCATTGTTATGTGAACTTAATTTGTATTCAATTGAGGTGGATAACATAAAAAAATGTTATGAGACTGAAGTAGAGTGCCTTAAATCAGAAATATTATCACTTATGAACTCCCTTCAAACTGTGTCCAATAAATATAAATCAGCCCAAAATGAAATAAAAGAACACATATTGGCTATGGATAATCTGGTAAAGACTTGTAAATATAATGAGGAGCGGTTTGACTCCTTAGTTAAATATCAATGTGAGTGTCAGCGCTCAATACCAGATTCTTCAGAGTCAGTGTGTGCTGATAATATTATACCACCACCAAAACTCTATAACAGTGCCATAGCAGAGGATATTAAAATAATAAATAACTCAAATATTACTAAAAATAATATAATTGTTTATAGCGATGACATGGGAAAAAATCTAGGCATAACTTTAAATAACTCTTTAAAGGGACAAAAAGTTACAAATTGCTGCATGCCTGGAGCATCTTTTAGTGACATCCTAAATAAAATTATTGTTACTAAATTTTGCCCAAATAGTACAATAATAATTATTGTTGGTAGAAGAGGCAGTGTAAACAACAAACAGTTATTAAGATATATTGAACAACTTAATAACTTAAATGTACACAAAATTGTCTTGTTTACACTGCCTTATATACAGGGATTGCCACAGGAAAATAATTTAAGACATAATTTAAATATACAAATGCATAATTTAATATTTAATAATAATTTAAATTTGAAATATAATTGTAATGATAATAATCATAAATTTCATGTTATTGACATAAATAATTTAATAAAAAAGTTTTGGACAAAAGATAGGTATTACCTATCCAAATATAATTTAAGACTGATAGCAAATGTGCTATCTTATTATTTACTTTTTAACTCAGCCAAGTTTTTGGCTACCAAGACTGCTTTTATTGAGCATAATCATTTGACATTTAATTTGGAATCAGTTCCAACTAATTTAAATTAGTGAATGAGACAATAGAGGCAATCTCTAGCAATAATAAGAGTTTAATTAATTTTGAATACAGCCCACAAATAAGTAATAAAAATTGTTTACACCTGGTGCATCAAAATATACAAGGCAAGTTGGGCAAAGAATTGGACGTTGAATTGTTTTTAAATAGTAACAATATACACATCCTTTGTATTACTGAACATTGGCTAAAAGATTATAATTTCATGTTTAATTTCAGAAATCACCAGGTGGTCAGTTCCTTCAATAGAGAAAAAAGTTTACGTGGTGGCTCCTTAATATTAGCAGATAAATCATTATTATACAAAGAACGTAAGGATATTGTGAGCCTCTCTGTTGAACGAACTGTAGAAATGGCTTGTGTCGAGCTCGAGCACCTCATTGTTGTAGGTGTTTACAGACCCCCATGTGCTACTTATGACCATTTTGAAAGGATTGTGGAAGAAGTTTTACTCAAACTTAGCAAACAGAACAAGTCTGTTGTAATATGTGGAGACTTTAATATCAATCTCCTTGAAACTTCTTCCATTAGTATTAAGTTTAGCTCATTGTTTAAATCATATAATCTTGTAAATTTATTCTTAGAACCAACACGTATTGCTGGGCCGAGTGCGACCTGTATAGATAACATTTTTACAGATGTTAAGCCCTTGCATAAATCAATTATTCAAAACTTAAGTTCAGATCACTGTGGACAGTTGGTATCACTACCTTACATACACAAAACACAGAAAAATAAGAAAGTTGTGTTTGTTCCAATAAATGAACATCGCTTGGAGAGGTTTAGAAGTAATGTAATAAAAAGACTTCCATCACTTTCGTTTAAAAATAGTGCTAATTATATATATGCTACATTATTTAAAATTATAAGTTGTGAATTTAGTAGAATATTTACTTCTAAAACTTTCTCTTTTAACAGTCGCAAATCATTTAATGAATGGGCGACAGTAGGAATTTATAAAAGTAGGCGAAGGTTATACGAGCTTTATGATGAAAGATCATATAATAGTAGTGTTATATTTAGAGATTATGTAAAAACATATTCTAAAATATTTAAAAAAGTGTGCTCCACTGCTAAGGCTTTACATTTAAGCAACAAAATTAAAACTGCATCCGACAAAATTAAAATGACCTGGAGAATAATAAATAGTGAAACGGGCAAGGTCAAACCGCGCAACTCGGATTTTCAATTGAATATTAACAATAATTTAACGCGATCTGATCAAGAAGTTGCTATGGCTTTTGAGAAACATTTTACTGATGTTCCTTTTTTGACAACAAAATCATTAAATTCTTCTCCTACTGTCGCCGAATCATTGCTCAAACAAAATGTAAAGGCTTGTTCTAATACTTTTAAATTCCATAGAGTACTGCCAAAAGATATCGTTAAATATTTTAAAGCTATTGATGTTAAGAAAACGGCAGATTTATGGGGGATTTCCGTTAAAGTTATTTTATCTATAATAGATATATTAGCACCTTATCTAGCCACTATATTTAATATAAGCGTCGAATCTGGTGTGTTTCCTGATTTAATGAAACATAGTAAAGTCATACCTATATTTAAATCTGGTAGTACAATAGACCCCGCCAATTTTAGACCAATTTCTGTACTACCAACATTAAGTAAAATTTTTGAAAAAATTATTTTAGATCAGATGTTAAGTTTTTTTAATATTAATAAATTGCTACATAAAAATCAATTCGGTTTTACAAGGGGTCGCTCGACAACTGACGCTGGAGTTGAGCTTATTAAACATATTTTTTGTGCATGGGAGAATTCAGAGGATGCTTTGGGTATATTTTGTGACCTTTCCAAGGCCTTCGACTGTGTTCACCATGAGACATTAATCAGGAAGCTACAGTACTATGGTGTCAAGAACACAGCGCTTAAACTTATTATTTCATATTTAAGTAATAGAAAGCAGAAGGTTATTATCAATGGTAAAAGTTCTTCCGGGTCACCTGTACTAATGGGTGTTCCTCAGGGCTCGATTCTCGGCCCATTCCTGTTTCTGGTGTATATTAATGACTTACCTCACCTTGTAGGGGATAGTCATGATATAGTATTATTTGCTGATGATACTTCCTTGATTTTTAAACTTAAACGTCAATCATTTAAATGTGACGAAGTGAATAATGCTATATCAAAATTAGTGCATTGGTTTAACGTTAATAATCTGCATTTGAACGGAAATAAAACTAATTGTGTTAAATTTACAACAACGAATGTTAAAAATCTGAATACCAATGTGTTTTTAAATGGGGAGGAATTGAGCCCTGTTGTATCTACTGTTTTTCTTGGCATCACTCTTGACGCAAAGCTTCAGTGGGGCCCCCATATATCCAAATTAGCAAGCAGACTAAGTTCTGCAGCCTATGCTGTAAAAAAGATTAGAGGTCTCACTAGTGTCGAGACAGCTAGATTAGTTTATTTTAGTTATTTCCATAGCATAATGTCTTATGGGATTTTGCTATGGGGAAATGCGGCTGATTCAGAAACTATTTTTGTTTTACAGAAGAGGGCCATTAGAGCTATTTACAATCTAAAACCGAGAGAGTCTCTTAGAGATAAATTTAAAGAAATTAATATATAAACTTTGGCCTCTCAGTATATTTACGAAAATTTAATGTATGTTCACAAAAACAAAGATAGTTTTAGTAAAAAAAGTGATATACATTCTGTAAACACTAGGAACAAACACAAGCTAGTGATGCCAGTTTCTCGACTCCACAGAGTCAGTAATTCATTCTTGGGGCAATGTATACGCTATTACAACAAGGTCCCGGAAAGTGTACAGGTTCTCTCTATTACCAAGTTTAAATGTTTTATTAAGCTGAAACTGTATAAAAAGGGTTATTATAGTATAAATGAATACATGGTTGATAATAACCCCTGGGAATGAGGTGGTCGCTTCCAAGCAGTTTCTAAAATAAATTTTGTAAATAGTTCGTAATCATTTATATTGTAAAATTTATTTTAAAAAAATAGCTGGGTTTCTTGCTGGTTCTTCCCAGGACAGAGGGTTTTTTTTCGAACCAGTGGTAAAGTAAAAAATGACTTTCAATAACAATTACACATGTAATGTATATTGAATAAAAATTATTCTATTCTATTCTATTCTATTCTATTCTATTCTATTCTTAATAACAACTACAACCCGCCTGTCAACTTGCAACTATGGCAAATATATATGAGGCAAACTATGGGAGTCATCTATGTTCAACAGTGGACTTAGGATAGGATAGGAATTTTTTTTATATATTTAATGTATAATATGTTGATTGCATAACAGTTTAAAATCGAAAAAGAAACCTATGTTTTTAATTTTATTGTAAATATGAATGTTTTACAATCCCAATGACAGTCACAGTAACGAATTTTCAGCCAATAGACAAAAGGTATGAAATATTTAACAATATGTTTAAATGATTATCATTATTATAGATTTAAATAATTAATAAAATGAAAGATTTCTGGAAAGAAACGCTTGACTCTATTAATTATCAAAAAGAAAACACATCCAAAACACCTGCAAATTAAAAAAAAAGCATTATGCTTACACCCTACTGTGGGAGTATTTTTCTTGTACCGTGGAGGCATTTTAAATACACGTACTGCACGTGGATTAATATTCAGACCCGGCACAATTATTTGTAGGATATACAAACACATGCTCGGTGCGGAATTATAATCCGCAACCAAACGCCACGCTGCGCTACCGCGGCTTCAAGTCTTATAATTTTAAACAAGTACTTTTTCTGCGAAATAATTTTTAAGTCGGTACGAATTTGATGAAAATTAATAACTTCTTTGTTGTTTTTGTAGCTTAGTTTTTGTTTAGAATGTCATCTGGCATACTTGCTAATAATTTTATACGTTACTCTGGCTACACGCTATTTAATAAATTAGATTAATGAATACAGTTAAAGTAAAGTAAAGTTATGACCTTCGTATTTCTCATTGATGGGCACAGGCCCTGCATCAACGCTTGTTTGAAAGACTTGCCCCGATATATTTTATTACTCAGACGTGCAGGTTTCCTTGTTATTTCTTCATTTACCGCCGAGCACGTGAAAAATCAGCACTTAAAGAACAATGGCCAAATTTCTATAGGAGCTGGACTTGACTTTTATTTTTCATGTCCCAAATCAAACTATTGCTAGATTGGTCTGTTTTTATGTTGTAAACACCATCCCGATTGAAAGTCATATCTAAATAGCCACAATTTTTTAAAATAACGTCAAAAATACTTTTGAGGTTAGCATCACATGTAATCTTCTTAAGTGATCTAAAATGAGAATTAGATTTGTATTATGATGTTCAATTGTGTGTGGTGATTTATATTAGTGTAATAAAATAAGTAGGTGTATAAATATGTACATTTTTTGACGAATTCCACTCGCGGATCTTAGAAATTACTCTGGTATCAAACTCAAAAACGAGATGGCGGCGAAGTGTGTCAACGCATATGTTACTATTAATACATAGCACTCGCAGGGCTAGTTGTCGTTGTTATGTAGCTGTAGTCTGCATGATGTCTCTTACAAATATGCAAGATGCAAAATCGGTGTCCAGAAATCAAAAGCAAAGAATAATCGTTACAAGTGGTAGTTATCAGTCCGTAAAACAATACCGAGTTCAAACAACAGAAGGAAATCTAAAATAGTAGAGTACGTATCACAATCTACAACAACGAGTGAAGCAAATAAGATATATATATATATATATATATATATATATATAGATATGTAGATGATTGCCGGGTGACAATCAATGTCGCTCGATTACCACAGATTATGTAACTTGACGATGAAAAATGATCTTCCGTTGTACGTAATTGAACAAAACGCTTAGCTTACTATGAAGCTTCATAATCATTTTTATGACATGAATCCAGTAAATAATAAATCAGTATATTAATTGATTTGATGCCTACATACTAATCGAATTGAATTACAATTAACAACTAGTTAGAAAAAGGTGAATATTATTATTCTTTGAATACAATTTCCTGTGCGTTCAGAAACTATTATTTTAAATAATTTCGGAACAGTTACATAAACAAAAATAAAAGGGTAACTTTTTTTGTGGCTACTTAGACAGCTATTTTTTGTGTTATTTAAGACCTTAAAAAATAAGGATATTTTTCATAAATATGGCATCTAGTGACGCCATCGTTTCATCATCTGGTACGATTTGGCCAACCTCCTTTAAATTAACAATTTCATTGGTGCCAACGGGAATCGAACCGAGTATTTCGCATCCATGAAATTACTGTTTGTAATTATGTGTAATGTTTGTATTAAGTGCTTATTTAGTCTCTGAGACACGAGCGATATAAAAATATTTCATTAGTTCATTTTATTATAAAATATAATGAATAAAAACTTCCAGAAAAATATTAAATCCATTTTATTAGGGTTCCGTACCTCAAAAGGAAAAAACGGAACCCTTATAGGATCACTTTGTTGTCCGTCTGTCAAGACCCTTTTTCTCAGGAACGCGTGGAGGTACTCGTATCAAGCTGAAATTCATATCAAATACTCAAGTCTACTGTCCCTTGGAGCTGTGAGAAAAATTTCTAAACCAACGAAATCAAAAGATACAGCCGTTTACGCCGCAAATTTTCGACATTCGCAAAGGAATCAAAACCTACAGGGTACTTCCCGTGAACTCAGAATCTTAAAATTTGGTACGAAGCAACGTATTATAGTACAGATAAAGGAAAAATTGCGAAAAGCATAAATTTTTAGTTACATCATATCGACGGTGGAAAGGAAAAACACTTGAAGCGACACTTTGGCCGAAAATGAGTTATATACATATTTGAAATCAGCGATTTTTTCTGCATTGTATTATCTTAGTTTCGTGGCGATCCGACCACTTTGGTGTCGCTTAAAGTAATGGCAATTTTAGGCTCATTTCTTTTAGACGCTAAATGAAGTGACAAAGAATTAAAGCAATTTTGGTCCATTTACCGCTTGAAGTACCGACTCCATAATTAGATTATTATTTAATGTGTTTTTCCTTTTGTTGTTTCGGATATTATATGTTACTTAAATCGTTTTTCGCCGTCATAGAAAATGCTATTTTAAACACTACAGGTGTTTTTGATTACTCCTATTCCGTTGGTGCTCAGTCGCTACATTCGTTTTTTCTTGCTTACCTTATATCTGTATGATGGAGTTAATGTGTTTTTCCTGCATGATTATTATAGTTTACTATGGATTTCAGTTGTTTTGGCAATTGCTTTAAAAAACAGTGTTGTCGGTAAAAGTAAACACACACAAAAAACCACATAAATATTTAAATTAACCGACGTAGTCTTTTATTTCCGAAACGTCGGTTCATTTAACTTCGCTAACTTCATAAATGAAGACGATAGTCTGTTAAAGTAGGCATTGTTTACGACATTGTGTATTTAAATTAACTATTCAAAACAAGTCTTGTCGCAACAAGCAATGAATTTCGGTCTCTTTGGTGTAAGTGACGTCACCTATATTAGAAAATGATTGTGACGTGGCGCTTCATTCATCGGTGAACTGCCGTCAATGCACATCACGTGGCATCGCGAACAGCGGCTACAGAGTGCGTGTTTTAGTAAATGTAAGTACCTGTAAATAAGTAACTGTTCGTGTTATAATGTTAATCGAAATCCAAAACTAATCTTTAATGATAACGAAGTGATTACCTTATTAACAATCATGTAGAAACTTGTCACATTCCTAATGAGCACCTTTTTTAAATCGTTTTTTGTTTCTTAAAATAATTTGTCTAATAATATTTGCCTCATAATACATACATAGGTAATTTGTTTTATTCCAGCGGTGCGTAATACTAGTAAGTTATCACCTATTAATCGGGAAACCAGTACTGATAAGCCATTCACCAACAATAACCTCCAAAACGAAAGTGTGGCTAAAATTGGTGTGTATTGTACGTAATTAAAAATAAAGTCTGATATTAAAAACATTTTGACAGATTGTTTTTTATTTGTTTTTTTTGTAGTGGACAATATCATTCTTACAAACATGACATCAAATGTAGCTATACACGACGACGACCAAATTCTCAAATTATCACTCGATAACCATTTTGGGGAAATCAATGTTGCAGAGGACATTAGTGTGTTTTAGGATAATAGGAACCAGGGCCAAAAACGGAAACAAAAGCATTAAGAGCGGCCTAAAGTAAATCGAAAAAGTTACTGTGAATTTATATCTGACAATGAAGATCCTTTTTTTACTAACGGTAATTCAAGTTCATGGCAAGGCAGCAGTGATTCAGACAAATCTGAAAAAGCCACAAACAAGAAAAAAACTAAAAAAAAAAGGATTTTTCTAAGGAAAATGTTGAAAAATCATCAGAGACAAATGATGACATATAAATAATCGGAGAAACAGGATACAAAAGTAATAAACAAAATACCAAGGAGAACACAAAGGAACCCAAACAAAAAAGAGATGAGTATATAAAATCTAGATCCGTTAGATTTTACATACACAAACGGAGAGAAACACCGCAAAAAAATTTGGTAATGATTATCAACCCATACCTGATGCGAGAAGGTTATCTTCATTTAAACACTTTTGGAGCTTGACAAGTGAAAGACAACAAGATTGGTTTGTTTATATGAGCCGAAGAATGGATATTAAGAGAAAACGCAATAGAGATAGCGGACGACGGACCTATTCGTTTGAATATTACATAAATCATAATGAAGACAGGCGAAAAGTGTGCCAACAGTTTTTATTGAATACCTTAGATGTCACACAAACTTATGTTTACTATACTCTGACAAATGCGTCCCAAAGAAGCTCAAAAAATCATCTCAGGGACAAAACTATACCTGCCAACAAAACCAAAGAAGATTCTCGTCAAAGCGTCATTAATTTTATAAAAAAATTACCAACGCTACCTTGACATTATTGCCGAAAGGATAGTATAAAACTGTACTTACCTGTTGAATTTAAAAACAAAAAAAATTATATTGCATTTACAAGGATCAGAAAACTTCAGAAGGTGTTGACGTGGTCAGTTGGAAAGTCTTTTTAAACATTTTCAAGAGTGAATTTAATATCGGATTTCACGTTCCCAAAAAGGATATGGTATAAAGGTATGAAATTTGATGCTTTAAATACTGAAGAGAGTAAAGCGCAGAAAGAAGAACATCTGAAAGAATTCGACCTGCAAAAGATTTTCAATACTTCACATGGTAAGAGTATGCTCTTGTACTATTCACGAAAATATGTAATCTACCATCTTTGCTTTTATGAAAATGGCACAAGAGACTGTTTCTGTTACATATGGGCAGAATCTGACGGTAAGAGAAGAGGCAACGAAATAAGTTGTATTATCCAGAAATACATACAATTGATGGACGAACGTGGCACAGTAAAACATTTAATACTGTATTCGAATTCCTGCCCTGGTCAAAACAAAAATAGAATTGTACTGGCCGCCGTTCATAAATTCTAATTTCAACGTGACGGCAGTTAAATACTTTATGTTACCTGATGCTGAAGAAGAAATTATATCTATAGACGGAGCTCCAACTTCACAAATTATGAAACAGCTTTACGAGAAGTCTTTACCCAGTTAGTGTTAATATGAAGATTTGATAAAACTTTGTGAAAGTTTTGCCATACCAAGACTACTTCACAACGAATATGTTACTTTACCTCACGCCGTTAGTATTGATACGTAAGCAGAAACAGATATTGAGGATGTTATTGATTTATAGTACAAGACGCAACATCAAACCTTAAATTTGATAGTACGAGTATGTTATTTTAATGTTCCTATTAATCATTTAATTATGTTTAATTGTTTTTTTAAGATTTTACTTATAGTGCTAACAATGAAGATTAAGTCATAAGACTGAAATAGGTGCCTAGTGATTAGAAATATTTTGATACAGAATTTATATTTGTTAAAAGCTCTAGAAACAAATGGCTAACTATTTTGTTTTCACTATTTTACTCAGGTATACTTAGTATTAGTAATTTTGACCGAGTCATAAGACTGAAATAGGTAGTAATTTGAAATATTTTGATACAGAATTTATGGCTGTTAAAGCCTCTTATATTAAAAGTTAGGTTTATAAGATCAATGTACGTTTGCAATACAGTAGCTGAATGCTGTGTTGCTTGTTTATAATATTGTTTGACCACTCATGAAGATAGTAATGTACTTACACTTCATTTCAAGTTTGTTTTCTCATTAGAATGGGTTTTTTCAGTGAAAAATATTGTACCAGTAAGCTTTCTAAACAATGAAAACGCTGTTTTATCTCTATATTCTTATTTTTTTTTTTGGTATCTTTGGGAAACAAAGTAGGGACTTCACTTAAAAATACAACATTGAATTATTACATAGCTAGTGCATATCGTGTTTTTCCTCTACTTAGCAAATTAAGGTTTTGTTAGTTAATTTGTTTTTCCACAACCATGTATCTTATGCTCGATACGCTTAAGTTGTTTTTCCTCCTAGTTATTTCATGCATAGCTTGTCACTTAATGTGTTTTTCCTAGCGTTTGTCAAAGTACTGAATTTGCATTTAATGTGTTTTTTCCTTCCGCTATATTTGGCAAAAAATAATTAAGCGACGCATAAATCCTTTCATCATGCTAGCATATTTTTTTAACTTTAATAGTAGACAGTAAATAAAAAATAAAGAAACTGTTTTTTATCATGTCGCTCTAACTACAAATTTTAATTTTTTATAATTTTTTATCGCAAAATAAAAACTTTGATCGGCTCTCCTGTACAATTCCAAAATTGTCGCTTCAAGGGGTTTTCCTTTCCACCGTCAAAATATATATAATATGCTATAAATATAATGCACTCAAGACCAAATTTCGGTCACGGTGAATAGTATCAAAGGAGATTAGACATTATTACACTCAGTCATAGCAGCGCTATTTACATACACTTATGGCCTGACGGGACGGCAATCGGACAGGATCAGAAAGAGATCTTACAGCTATACGAACTTTTCAAGGCACGGTGGTGAAACACCACCAAATTTCTGACTCAGCGCTGCTACTGAGAATATCTTGACATAAAAAACCCAATAACTGATCTTGGCTCGACCTGGAATTTGAACACTGGACCACATGACAAACGAGGCAATCAATATATTTCGTATATAATGTGATTTAGTATGAATGAGGCATTCCATCTTAGTCCTCACGGGTGACGACGCATCTGCATTTTGATTATTTATTGAGGATAGATGTAGATGACTTTGGGCCGCATGAACCATTTACCATCAGGTGGACTGTGTGCTTGTTTGTCACCCTTTACTATAAAAAAACCTAAATAATTCCCTTAACGAAAGTTTACCTCTAGAAAAGTGATTGTTCGCGCAAAAGCGCTAATGTCAATAATGGACGTCAGAGGGCGCGCGCGCCTCTACGATACCGGTTTTGACGTCCCGTCGTGTCAAGGACACGCTAGAACAAGAGAGTCCAATTCATCGCGTCGAGAGATAAGCACGCGTTCTTTTGTCGGGAAGTCGAAAGCGGAACGACACGCGCATCTAGGAAAAATACGTTTTACCATACGTAACGCGCATTCCTGTTTTGTTAGCTTCACCCGGGACTTAGTGTCTAATTCAGAATCTGTATAAGTGGATTCAACTGTATTAGTTACTAGTGCGGTATTTGATATTCTAGAAATAACTGTGACCTTTGATCCGTACGTTCTGTGTTCATTTTCGTGAGTCAGGCGTTATAACAAACGAAGAGGTGCTGAGGTCCAAACTGCTGCAGATGGTAACGGTCTAATAAGGTCAATAACACTATCAGCCACACCCAGATACACATCACTGACCCTTACTTTCCTAGCACTATACATACATCCACAGGCGACCTGACCGAATGCTGAGGGACCAGTCGCCTTGGATAGAGGTAAGTAAGCTCCCTTTATTATAATGTAACGCTCCCCCCCGAATTGTTTATTGTAATTAGAAACTTTCCACCCTTAGCGTTAGGACGCCCGACCTGTACCTGCTTGTAGGTTCTTCCGTTCATGGGCCGCGGAGGATCCTACTCCTGGGATAGGCAGTTGCAGGCCGTAACAGTGATGGTCACTCTTTGGTGGTGCAGCGCCGGTGTGATTTATCACAGCTTCTTACCAAACGGTATGAGCATTACTGCAGATGTGTACTGTGAAGAACTGAACACAATGATGGAGAAGCTCGCAAGTTTCCAACCAGCTTTGGTCAACCACTCGTCCCCGCTCCTCCTGCATGACAATGTGTGACCTCATACTACACAACAAACGGTCTCCAAGTTACAAAAGCTATAGTTGGAAGCTCTCCGTTATCCGCCGTACTGACTAGATCTTACACCGAAAGCCTTTTTTCAGAATTCGGATAACTTTTGTAGGGAAAAAAAAACAATACCGGGAGGCAGTACAAAATGGCTTTGAAGGATTTGTTGCCTCCCGTCCAGATGATTTCTTTAAGAAGGGCATCAATAAGCTGCCACTGCGTTCGCAAAGATGCATCTATTGCATGGCTCATTATTTTGATTATTAGAGATAAAAAAATATTAATAAGTGAAATTAAATTTCATTACCACTTTTTTATCTTCTTATTGGTCCCTCGTTAATATACTATATTTGAAAATGGGAGGCCAATTTAGGATACATATGTAGGTAATCACTCATGTTAAAACGTCCTTCAATTTAGACGCAGTTTGTCATCGTAGTTCTCAAATACTCATTTAGCTTATACGATAATATACTATACGCAATTGAACCAAACCTTTGCTTCGTCTTTTATAATGCGAGATCTTTTCATCCGATTATGTGGGTGTCTTCAAGGCAAGAGTGAATAGATAATTGTTAAGCTAAGTCAGTGCGCTTTACCATCTTCGGCTACTTCATCACTTACCATCAGGTGCGATAGTGGTAAAGCACTGGTTTATAATAGTTTAAAAATATCACCATCTTCAGCAGGTTATGGAGGTCTTTTTGGTCTTTACCACAATTGCTACATACAAGAAACACCGAATTGAATGAAGTGACCTTACGAGTATGTGCTGTAGACAAGCAAATGTAATTATCCTTCAATTATTTGTGTAAACTAGGGATGGAGCTGCTCGCGTCCGTAGATATTACTTGAATCCTGATTATCTTCTGGGTAGTGCTAAACGAGTAGCACTACATACTTGTGGTAGGTTGGTCCTCTATTAGTGAGAGGCCCGACCGAGTGTTAGTTACCGCCCACCCGGCAAAGATGCAAATCGTGTTTCTGTATAATGTTAGGTGAAACCCATTTCTTAGGGAGAATGTTTCTGGACAGTTGCTTTGCACATACGAACCGGTTGCAACGCGGCCATTTCTTAGTTTCTGGTGCCTGGTTATAGAGGTTGGCGGGATCCCAAGCACGGTAGCGTAGCACGGTTGGTAAATGGTTGAGACCACAAACATACCCTTCGGCAAATTGTACAGAAGTCCGAGAAGTACAATTTGCTACTATGTCTGGCGTATGTGGACTATGAGAAAGCCTTTGATTCCGTCGAAATTTGGGCGGTGCTGCAGTCCCTTTAGCGGTGCCAAGTTGACTGTAGGTATATCGAAGTACTAAAGTGCTTTTAGAGTAGGACTACGATGGCTATCCGAGTACAGAACCAGAGTACGAAACCTTTCCAATTGCAGAGAGGTGTAAGACAGGGTGAGGTTATATCCCCGAGAGTTTGTTACCGTTGCATTGGAAGACGGTTTCAAGCTTCTGGACTGAAATGGATACGGCATTAACATCAATGGCGAGTACATCACTCACATTAGATTTGCCGACGATATAGTCCTTATGGCAGAATCACTGGAGGACCTAAGAACTATGCTCAATGATATCAATAGTGTTTCCCAACAGATAGGTCTTAAGATGAACATGTACAAAACAAAAATCATGTTTAATGTCTTCGTCACACCTATGCCGGTGGTTGTTGGGAGCACTAAGCTCGTAGTTGTTGACGAGTATGTATACCTGGAACAAATAGTCCGACTAGGTAAGTCCAACTTCAACCGAGAGGTCAATCGACGGATTCAACTCGCTTGGGCAGCGTTCGGGAAATTACGGCATATCTTCTCGTCAGGTATACCTCAAAACTTGAAAATGAGACTGTACAACCAGTGCGTGTTGCCAGTGATGACCTATGGAACTGAGACGTAGTCTTTCACCGCTGCTGGCTCAAGGTGGCTCAGCGAGCTATGGAGACGGCTATGCTCGAGGTTTCTCTGCGTGATAAACTTATAAATAAGTATATCCGCAGAAGAACCAGAGTGACCTGACCATAGCCCAACGGATTAGTAAGCTGAAGTGGCAATGGGCCGGTAATGGACTGGTATTGACATGGTTTATAGCTGGAAGAACCGACAATCGATGGGGAAAAAAGGTTTTCGAGTGGCGGCCTCTTACCGGCGGACGAAGTGTAGGCCGTCCCTCCACTAGATGGAGTGACGACCTGGTAAGTTATGCAGGAAGTCGATGGATGCAGGTGGCTCTGGACCGTGCTTTGAAGTATTCCTTGGGGGAGGCCTATGTTCACCAGTGGACTTGTGAAGGGCTGTAATGATGATGATGATGATGATATAAGAGAGACCAAATTCACATGCAAGCTTACGCATTACACTGGACTGATGGTAAAAACTGACTAATCTTCTTGGGCGGCTTGAAGTACGTTTTAATGGAAGCATGATTCAAGATGTAGCCAATCTTGTCCGTGACACCTCTCACATATGACAGTAAAGCAGGCACTCGCTCGTCTGTGGCAGGCTTCACTCGTTCACTGTGACCTAGGCGCGGGAACCGAAGCCTATTGTCGTGCAAAACTTGCTTGACGTGTTGTAGCTCGGCGGCCAGGTGTTTACTGTCACAGATTCCTCGTGCTCTCTGTAACAAAGATTTAACCACGGAAGCTAACTGTGAAGGATGGTGGTGAGAATCACCGTTTAAATATCTATCTGTATGGGTCTTTTTTCTATACACAGTGTGGCTCAAGGTGTTATCAGGATTCCGAATTACTAACACATCTAGAAAAGCTAAAGAATTGTTTGCCTCTAACTCCATTGTGAACAGAATTTTAGAATTTATAGAGTTAAGATGGTCTAAAAACGCAGTTACTTTAACATAATATAGAATTGTGAAAGTGTCACCTACGTAACGCTTGTGGAATCTTGGCTTTACGGGAGAAGTAAGCAGGGCTTACTCCTTAAAGTATTACATGAATATATGGGCGACATAGGGAGATACATGTGAGCCCATTGCCACGTCATCTACTTGCGTGTAGAACTCTTCCTTCCACAATAGGTAGCCAGATATTAGGCAGTGTTTGAGTAATACTGCATATTCTACGGGCAAGTTGTTTCCCTCTAGCCGTGTAGTAACGATCGAGATGCAGTCTTCAACATGTAAGCATTTGAACAGAGACTGTAGATCAAAACTGACCATAGTTTCATTGTCTGCCTTGCATTGTAGGTCTATAATCTCGCTGATAAAATGGTAGGAAACCTTTGTGTGCTCTTGTATGTCCCTTGAGAGGTGAAATTATTTTCGCTAAGTGTTGGGCCAATCTGTAAGTTAGTGAATCGATTTGGCTCACTATGAGACGTAGTGGAGCATTGGGCTTGTGTATATTTGGTAACCCATACAACTTCGGTGGTTTGGCTCGAGCTACTTAATGGCACCAGGTAAGTGTGAATTTATACCGACCGATTTCAGTCTTTTTCTCAAAGTTATTGTAACCCCTCGAACTTCTTGGAGCTTCATCTTACCTCCCAAGAAGTTGAGGTCCGATTTCTAAGAACGCTGGTAAGGATAGACCGGTCATTTCTGGTTATAATTTTTTTGTTAATGACCCTGTGCTCAAGTAACGTATACTGTCCGGTTTTCCGACATCTTTTGACAGATAAGTGTACAAGAGATTTTGATACTCCTAAAACTTGAACCACATGTTTCTGCGTGTGCCCAGTTTCAATTATACTAACAGCCCAAACAACTTGAGTAGCGTTAAGATCTGGCATTATCAGTTAATTTGTAGTAAAAATTCACACGATAAACAAGACAAAAAAATATTCGAAACCTATATTTAAATTGAAATTCAAAGTTGTTAAAATTTTTCTAAGTATGAAGGAACGAAATACTACGCAATAATTACATAAAAATATTTGAAATAAAAAAAATCCACTTAAGGAGCCAGTTCGTGCCCTACCTTGCACAAAAAAGTAAAAATATGAAAAATAATCTTATGAATTTTGAAATTTTTTGTGATAAATCATTATTTTGTATAACTTGCGGTAAATAATCATTTTTTTTTATAGGATAAGGGTGACAAACGAGCACACAGTCCACCCGATGGTAAGTGGTTGCTGCGGTCCATAGACATCTACATCTATCCTTTATTACAATTCAAAATGTAGATGCGTTGTCACCCGTGAGGACTGAGATGGATTGCCTCATTTCCAGTAAAAAGGGCCTCCGGCCACCTGCACTCACCAAGCGAATCGCAGAGGTAAACCTCTACTTCACGCTGGTATTCTGTGAGGTCGTGGTACCACCCCGGTTCGAGCCGGCCCATCCGTGCGACAGCAAACGCTGCCGCGTGGCTCTACCACTGTTAAAATCGTATGAATCATGAATCGTATTAGATAATTACTGAATAACAATCGTTGATTTTCGTGCATTTTGCGAAATGATACACACACGTCATTATGTCGATATCGTTAGTACGTTTGTCAAATTAATGTCGAATATTTTTACACATTGACTAATTTGTGCTTATGAAGTATATAGATTATGGTATGATTATTATTTACAGTGGTAGAGCCACGCGGCAGCTTTTGCTGTTGCACGGATGGGCCGGCTCGAACCGGGGGTGGTATCACGACCTCACAGAAAACCACCGTGAAGTAGAGGTTTACCTCTGCGTTTCGCTTGGTGAGTGCAGGTGGCCGGAGGCCCTTTTTACTGGGAATGAGGCATTCAATCTTAGTCCTCACGGCTGACAACGCATCTACATTTTGATTTGTAAAAGAGGATAGATGTAGATGTCTATGGGCCTCAGCAACCACTTACCATCAGGTGGACTGTGTGCTCGTTTGTCACCTTATCATGTAAAAAAAAGATTAAATCACATTTTTACTTGTGCTAATTCCTGCTGTCTTTACCGTTGCACTTTTCCTTGCTTTTGCTAAAGACTTATGCTTTTATTAACATATGGTCTCGATCACGCCTACTTATTGAAATACTGCTAATTACTACGGATATTCTGATAATTGCATCCATGATTTTGAGGTGCACTATTTGTCATCTTTGCGTCGATAAGATGCAAGGGCATTATGTATCCTCATTTCAATTTACTCTTCTTTCAACATGGAGTTATTTGCAACAGATATATTTAGTTTTAAATTTTTTTTTTATAGTTGAGAATTTATGGTCCTGCCGTGTTGCAAAATTAGTTACTAATCTGTAAATATTTACACCTTCTGCAGACACATGTCATAATAATATGTATCTTGAAAATAATTTTGTAAAGAATATAAATCTTTTACATTACTATGATTTAGATTTTATGAAAAACAGGTGATGTTAGTCTTATATTAAAAGGACCTTTCAGATCCTATACAAGAAAACCATTTTTCCAATGATCATTATATTATTATGATCCTTAAATTCTTAATTTCTTATTTACATATCTATATATATATATATATATATATATATATATATATATATATATATATATATATATATATATATCTTTAGCGCCTGACAATTTATATTCGGAAGTTACAATGACCTGCAACGAATGCTGTTCTAAAAAAATAAGGTAAATTTAATTAATAAAGTCCAATTTAAAACTAAACTGCAAGTTCTAGAGACTTTAAATGATATAATTTGGATGAAGTAATAAAGTGGAAAAAAATGTTGCATACGACATTCGTGTACCCCACTTTTGGTTGAGGCAAATTTCTATAGAGAATCTGGCATTCTCCTTTTTTTTATAGGATTTACACCAAAGATTATGTACAAAAGACGAGCTTAATGATATATGGCATTCTCTATCAGCTAACTTTCCGTAGAACAGAGAATGAGTTATAGGCAGTTAAATAAAAATCAATCTATAAATTTTACTATAAAAAAGTATATACGAGCATATATAATTTTCCATATCTAGTAAGGCTTCCTTGATTACCTAGGATACCAAATTTAATGAATAAATAGACAAAATGTAAAGAGAAAAATATTTGAAAACTACAAACAATCAATATTCGGTGTCGTAAAAGTGTCAACAGCTTTATTTATACAGTTAGTAAAACTTAAGTACATTACTTGGATTGTACTTAAAACTAACACACTAATAATTTTGTGTTCTAATAATTTAAAATAAAAATAAACATACAGTTGATTAGTAAACATTTCCTGCTTTTGAAGTCGGATAAAAGGAAAAAGTGCAGTGTAAACGCAAGAAAAAGCGTTGAAGTTACTGTATGTACTAACCTAATATCAATAAATGGTTTAAACATTTGAAAAAACAATTATATCCCAGAAAAAATATGTAATTGAAAAAAAATCCTAGATTGGTACACACGTCTTTCGGAGTTTTTGTTTTTTTTTATAGGATAAGGGTGACAAACGAGCACACTGTCCACCTGATGGTAAGTGGTTGCTGCGGCCCATAAACATCTACATCTATCCTCTATTTCAAATCAAAATGCAGATACGTTGTCACCCGTGAGGACTAAGATGGAATGCCTCATTTTCAGTAAAAAGGGCCTCCGGCCACCTGCACTCAACAAGCGAAACGCAGAGGTAAACCTCTACTTCACGCTGGTATTCTGTGAGGTCATGGTACCCACCCCGGTTCAAGCCGGCCCATCCGTGCGACAGCAAAAGCTGCCGCATGGCTCTAACCACTGTTACTCTACTGTTTTTTGTACTACTACACTGTTTTCAGCTTCGTCGTTAAAAGAGTTGATGTGTAGAGCTGCCAAGTTCCTGCAGTTTCTTAAATTATAGCTATAAAAATATACAATGTTTTTCAATTGATTTAAAATAAAACTTGTTAGGTTCTTTGAGAAAAAATTTGTAATTTGAAAACTTTATACTATGTGTGTTCGGCTCAGGGCTTATGATTCTAGACTTTATTTTACAATAGCATATAAATTTTAATCCATTCCAAATCAGGATAGCGATAATCCAGACGGTCCAATCCTCTTTAAGTGCAAATAGATTTTAAGCTTAGCGAGCATGAGGATCCGTCTTGACGTTCAGGGATTGAATTTTAATGATAAATAAAACACAAGGAATTAAACCTAACGTTAATGATAATGAGATCTGTTACGTTTACCTTTTCTGTAAATATTATTAAAAAAATAGTCTTTATTAATTATAAAATAAAATTAGTCCTCAGGGGTAACAAACAACGCGTCTGAATTTAGATTCTGAATCGAGAATAGATGTAAATGTCTATGGGCCACAGCATCCATAAAACGTCATGAAAATACGGAAAACAAGTGATTTTTTTTATTTTTTATCATATTCTTGCATTGTCATCCGAATTTGAACTATATTTAAAATTTCAAGTTATCGGTTCATCGGGATTTTAGTTTTAAATCAATTACTAAATTCCACCCGGAACGACAGACAAACAAGAAAGTGAGTTAATAAAAACGTGATAAAAATAGCAGTCATGGTGAATAAAATTAATAATGTTTATTATGCTATATAATTTAAAATAGCAGATGTAATTTAGAATAACGTATTCGAAATAGTAAACATAGACACAGTTAAAAATAAGAAAGTAAAAATAATAAAAATACTTACGTCAACTTTGTGGTTAACAACGAAAGGACAACAAGAAATTTTATCATATTTTAAATTTTCGAATTTTACGAGCATTCCCGTATTGAACATAACGACAAAGTTTCGCACATGTATGTGGAATGGCTTAGAGAAATCTTATTTATTGCTTAGATATTGCCCGTTAAAACTTTTCGTTGTTCGCACTAATAGGACTGTTCTCTATTATAACAAACAATTGATTTGAACAATCATGCATATATTTCAAGGTTTATAAGTGATTTCAAGTTTTAAAGGTGAAGCTCCATTCAATTCGTTCAATTTGTACCGTTTTTCTTATACTATATTGGCAAACCACAAAAAGATCACAAACTACTCATAATAAAATGACGTATTTGATAAAAAGTCTATAAAATTAGCCGCATGGCGGCAGCATAAGAAGCGATAATGGTAAAAGCAAGTGGGTTTTATGGTCATATAAATGGCGATGCAATCATGACATATATCTTGTATTATTATATATATATTGTATACTATAAATATAATGCACTCAAGACCAAATTTCGGTCACGGTGGAAAGTATCAAAGGAGATTAGACATTATTACACTTAGTCATAGCAGCGCTATTTACATACACTTATGGCCTGACGGGACGGCAATCGGACAGGATCGGAAAGAGATCTTACAGCTATACGAACTTTTCAAGGCACGGTGGTGAAACACCACCAAATTTCTGACTCAGCGCTGCTACTGAGAATATCGTGACATAAATACCCAATAACTGATCATGGCTCGACCTGGAATTTGAACACTGGACCACATGACAAACGAGGCAATCAAAATAACTCGTATATTATGTGATTTAGTATGTAGGTGGAGTAGTAATTCCTGTATTATCGGTTATAAAATCATTGCTAGTATCAGTTTTTTAAATACTTAAAAATACCTGATGTAACTCACTCCGACTGGTGACCGGGAGACGTCCAGTAAAAAAATTGTCAATCTGTAACCGTAGTAACTGTGGCGAAACCATGTAGTAAGAGATTTTTGCTGTGCCGAAACATGCACTTGCCATCAGGCGAACAATGTTAAAACACCCTTATTCTATATATAAGAAGTCCAGACAAATTGGTCTTTGGAGCCCGACATGAACTAGCGACCTATGGATATTGTTTTAATATTGAACTTACTCTGAAACTTGAAAACAGGTTCAAAACAGCTGAGTTTAAGTTGATAATTGAAGACGTTTCGTGCTTTTTTCGATTTATTTTTCGGAAAACTCGGATCTTTGGAAAATAATGGAATATATTTTTTTGCTACAAAGAAGTGCGCCTTATTTCGTTTTCTAAGCGCATTAATGCAGATTTCTTTTGTAGAAAGCGGTTATCCGCTCGTATTGGAGACATTATTTTTATGTGGATAAGCTCATGAAATTTCCTCCTGAGAATAAGTTTATCGTGCATTGGATTTGAAGCAATATTCGTTAGTGCGGTTTACTTACTGTTGCTTAGACATAGTTAAATAACATGAACATATTAGACCGATGAGAAAATTGTATTTTGTTTTTGTTACAACAGATTACAATTGAAAGTTTATTTATTAAGGTGTAATAGGAAATATATAGACAATTTTCTTTAAATGTTCTGCACACGTAGTACCCTGCTGATTGACAAACGAAAGTCTGACCACCATCAGATGGCGGTAGTGCCCAAAATATCGACCTCAAATATCGCAGATTAACGATATAAGTTATGAGCAGAATGACTAGCACGAGAATATATTTAAACTGGCGAAACAGAAACAGAAACGGAAAGATAAACTTTATTAAATACAGATTATAAATAATAGTTATAGTTCTCGAGTCTGCAGGTGGGCATACTAATGTTTTTTTTAAAGGATAGGGTGACAAACGAGCACACAGTCCACCTGATGGTAAATGGCTACTGTGGCTCATAGACATCTACATTTATCCTCGTTTGCGAATCAAAATGCAGATGCGTTGTCACCCGTGAGGGCTAAGATGGAATGCCTCTTTTCCATTAAAAAGGGTCTCCGGTTTTCTACACTCACCATACGAAACACAGCAGTGTTAAGCTGCTATTTGAAGTTGGTATTCTGTGAGAGCGTGGTCCTTCCCCGGTCGAGCCGACCCATGCGTGCTACAACTATACTACCAATATAGCTGCAGCATGGCTCTACCACGTAACCATGCTGCTCGCGTCTGTAGGGATTTCTTGAATCCTGATTCCCCTACACGTATTCCCCCGTACACATAACCCCTGGTTAGTGCTAAACGAGCAGCACTACATACTGGTGGTAGGTTGGTCCTCTACTGGTGAGAGGCCTGGCCGAGGGTTAGTTACCACCCACTTGGCAAAGACATGCCGCCAAATGATGCAAATCGTGTTCCTGTATGATATTAAGCGAAACCATTTCTTAGGGAGAATGGGTCTGGGCAGTTGCCTTGCACATACCAACCGGTTGCAACGCGGCCGTTTCTTAGTGTCAGGTGCCTGGTTATAGAGAATAGCGGGATCCCAAGCACGGTTGCATCGCTGGCCGACCATAGATAGTTAGAGGCACAATTAATGAGACAACCAGTCATAAAAACTGCCCCGAAATATTACGAAAAATCCTGGGATGGCTCCACCATGCCGGATGGCGATCGGAGGAGAGAGCCTAGTTGCGATTTCCAGATCTTCCATTTCTATTTCCGACGTCCTCACGATCTCCACGCTAGGTACTATCGAGCTGGGATTCTGTTTGCGTCCATAGGTTATATGTGTGACGCCTCGTCCACCTGTCATTCTCTCAACCTATTCACTCCAACCATTTATGGAAAATAGGAAAAAAAATTGTTAGTTTGCACAGCGGTTGCACTCCCTCTCCATCAAAGTGCACCTCACAATTATCCAAAACTTGCACTGTAATCTCAATGCAGTCCACAACTACCTTGAGACTGACAAGCTGCACTTAATCTTCTTGACTAAGACGCAGATCAGATGTCCTCTAGATGCGGAGTACCTTGGCTACCCTGGGTATACATAGGAGTATAATTTCCATCAGTCCACCGGAGTCTGTTCACGTCCACAACGACGTCTGCTGTAAGCTTCTCCGTCACCTTGAAGACTCCACCTTCTCTACGATCTGGGTATTGATAGAAACAGAAATAGATGAAATTATTTATTCTTGTATCTACAGATCGCACAGCGGTGACCATGAGACAACTAGGCTGTTTGAACATCTCAGTAAAGTCTTTGATGTGGCTCTAAATCGGTACCCTAATGCAAATACTTTAATTCCCGTCCTCAGGACTGATTGTTCCCATACCTGAAGACCGACCACGCTAGGAGAGAGGCGTGGAATTTTGCCTTGTCGCTAAGGATATCCCACCTGGTACAACAAGCGACTAGTGTACCTAATGTGGACGGGCACACAGTCAACTGTCTCAACCTTCTGCTGCCGCCAGACAGATACCATGTTCATGTTACCTCACCCTTGAGAACTTCTGATCACTGTCTGGTGAAATCTGTGTCGTATTATTCCCCACCTAACTACGGTTTCCTCGGGGTGCTGCAAGATTGGCGATACAAGTCAGCAGATTGGGATGAGATGCGGCATTTCTTTGCATGGTGGTCTGCTACTCTTCTCAAGACCCGCCGAGCTGTGCAGATACCACAACCGATGTGATACGTCAAGCGATGGAGTATTTCATCCCCTTTGCTGACGTGCCTATTGGTGGTAAAGCTCGCCCGTGGTTCAATGCCGAGTGCGCTCATGCTGAAAAGCACAAGCATATGGTGTACTTATCCTGGGTCGATGCTCGGGACGGCAAAGTTTCGGATGTTAGCCTTAATAAGAGAGCATTTAACCAAGCCGCCAAGTTTTGCAAAAAGGCACTACGCCAAGCCACAGTTTCGACTACATTAAACGAACAAGCTCTCTGTCAAACCATTTAACAGTAGAGCTTTTTGGCCTCTCGCCAAAGCGGTCGAGACAAACTTCCGTCGGTATACACTGCCTCCGCTGGTAAAACCAGATGGTTCACTGGCGCATGTGCCTAAGGAGAAAGCGGACTTATTTACTTCTCTTTTTGCTTGCAATTCGCGTATGGACAGTAGTACCAACGTACCACCTCAATTACCTCACTGCGGTACCTCAATGTCAGAGGTCCGTATTACCAACAAGGGGGTTCTTAAAATCTTGCGAAGTCTAGACGTGAACAAAGCTAGTGGATCTGAAGGTATACCAGCTATAGTTCTAAAGGTCTGTGCACCTGAGTTGTCTCCTGTGTTGACACGCTTGTTCCGCCTCCAATTTTTCGGCCTCCTCATTTTGCAGGCATTTGCCAGAGTTTGGCACGCTAGTCTATTGGGCAATCTTTAAGCGTACGGCTTATCCCCTGGCCTGATTGTCTGGGTCAAGTAATTTCTGAGTGAACGGTCTTTCCGGATCGTCGTCGATGGCTGCTCATCCGATACTGTGGCAACTAACGCCGGTGTTCCTCAGGGGTCTCTTCTCTCCGCAAATTTCTTCCTGCTGCATAATTATGATCTGCTTCCACCCGGTATTTATGGGTATGCAGATGACAGCACAGTTGTGGAAAGATAGCAAATAAGTGCCCGGGCCATTCGGGATCAAATCCTGTCAGAAAGTAAGGCTATTGTAGAGCGTGTGAGTTTCACACTACAGGCAGTCTCCGAAGGGAGCAATGCCAACCTCTTGAAAATTAACGCCTCTAAAACACAAGCGTGTCTTTTAACCGCTAAAAAAAGCCCGCTCACCTTGGCTCATACTTTCCGGAATGTATCCTTGGAGTACACGGACCGTCTTTAATTGGTAGGGGTTGAATTTTTTCGTACCTCAACTATGGGCGGTTCATTGAGTCCAGAACCAAAGCAGCCGCAAAAAACTGTCATTGTAATTCTGCGGAGGTACTTCACGCTGGGGTAGCTTCTTACCTTATATAAAGCGCAAGTCCGGTCGTGCATGTAGTACTGCTGTCACATATGAGCTGGTGTTGCAAAAAGCCACCTGGCAGCATTGGACTCAGTGGAGAGATGTGCTAAGATGCTCTTTGGTGACCTTGATTTGGTTAAAACTTGTCAGCCACGAGCACAGGCGTGAAGTGATTTATTTTATTTATTTATTTATTTATAATTGATTACAACGGCTTGCGCCAATGACAGTAATTAATAGGTAAAACTAAACATATAACATAATTAACATAATTCAAAAACAAAAAACAATTCAGAGATCAAACATGCTTAACAATAACTAGAGGAAATAAAATAATATAAAACAGAATAAAGTGATAACAACATACAACTTATTTACCTAACAAACATGGCTTTCACATAACATGAGACAGTTTGACATGATCACCTTGAGTGTGTCATTAAAGATGTCATATTCCGGGACTGTCTCCATTAAGGAGTTTAAAGCACCATGCATGCGACACAACGGGGATTGCGCGCGCGACACAGTGCGGCAATGGGATGTGGCAAACAGCCGGTGTCGTCGAGTAGGCCTATGACGCAGGTAGTTGTTAGGCACATAAAGTGTACACAAAGTATTGTGCAGCTCTGGGGAATCTACCATGCTCCTTAAATTTTTTATGGCTATTGTGATCTGATCTCTGGCTCTACGCACTGAAAGCGAATTATATCCTAACATTCCCAGCAAGAAAAAAATAGGATACATAAATGGATAATATCCGTAAATCTTCTTATATAAAAAACGCAGGAAGGCTTTCTGAACCTTTTCAATCAACAATTCATATGTGGATTCGTGGGGATTCCAGACGGCTGCAGCAAATTCTAACTTTCTTCTAACTAGACAGTTAAATAATAATTTGATGACAATAGGATCATTGAAATCACGGGTATTGCGTAGGAAAAAACCTAGGCGTCTGTAAGATTCTGAAGCTAGGGCAGACATGTGTGCATGGAAAGTCAATCCGCAGTCAAATGTCACACCAAGATCTGTAATGGTTGACACGCGCTTTATTTCAACATCTGCTAAGGTATAGGTGGCATGTGTAGGTTATAACTTGCGGCTAAAGGTCATGACGTAACATTTGCCGGCGTTAAACATCATTTTATTATTTATACTCCACTTATGGATTCGGTCGATGTCACTTTGAAGATGTTCGGGAGTTACATCCTTATCAATCACTTGGACTTATTTCAAATCGTCAGCATATAGGAGGCATTTGGCATACTTTACTACTTTAATGAGATCGTTAACCATAATAAGAAAGAGAAAGGGGCCTAAAACTGAACCCTGGCTTACACCTGAGCGCATATGATATGACTTCGAAATAAAGGATCCATGGCTGACATACTGTTTTCTATTTGAAAGGTAATCAGCAAAAAAATTTAGAAGTTTTGGGGTGAAACCCATGCTGTATAATTTATTTAATACAATATCGTTATCCACTACATCAAACACCTTTTTAAAATCTAAATATAGCACATCTACTTGTTGACCTTTATCCATGTGATGAGATATATAGTCAACGAGGGATAACAAGTTAGTCTCTACTGATCAACCCGGTCGGAAGCCATGCTGCTCCTCACAAAGCCGCGTATTTACCTGCGCGTATATTTCTTTGTGAGCAATATTCTTAAATAGTTTTGCTGCGCACGATAGTACTGCGATAGGACGATACTCTTCAACCAAGGTCTTATTGCTTGTTTTAGGTATCGGAGTGACTTTCGATATCTTCCACTGTTCTGGGTATATGCCGGTGTTTAAAGCCAAGTTAAAAATATAGGTAAGTACAGGAGCAAGAATTTCCTTGCATCCTTTTAAAAATGTAAGCTGGGACTTTATCTGGACCCACAGAACTAAGTGGTTTTAACTTATTTATTCCTGATTTTACTTGTGATACGGTAAAAAAGCTTATGTTGACATGTCTATCGCATGACAAGGGAGTACTAGATATATTGTTGAAATCCAATATGGGACTATTGGGTAGAAACACACTAGCAAAATAATTTGCAAAGGTATCTGCAGCTTCACTATTGGAAAAACTACAGCCTTTGTAGGTGGGCATAGTGGGCTCAAAGTCACCCTTAGTTCTAAGGCTACTAATATGATTCCAGAATTTTTTTTGGATTATTCTTAATGCCATTTTCAACAGTTGCTAAATAGGCATTGTATGCTGACTCGATGCGTCCCTTGAGTTCTAACCGCAGTATGGAAAATGCCTTGTAGACATTCTGATTATTATATCGTTTCCATTCTTTGTGGAGTTTAATTTTGCGATTTAGATCTTTAATTATATCATGTGAAAACCAGACAGGATAGCGTTTCCTGTTTGAAGCTTGTCTGCTTTTCTTAGGTACGCAAAGATCAAAAATATTATATAAAACTTCATAAAATTGACCAGTCGCAGATTGCACATCTGAGGCATTAAATACACAACCCCAATCCACTGTAGACATCATCTCATATATATATATATAAGAGTTAGCTTTATTAAAACTCCAATCAGAGGTTAAGTCAAAGTTACTGGGCTTAATATTTTCGTTACAAGTATTTGATAAGATGTTAAGAGCAATATCCAAAGGACGATGGTAGGAGTCCACATTAACAATGCCCTCAGTGTCTGAACTATTTACTTGCACTGCGCAACTAGAGCCCTTTATAAGTACAACATCTAATTTACCGCCAAACTTATTATAAACGTTATTCCTGTCAGACAAGGAACAAAATGAGAGGAAATAACCATAATAATTACATACATTTTTAGAAGCACTATTTAAATTAATATCACCAATAATAAGTACGGTTCCTTTAAGGTCATTTATAAAACTCACAACTTTAAAAAACCAATCAAAATATACAGAGTCTGTAGCGCTGGGAGTTATGTACACTACACACACTGCTGCACTGCTCTTCCAGTAGGAAAATTTCACCCAGAGATCATCGCCATTAAGACTTTCAAACTCACGTACTCGGGTAGGTGTGATACCTTGCTTAGACGCTAATAGGACACCACCGCCGTAGCCGCATCTGTCTCGGCATGTTACATTCCATCCGCTGAGGACTAACTCAGAACCCTCAAC
The DNA here is from genome assembly GCA_033319125.1 of Parnassius glacialis. NCBI lineage: Eukaryota > Metazoa > Arthropoda > Insecta > Lepidoptera > Papilionidae > Parnassius > Parnassius glacialis. The sequence goes on along the minus strand of JAVANC010000021.1, from coordinate 44,396,882 downwards.
AGAAGAGTCTAGGAATGTCTCAGTGGCTCCCAAGGGGTCATTTTCCATGAGCGACAAATTAGTTCTCCACAAATTGAGTTTGATCTTAATGCCGCGAACATTCTGATAAAAGATGCCTAACGAGGTTATTCTTTTCCGGACTGTAAACTGGTAAGATGGCTCAGAATGTAGAATGTTGACGCAGTTATAGAAAAAACTGCGAGTTTATCTGTTGCGATTCTTTAGGTAATTCATTTAGGCTTTGATTTTCTAGGTAGCAGTCAACCTCCTGGTGCAAAGTATTCAGGTTGCCTAGATTAAGAATTAGGTCTTGCAAATCTGATACGACAATCTTTAAACCATATCTATTTAAAGAGCCATAGCGTTTGTTGTACGTACCATGGTCATATGGTGGGTTAAGATTTGAATCTAGGATGTGCGCGTAATTAAATGAGTTTACATCTAAATAAAGAAGGTTGTTAAAAGTTTCTATGCGACTGATAAACATTATGTTAACATTCTTCATATACTTAAAAGTGGGTAAGCAAATTATAAAGTTTGTGTGTATAAGGTTTAACAATTTTCCTCTGAGAAACATGACAAGCTCTATGTAGTTATGGGTTGCACGAAAATCTTCCTCGCCAATAAAAATAATGCAATAGTCCAAATAATTAAAATCTTTCACTTTTCCCTCAATTCCGTCTAAAGATTGACGTAGGCCACATTTAGGTTTCCGATAAATGACAGATATCATAATTATTTAAACTGGTTGATTCGGCCATAGTATATAGTCTGTTAGAGGTGTCACTGCATATGAAGGATATTTTCTGTTTTCTGGACCGATATTCTGTTGTTTGCCTTGATTTTCCTTGCGTGTTTCGATCTACGTTAGTTATACTTGTATCTGTGTTATTGACTATTATAGTTTTATTGACAGTTTTATTTACATTCGAAGATAGAGAGTGTTCTTTTGTCTCGATACGGTTTTCCAGCCTTCCTTATCATACTCGTTCGGATCAAATTCACCTTCTGTGTTTACTGCACTGTGGCACCTCGACTCGGCGCTCTGGCCAACCGACGACGCTGCAGGTAGCAATGATGTCACCCTTGGTTCGCCGCTCCATATCGCTCAACATCGTATTCTAGCATCCATTCAATACGGACGACCGTTGTCTCAGTCCCGCTGATTTACGTACATTTTGTTGTAAGTTTACCCTCAACATTTCTCGGTATTCTTGTATATGATCACCGGAATTGTTTTTCTGGTTATTTACTGGTTCAATTAACGTAGAATCGTTTATATCATGCGAGAGATCAACTGGCCCATTTTCATACAGCTGTAATTCTCCGCGCCTTACATTCATGTTCTGTGGAGATACATGCAGTATTGAGTCATTTCTCAACTGTAGTAACTCAGATCTGCACTCACTCATTAGTTGCTCTTTTGTGACATAGTTAGCTTTAACTACATCTAGTTCACTTTGCACTTTTAGTAAGTCTTTTAGTAATTTCGTGCAATCAAGATGATCAAAAAGAATAGGGGGTAATTTCTCTAACTCGCGAGCCACAAAAATAGGTATAATGTTGGGTTCAGTCGATTTAAAAAGGTTCTGTTAAGTGTTCTTACGATTTATCTTTATTTTGTCCGTAGGAATAGCTTCAAACAATAACGACTTAGCTTGTTTAATTTCTTCGCTCGTAAATGACGTTGAACATATCCTCACCAGAGTTTCCTCGTCTATTATCGATATTTTGTTCTGAATATAGGATAAAAGCTCGTTATCACTATATTACACGTGTTACACTTAATAGTTTCCGGCATTTTGAGTATGTCTATCAACACGGCTCAAGAAGTACGCTCACAGCACCCAGTACGGGGGGATGCATATTTAAAACGTAAATAAAAAATCGAGTAAACAAACCTATAATATTAAATAATTTGATAAAATATATTATACAAAAATATTTGACTTTGACTTTGACAGCTTACTTTTTTTGAGTTATATCACAAAACTTAATTACTCTTCATCAAGAGAAGAACGCCAACTTCATACTAAAAAACGGAAACACGTGTTATGTTTGTATACGAAAAGCGCTACGGTGGACGCCCATATAAAACTTTTTAGCGGGAATTTCAAACCTTTGTATTCTGTAACTTTAAACTTTTTATTAAGGCTTATTCGAGTAATTTTGGCTCAAGCCTCACAAACCTATGGGGTAAATTCCCATATATTTGAGTGGTTGCACCAAAATTACTCGAATATAATTTAGATTAGTATGTGGGATAAAATAAAACTATAAATATGTATAGTTATGTAATTTTATTTTCTGGAAGACATGATTGTTTATAGACTACACATTATTATTGATGTTTTTTATTGCTTTTGCACGTAATATTTCCACGCACGTTACTAATATATAACACATGTTATTTTCAGAGAGTTATTCTTTACAGAACGTTAACGTAAATTTAGATCAGCAAAATTCTTATGATGAAAACTTTACTCAGCCAAACTACGTGATCTGAAACAGATACAATTCGAGTCAATATAGTTATAAAACCTACAAATAACGGCCAATAAATTCGAAATGTTTATAGCCTTACCACATATTGTCATAAGTTTTTCTTTTCCTATCATAGGAAACTTACAGAAAGTGATCAGATGATTTTTGTGCTTTTTATTTACACAACACTTAACTTACTTTCGATGATGATCACAAATCTTGCATAAAACTTTGAAATAATAAATTCATTTATAGTCTTTATCTTATACAGAATTAACATCTCACAAAAAATCTTTACTGTACATTCACGACGATATTATGACTGTATATTTGCATACATACGAAAATGAATTTAAGCAAAAATGAATAATAAGTATTAAAAACTAAACCTATGAAAATAAATTTTAATACATTTCAGAAAATATTTTCAATATGAAAGACGTTGACAAACAAAGGTCATTTTTTCTTCTTCTATTAATTCATGGCTACTTTTGATAAAATTCTGCTAAAATTTAATAATTTTATTTAAATCAATAATAGGTAAACTAATTGTGCGAATCTCAGAGTAATATGTATGTAATTATACTTTAAAAAGCAAACCAATAAAAGTTTAACACCGAATTAATATTTTTATTTTCTTTCCATATAATATGAATTTGTTTATCTAATTTTTAAAATGGCAATCTAAAACAAAATTAAAGAAAGAGACAGCGATATTTTATCTCGCTTTATTTTAACAAGCCCAACACGAATATTGACAAAATCATGATTGTGTGCAGATTTTTCAGCTTTCATTAAAAGTTGCCTCACCCAATTAGATTAAAATTAATTAATTAGAATTAAAGTAACTAGTCACTCGGTATTCTATAGGTTGCATTTCGGTGAGTGTGCGCAGAAATTACACGCTTTATTCCTCTCTCTCCTTTCCATAATCGGACAACCAGGCGGTGGGCGGGTATTCACCCCTTTGTTGTCGATACTCCACGCATTAGAAGCAAACGGTTTGCTTCGTCCATTGTAATACGTACAGCAAAGGAGTGGAATAATTTGCCGGCGTCTATCTTTCCATCCAAATAAAATCTGGGCGTCTTCAAGACAAGACTAAATAGTCTTTTGTTACACTAAGACAGTGCAACTTTACCATCTAAGTCTCTATCACTACTTACCACCAGGTGCGATTGTGGTCAAGCACTGGCTTACAATAAGTAAAAAAAAAACTAGGTATTTTTTTGAGTGAGTTTATTAAATTTAAACAATAAATCGTTTTCACTCATCATTCAACTTTCTGCATATCCTACCAAGTTGCCACTCCATCTAATGCAGCGCCGCCCTACACTTCACTTACCGCAACGAGGCTGCCACTCGAATTCATTTTTCTCCATTGATTGTCAATGTGTGCAGTTGGCTCAGGACGACGCTTTGCTGGGAAAGGCCTATGTTCAGCAGTAGACTTCTAAGGGAATGTAAAGATTATGTTGATGATTCATTCTTCCTTATGGCTTACTAAATTCCACTGCTGACATTGGTTTATAAACTTGCCTTATAAGCAGCTTGGCAGGCAGGTTGGCGACCGCAGTTTGTTTAAAATTTTGAGTTGAATTTGAGGTTTTAAGATGATGCTGCTGCCCATCTACTCTTTCAATTCCTTCTGTCGCTTCTAACGACACCCACGGAATGGTATCGTAGATCCTCTAACGGCGTCACTACACGCCGTGAGAGAAGAGACCTATTAATTTTATAAAAATACCCATTTGTATAGTATTCAATTTCGATATTAGATAAAAAAATACACAATATATGCAAAGACAACTAATGTGTTGAATTACTAGTAGGTAAATCTAGAACTTGCCTACCTGGTAAAACATGCAGGAAGTCGATGGATGCAGATGGCTCAGGACCGTGCTTTGTGGCATTTCTTGGGGTAGGCCTATGTTTAGCAGTGGCTTTGTGAAGGGCTGTAATGATGATGATGATTATGAAACCTACAAAATGCAACGCTTAGGGAGACGAGTCAACTTAACACAATTTAACCTGATGGTGGTCTCATGATATTGTCTTACAGATCAAATGCTAAGTAGCGAAGGAAAGCAAGGAGAGGTGCCGGTAGCATTCACCATACTCCCTACAAGGGAGTCCAGGTCGTCATAGACTGTTAGTACCTTGCTCTAAGTTATCGTAGGAGTTTGAATATGGCCTAGGGTATTTGAAGGTAAAGCATTTAAGTAACTTTGAATTAACTTAATTTTTTGGTTTTATTTCAGCTTGAACTAAATTAATTATCAACACAACAACTGCCCATTTCGGAATTCAAAATTCTGTTCTCGCAGGAATTCAAAAAGTTAGTCTGTTTCCAACATTCTCTAATTAAATTCTTGAAAAATTGATACTCAAATTATGTATGGTGAACTGTGCATTTTTATTTTATATGTAAAATGCACAGTACATTATTCGTGTAAATAAATACAATACACAAAATAGACTTCGAAACTTTATGAAAGAAGTAAATGATCAAACCTTTATAAATTAAACTGATACGAAGAAATGAGAACCAGAGTGACTGACATAGCCCAACGAATTAGTAAACTGAAGTGACAATGGGCCGGCTATTAAGCTGGACGGGAAAAAAGGTTCTCGAGTGGCGGCCTCGTACCGGCAGACGAAGTGTAGGGCATCTCCCTACTAGATGGAGTGACGACCTGGTAAGACATGCAGGAAGTCGATGGATGCAGGTGGCTAAGGACCGTGCTTATGATATTCCTTGAGGGAAGCCTATGTTCAGCAGTGGACTTGTGTAGGGCTATAGTGATGATGATGATGAAGAAATGAGATTTCAATTTAATTGTTTACTGAATCAAATTCGGATGACGCGCCATCCATCTTTTCTGGGCTTCCCTTTCGTATATCCATATTCAACATTTTCTTGACACGATTTTCATCCATTTAGATAATATGTCCATACCACGCTTAGCTATTGCTTCCCAATTTTCTCGGGACTAGTGATAATTTCAATTCAACATTTCAATACAACCGAAATACATGATACGTGCTAGAGCCATGCTGCAGCTATGTTATGGTAGTAGACTTATGGGTTGGCCCCAACCAGGAAAGGTCCATGCTGTGAGAGCAACAATACCAAAGTAACATAACAGCTTATTGCTGCTGTGTTTCGACGAGAGACACTTTTTACTGGAAACGAGGCTTTACCTAATATGGATATTATAATCATTATTACAATCTATCAAAGTCTACTGCTGAACATAGGCCTCGCACACATTTTTCTTCATAAGGGGGATACTAGGAAAAGTAGCTATCTATCACTTGCTTCATTTCCCTTTTTCGCCCTTTACGACACCGACTGGATGATATGTAGTAGTAGATATGGGTTATGCATTTTTTAAATATACAGTAGCAACACCCTATTAACAGGTAATTACATAGTTACTACACCGTAAAACACGGGCTAGTGGTACGTTTCACTCAATAGGGATGCCATTGCGGGTGGGATAGGGAAAACAAAACCCGGCACCTGATTCATATAGAGGTAGTGTAACTTTCAAATACGGATGTTTTGAGTGTGATGAGACCATATTTTTTATACGTTAAAATGGAACTCAATTTTAAGACCAAGTAAAAAGAACTTGAGACAGAAGGATAATGTTGAACTCTTGTATATTACATAGTTACATAGTGAAAATAAAAACTGATTAAGGCTTTAAGTGTTGAAATTAATCTAAATCCATATACATTTAGTATATTTTATATTTACACAAATCTTTAAATATATATCTTTTTACCTTCCACTGTCTAAATTCATCTACACAAGGAAATATTTTCTATTGGATTTATCCAATATTTCTTCCCCATTTATTGGTAACAGGTTCGTATTTATTACCCAGATACTGGACGTTAAAACTTTTTATTGGCTACCATAATAGGATTATATTTCATAGCAGACGCTTGTATAAAAACTTTTTATCATATTTTATCTTTAACAAGAAGTTTATATTTGTAAGTTAATTTTATTGGCCCTGAAAATAAGAAAAGTCAGGGTAGAATAATCATTAAAGAGATAGTAATGTGTAGTGTTATGCTACTTACATATCATTTTACATCTATTTTTCCATTCTGTTTTTGATTTTCTGCATTCATATTTTGCATCACCTTTATTTCCATAGGATCCTGTAACATTTTTAGACCATAAGAACACAATATCAAATCATTTTCACTTCGTATTTTCACGCTACCAGCACTTTTAAATCGGTGTCAGTGGAGTCTACCTTTTTCAATCTTTTATTTAGTTCTCCGTAACTCTGCAATTTCGGGTTTCGTGCGCGCTGTTGCGCTACCTTTTTTCCTATATCAATAATATCTCATTTCTTACTTAAATCTTGCCGTTTTTCAATTATGAGCCTGAAACCAAAAATTGACATGTTTTGACATCCTTGTTTATCTGGTTGTCATGGCAATTTTTATTCAAATTCGTTACCGGTCTGATATTTTTAATTCAATATTTCCACATAAATACTCTTTTCCTCTGGGCCATTTACAAAAATTTGCTTTTAATTTGAATTTCCTGTTCTCTCTAAAAAGGTATAAAAGCCGAACAATCGGTCAATACGGGGAGTCTCGCTTCAGCTTCCAAACTTGAAGCTTCTCCTAAAGGCCTTATCCCGGGGCCGCACTGCCCCGGGAGATCCCTGCAGTCCAGGCGCTGCTGACGTTGAGAAGATCCTCAGCTCTGTGGGTATTGAGGCAGACTCCGAGAAACTGAAGAAGGTCATCTCGGAACTCAATAGCAAGAGTGAAGAGCTGATCGCGCAGGGTCGTGAGAAGTTGTCGACCATGCCCGTCGGTGGAGCAGCGCCCGTGGCCGCGGTCGCCGCTGCTGTAGCGCCAGCAGCTGAGGAGAAGAAGGAAGAGAAAGAGACCAAGAAGGAAGAATCTGAGTCTGACGATGAAGATATGGGCTTCGGTCTCTTCGACTAAGCTTGCTTGCGATTAAGTTCTTTATCTTTATCTTCACTTGGGAGCGGCTGACTACTCCCTTTATTTTCTTTATCTTTATCTTCACTTGGGAGCGGCTGACTACTCCCTTAATTTTCTTTATCTTTATCTTCACTTGGGAGCGGCTGACTACTCCCTTAATTTTCTTTATCTTTATCTTCACTTGGGAGCGGCTGACTAATCCCTTAATTTTCTTTATCTTTATCTTCACTTGGGAGCGGCTGACTACTCCCTTAATTTTTTTTTCCACGCAGGAGCGGATGATAACTCCTTAAATAAGCCTGAATGTCCTTTCGAAAACACACTTTTAGAGTGATGTCTCTTCGACTAAAGCTTGCTTAAATTAATTTTTTTTCCACGCAGGAGCGGATGACAACTCCTTAAATAAGGCTGAATGTCCTTTCGAAAACACACTTTTAGAAGGGTATTCATTGAATGTGAACTCCACCCTTACCTGAATGCAGATGATTAATGTAAGAGATAGTATATCTGATTTTGCCTGTTGATGTCTGTTTCTGAAAAGCTGTGTTTTTATGGTTTATTTTAGAATGTACATGTCAAATTTTTGCTGAGTCAAAAATTTTCCAGGGTCGGGGGGAAAATGTAGTGTTATTCTACTAACATATCATTTTACATCTATTCTTCCATTCTGTTTTTGATTTTTCTGCATTCATATTTTGCATCACCTTTATTTCCATAGAATCCTGTAACGTTTTTAGACCATTAGAACACAATAACAAATCATTTTCACTTCGTATTTTCACGCTACCAGCACTTTTTAAATCGGTGTCAATGGAGTCTACCTTTTTCGATCTTTTATTTAGTTCTCCGTAACTCTGCAATTTCGGGTTTCGTGCGCGCTGTTGCGCTACCTTTTTTTCTATATCAATAATATCTCATTTCTTACTTTAATCTTGCCGTTTTTCAATTATGAGCCTGAAACCAAAAAATTGATATGTTTTGACATCGTTGTTTATCTGGTTGTGATGGCAATTTTTATTCAAATTCGTTACCGGTCTGACATTTTTACTTCAATATTTCCACATAAATACTCTTTTCCTCTGGGCCATTTACAAAAATTTGCTTTTAATTTAAATAATTTCCTGTTCTCTCTAAAAAGGTATAAAAGCCGAACAATCGGTTAATACGGGGAGTCTCGCTTCAGCTACCAAACTTGAAGCATCTCCTAAAGGCCTTATCCCTGGGCCGCACTGCCCCGGGATCCTGCAAGCCTCTGTCTTCACCTGAAGTCGTCGCCTAGCCTACTCCAAGCGCGAGGCCGCACTGTTCCGGGATCCTGCAAGCCTCTGTCTTCACCTGAAGTCGTCACCTAGCCTACTCCAAGCGCGGGGCCGCACTGCTCCGGGATCCTGCAAGCCTCTGTCTTCACCTGAAATCGTCGCCTAGCCTACTCTAAGCGCGGGGCCGCACTGCTCCGGGATCCTGCAAGCCTCTGTCTTCACCTGAAGTCGTCGCCTAGCCTATTTTAAGCGCGGGGCCGCACTGCTCCGGGATCCTGCAGACCTTTGCCTTCACCTGAAGTCGTCGCCTACGCCTCCACCTACTAGTGCTCGTGCTATCTTTAGCCGCTGTGCGTGCTTGCTCTAGGCGCTACGAGCGTTTACTCCAGGCGCTGAGAGTGCCTAATCAAGGCGCCGCGTGTGCCTACTCTGGGCGCTGCGTGTGCCTACTCCAAGCGCAGCGTGTGCCTACTCCAGGCGCTGCGTGTGCCTAGACCAGGCGCTGCGTGCCACCACCGCCAAGCGCGGTGTGCCACTTTGATCTTCAGGCACCGCTTCAGTATTCATCTTACTTTTATTTTCTATTTAATTGTAATTCACGTCACCCATCACCATCATCATACTTCATTTTTTTATATAAAATTGTAAATATCTTTTTAAAATTTTAAATATATTATTTTCTTGTTCTATTTTTGTTATTTCGTTGTTGTTAGGTTAGGTTCTTTTTTTTATTGTCACTTCACGAAAAATGATATGTTCTACTTGACTTTGATAATTATTTTTAATAATTTAAGTGGTAGAGCCATGCTGTAGCTATATTACGGTTGTTAACCCACCGATGGGTCGGCTCGTCCGGGAAGGATCACGCTCTCACAAAATATCAGCGTAAAATAGCAGGTCAATACTACCGTTTTCCGTGTGGTGAGTGTAGAGAACTAGAAACCATTTTTTTATTAGAAACAAGGTATTCTATCTTAGTAATCAGGGGTAAAAACGCATATGCATTTCGATTCTTAATCGAGAATAGATGTAAATATCTATGGCTCAAAGCACCCAGTTATTATGAAGTAGACTTTGTGCTTGTTTGCCCCCCTTATTATATTAAAAATAAAACTACAACACATCACAATTTCATCATTGATAAACGTCTAATTACCGCGGACGTTTAATCATTTAACCAAATTGCCTATCTTCTCAGAGAAGAGGTCTCTGACTAGGAGTGCGACGTACAAAGGCTTATTTTACTCTTTTACTTTATGTATAGAATGGCCGCATAGTGGAAGCGTAAGAAAATCTACTAATCCATATCACCCTGTGGGTGTCATAAGAGGAGACATAGAAATGAAACATGAGATAGGAAGCAGTATCTTGATTACAACTGAAAATAATAAAAACTGCGGTTACAAACTCGACTATCAAGTGTGCCAAATGTGGAAAATATAACCCCTATTACTAATCTCTTAAATATGTTTATGTTCAGCTGTCGCTTTTTGATAGGCTGCAATGAATGGATGATACAATGACGTTGATCAGTTAGCTGAAGTGGCAATGTGCTGACCATATAGTTTCAAAAACGAACGGTTCTAAAGTGGCAGCCTTGTACTTTTAAACAACGTATACGACGGCCTCTTATTAGCTGGCGCGTTTGCCTAGCAACCATGCAGAAATTCGATGTATGCAGCTGGACCAGAACAATGTTTTGGGACACTTATTGGAGAAGGTTTATGTTCAGCAGTGGATTTTTCGGGTGTAATGATAGTGAAGGTGCATAAAAAATAGAAATAAATAAAGTGATTTCACAAATAGTCGATATAAGGCAAATAAATAGGTATGTACGAAAGTGAACAGAAAGTACCGTGTCGGTAAGTAGAATTATTTACGCTCCAGTAGGTTTCCAATTGAGCGTATAATAATAATTGGGTAAGTAGAAATAAAAACACGGTTTACACTCAATTTAATCCGCTGTAAACCAAAGGTGACGCAGAAAATATTTTGCTATACAAAATTCGTATGCTTAAATTTTCGAATACTCAATATTACAATTGCGCAAGATTTTTTTTATATAAAACTATAGTGTTGAACGAACCTCCAATCCACCTGACTATTAATGCAGCTTATAGATACCTGTTACCAACATCAAACAAAGAAGACTGCTATTATCCCGTGGGTGTCACAGCGATACGAAACCGGAGATGGGCAGCATCATTTTCCTGATAGCACCTCAACATAATACAAAATGCACTTGCCAATATGCCTGCAGTAAATATATCCTTCGTCATACAAATATAGATTATAGGGGAGCAAAGGACATTTATTATGATGTAATGATGAATAGAGTCTACTATTTAAACGGTATTTTAGTGTAAAAGTTATTTTAACACTTTCACTGTCCGGTTTTCAGACACAATAGTAAGACAATAGCAATGACCTATATGTAGTGCACGGGACAGCGAAAACGTTAAAAAATCGATTCTATTGCAAATTGAATTTAGAAAAACAATGCATAATCATTTCTTATATTATGAATGATATCACCTTTCAAACGATTTCTTTTGATTTCCTTCATTTCCGACGTAATTCCAAATTAAAAAGAGAAAAGTGATTTAATTACTTACTTACTTATCGTCACGCACAATCCCTGACGGGGTAGCCAAAGAGAACAGATCGCCAAGTGTCACGATCCTTACATACCTCTTTCGCTTCTTTCAGATTCATTATCTTCTTCATACATGCACGTCTAGGTATCCGAGTACTCTTGACCCTCCCCTCTTCGAGCAGTTTGCTCACATGGTCTTCGAAAGTTAGTCTCGGTCTACCTCGACACCTTTTAATATTAAATTTCGCGCTATATATTTTCTTCACCATTTGGTCTTCACTCATTCTCTCAACGTGCCCAAACCATCGAAGCACGCCCTTATCAATTTTTGTGATAAGGTCATCTTTCAAACCTCGAATCTCTTCGTTTCGCTTCCGGTCGGCCATGGTAACGCCGCACATTTTACGAAGAGATCGCATCTCCACTGCATTCAACTTGCTTTTATGCTTCTTCTGGCATACCCAGGTTTTGCTGCCATATAACAAAGTCGGTACCAACACTGCGTTATGTATTGCAAGGTGTGCACTCTTCACTACGCCTTGCCTTTTGACTAACGCAGTCAGGGCACAATTAACTTTGTTCCCGGCAGCGACACGCCTGTCCACATCTAAATTACATCTTCCATCCCGGCTAAAAGCACTCCCCAAGTATACAATTTCTATTACCTGCTCTAGACATTCCTGATTTACCCATATTTCACACTTCGTTCTTTCTTCGTCCTTTTCAAATACCAGAACCTTAGTTTTATTAGCATTCAAGCGGAGACCTTTAATTTCACATTCCTCTTTCACACACGTGACTAATGCTTGCAGTTCTGCCTCTGATGGTGCAATGAGCACTGCTTCATCAGCATACAGCAGACAATTTACTTTAATGTCACCCAATTTCACACCAAACAGCTATCTTTCAGCTTCTGTAAACAGCTGTCGAGATACAGTATGAACAGCCAGGAAGACATGACACAACCCTGTTTTACGCCCGTTTGGACGCTAAACATGGGTGACAGGTCATGCCCTACCCGCACACAGGCTTTACAGTCACAGTAAAGTGACTGCACAGCCCTTAGCAATCGACCATCCATGCCATACCCCGGCAACAGTTCCCACATTTTCTTCCTTACAACCTTATCAAATGCTTTCTCAAGATCCAGAAAAGCACAGAAAATCTTCTGGTTAGCAGCCAGAAGCTTTTCCGTGATCATGCGGAGAGAAAACATTTGATCCGTGCATCCTCTTTCAGGTCTAAATCCGCATTGTGCCTCCCATAGAAATCTTTCCGATTTCTCTTGCATCCTACGTGTCAAAACCTTCGAGTAAACTTTACTTGCTAAACTGGTCAAGCTGATCGCCCGATAGCACCCGCAGTCAAAATGTGAACCTTTACCTTTATATAAAGGCACAATGACTGCGGATCGCCAATCATCCGGGACATCCTCCGTCCGCCAGCACATATTGCACAGCAGATGAAAGCTGTCCCAGACGCGAGGCCCACCATACTTGACCATTTCAGCAGTAACTCTGTCTAGTCCCGCAGCCTTACCACATTTCAAACTTCGAATCGCACGTTCAATCTCTGTCATACTGATGACCTCAGTGTCATCGAGGTCCGGGTCTGGCGTACCAGTCTCGGCGTCATCCCCGGATCCCTCACTAAGATCATCACACGCATACATATCTCTATAAAATTCGCTACATCGCTGCATGACGTCCGATTTGTCTGAGAGGACGTCATTGGTTCTCGAAAGCACTTTGTTCATTCTTAAGGCCGTCGTACCACTTCGGGTCCTTCCAACCTCTTTCCAGAAGAGTTTGGAGTTCTCCTTAAAGTTGTGCGACAACCTTTCGTCCGCTTCCATTCTACACCTTTCACGCACTTCCTCAATCAATGCTTTCGTGTGAACTTTCAGCAGCTTATATCTTTCTTTCATCTTCTCTCTCATATCCTTATCATTACTAGAGGCCAAGTAGTCTAACCATGCTTTCTTCTTCTTCTTTACAGCTTCCTTTACTTCATCATTCCACCATGCATCTCTTCTTTTACTACTGCCTCTTTTAATCGTTCCATACACTTCTTCCGCTGCACTTACCATTCCATCCCTAAGGTTCTTCCATGATCTTTCCACACATTCATTTCTGCCATCGATGGTGTCAAGCTTTTCGGGCTACCCTCGCATGATATTTGTTCCTAGTTTCCGCTTCCTGAAGCTTCCAGCTTCGGATGCGACAGACCGACTGTGGTTCTGTTACTGCCGTCCGGTAGCGCCAACCCGCGAACAGACCCCTAAATCTAGTAATCACTAGATAGTGATCCGTTCCCAGGTCAGCACCCCTGAACACTCGCGTATCCATCACCTGTTTTCGCAGTCGGTCATCCACCAGGAACAAATCGATCATACTTCTCTCATTCTTTCTTTCTCTAGTATACATATGGATTTTCTTGTGATTAAACATAGTGTTTGTCACAAGAAGACCCTTTTTCTTGCATACCGCCAGTATAAGCTTGCCAGTAGTGCCTCCAGCAGTGCCAAGTTAACTGTTGATATATCGAAGTGCTAAGTGTTTGTACTGTAGGGCTACGATGGCTATCTGAGTACAGAGCCAGAGTATGAAACCTATCCAACTGCAGAGAGGTGTAAGACAAGGTGACGTTATATCCCCGAAACTCTTCACCGCTGTATTGGAAGATGTTTTCAAGCTACTACCCTAGAAAGGATACGGAGCATCAATGGTGAGTACATCACACATCTTCGATTTACCGACGATGTAGTCCTTATGGAATAATTGCTGGAGGACCCAAGCACTATTGTCAATGACCTCTATAGTGCCTTCGAATGGACAGGTCTTAAGATGAACATGTACAAAAGAAAAAATCATGTGTATTGTCCATGTCACACCTATGCCGGTAGTTGTTGAGAGTACTAAGCTCGAAGTTGTTGACGAGTATGTTTACCTGGGACAAACAGTCCGACTAGGTAAGTCCAACTTCGACTGAGAGGTCAATTGCTGTGCAACGTTTAGGAATATACGACACATCTTCTCGTCAGGTATACCTAAAAACTTGAAAACTAGATTGTGCAACCAGTGCGTGTTGCGAATGATGACTTATGGGTCTGAGACTTGGTCCTTCACTGCTGGCTGTGTGAGGAGGCTCAAAGTCGCTCAGAGAGCTACGGAGGGGGCTATGCTCGGAGTTTATCTACGAGATAAACTTAGAAATGAGAATATCCGCAGTAGAACCAGAGTGACCGACATAACCCAACGGAAAAGTAAGCTGAAGTGGCAATGGGCCGACCATAAAGCTCGAAGAACCAACAACCGATGGGGAGAAAAGGTTCTCGAGTAGCAGCCTCGTACCGCTAGGCGAAGTGTAGGGTGACCCCCCACTAGATAAAGTGAGGATCTGATAAGACATGCAGGAAGTCGATGGATGCAGGTGGCTCAGGACCATGCTTTGTGGTATTCCTTGACGGAGGCCTATATTCAGCAGTGGACTTGTGAAGGGCTGTAATGATAATGATGATGATGAACACATTCAAAAATGAGGAAAGGGCTTCATAGCAGTGATACGTAGTGAGCCTGTAAAGTTAATTATACAGCGAATAATTTATAAATGTAGCTGTTGCCTAAAATATATAACTATAGCACACACTTTGAATAAAACTACTTTTACGGATTTTATGGCGTTTAATTAAGTTATTTATCTTATTTTAATTAATTACTGACGTTTCGGGTGCTTTACAGCACCCATGGTCACAGGGGCTGAAGTGATTGACGTCCTGATGTCAGAGTTAACCTGGAGTACCTTTAGCTTTTTCTATATATAAGTATATATAATAAAAATAAGAAAAATTAGTGAATTAAACGCGATCAAATCCGTAAAAGTATTTTTATTCAATGAGAAGTGTTCGCGTAAATATAAGAAATCATTAAAGCACATACTTTTAATGTTTGTTTATTTGCTAGTATTGTGGGATAATAGGTGTAGGATAATAGGCATTCAGCCAAAATCGCTGCAATAAAATTTAACAGACTTATGACGGAAAGCACTGTGGTCGCCGTGTAGAAGCGTCGTAAGAGAATCCATCACTCCGTTTTGTACCGTGGGGCACGAAAGAGCGACTAGGTATAGAAAAAACCATAAGGATCTAGTAGATTGCGTTCTAGAGATAGCAGTGTAATCTTCTTTTTAACGACAATCGTATAATACTCAGACCGGGCGATAGGTAGCTGTTTTATTCCTGCGAGATGTCTGATGTCTGCCAAGCATGATTATTAAGGCTTATGCTTGCTACGGTGAACATGAGACGCAGAAATACCAGACCAACGATACGGGTTGACTGACTCTCACCAACCTAGCGCATTGTATGTTGGCAAATCTTCCAAGTAATAATATAAAATTTTGGCATAACTTAATAAAATTTTGGCGGGCTGGTTTCTGATGATATTTGTGCTGTTAGCATTTTAGCTTTTACAGCTTCAACTGACTCAGGGCTAAAAAAGGGGTGAATTATTTACTATACTGCGTCGTTATTTGCGTAACGATGACTCCTACGACAGCTAACAGTGCACGTGGATGAGTTATCTAACGGCCGTCAGCACAGGGGCTAGCGCACACCGGCTTCGACGGTTAACTCAAATCGTTCGATGTTCTAGAAGGATGCGTATGTACGGTGTGTACGAGGTGTGGAGGAGTGTGCGGCGCGCCCGTTTGCGGACTCAATGCGTCCCTTTCGTTGTAGTCCTGACAGTGTTTGTGGCACTAGGTGACTGTGTAGTGTTTGTTTGTAAATGGACGACGACATTTCGGTCGTTGGCATCTAGCGGAACGAGAAGTACTATTAGAACGTTACGGAGCCTCCGTAGGTTTGCCGTAACGTTCCAAGTTGGAGCGTATCTGGCTGCTTTTAGCGGTTGGCGGGTTGAGATGTGTCTCGGCCCTCTCGAAATAGCGTCGACACATCTCCTTGAAGTACTTAGAGATCTTCGGAAGTTGACAGTCTCTGTGAAAGTTGGAGTTTCGCTGGTACCACCGAGCTCCGGTGGCTATGCGAATGAATTTATTTTGGACGACTTGTAGGTCATACAAATGTCTATAGGCCGCGTGCGCAAAAACTACTCTTGCATAAAACATGAATATTGCAAATGTGTTTCGCGAATATCATACGTGGTTAAATTGCAACTCCTAGGTATTTAGACGTTGGTTGCCCGGGGATCGCCAAATCCCGCAGCCAGGCAGTACAGGATGATCGTACCTATAGACTTTTTGTGATATTGGTTTTGACGGTTAAGTGTGGGCATAGTTTGAACGTGTATTGCTACACTTTTTTCAGGGTTCACTTGGAATCTTCATAAGCGGAATTTCATATTCCTGGTAGAGCCATGCTGCAATTATATCATATACATGGTAGAGCCATGCTGCAGCTATATTAATAGTAAAGTTGTAGCACGAATGGGTCGACTCGATCGGGGCAGGACCACGCTCTCACAGAATATCAGCGTAAAATAGCAGCTTAATGCAGCTGTGTTTCGTATGGTGAGTGTAGAGAACCGGAGACACTTTTTACTGTAAAAGAGGCATACTATTTTAGTCCTTACGGCTGACAACGCATCTGCATTTTGGTTATTAATTGAGGATAGATGGAGATCTTTATGGGTAACAGCATCCACTTACCACTTTAGGTGGCCTGTGTGCTCGATTGTCGCCCTTATTTCATAAAAAGACCACATTGCGTCGATTAGCCCTATGTGCTCAATCGTGGCGTTGAGCTTATCTTATGGGATAGTGGCCCCGCGTAGTTTGCGAACAAAAGAGGATAATTCAGCAACTTTTATGTTGCTGATAAAGCCGAAGACTAGAGAGAAGTCAACGGCAAAGGAAGACGAGCCTTGTGGGACGGGTTTGGATTTTGGGGCTTGTGAAGGCGGCGCTGGTCGTGAGGTGAGGGGTGCCGGCGGTTTCATGCAAGCATTGGGTTTTGGCACGTTGGGTGTGGGATGGCTAACACATTGCTCTGCCACCCCAGTGAATGGGGCGGGCTTGGTGATGATTTGGGTCTCGGAAGTGGGCACCTAAGACAGCCGAGAGCGTGACACACTAGCTTGACCCGTGCGTCCGGGACGAATTTTACCTCCGCGCTGCTTCCTTTGCGGCGCTTTGCAACACCCGCGATAGTACGTTGGGTGTCCCTATATGCGGCAATTGACGCAGCTCGGAGGTTCAACCATCTTGGGCGTACGGGGACAGACAGCGGTGATTTGGCCACCTAGGCAGTTGACGCACCTAGGCAGTATGATAAGTTGCTCCATTTTGTTTTGTCTTGGATGATTATGGCCGGCGGTGGCTTTACCGTACGTTCAGCAGGAGATCCATATGCTGCTGGCTAGGTCGCAGGCTTGCGGACTTGAGTGTGCTTCGCGGATGCTGGCTTTTTTGCCGAAGTGGCAGTGGAGGCCGAGGGGGCCGAGTTAGGCTCGGCTGCCTATTTGGGGGCTGCGCGTTGCGCTTTTTGCCCTGTACGAGGATGAAGCCCTCGTCTTCGGGCTTGAACGGGAAGCGCATGTCAGTCTCCATATTGGAGCCTGATTTGGCATTCGAGAATACTGTAGAAGGGCCGCGGGTAGACATCGCGGAGGGCGCGGGGGAAGCGGCGTCATAAATAGTGTCTATGGTCACAGGGTTTGTGGGTCCATTGCTCGGCGGCAGAGGGTCGTCGATCTGCATGGTCGGACGATCGATAAGGGACCAGACAGGGCCCAAGACCAGGTGCGGGACGGGCATTATGGTGTGCAATAAACGCAGCCTAAATGTCAGGGCAGCCTTAACTAAAAAAGTCGGCTAGTTCGTCGGTTGTAAACGACGCCATCTTGCTTACAATGCTAACACAAGCACAGATGTCTATCAAACTCCTCCACCTTTTGCGGGAAAGGTGTGTGCTTACGACAAACGCCTAAACATCTAGCGCGTTTGTTCGCTAGGGTGTGTACCTAGCTGTTGCCTAATGCAACAAGTAACAAAAAATTAAAAACGATGACCGCCTCTGAGGTGGCGGGTGTGTTTCACTCTACTTACGTTTGCCGATACCAGTGCCAGGAAGCCAGGAAGGAGAGTTACGCACAAACACTCTTTGCACCACAACAAGCGTTCACTGCACTTCACTGTGAGACCGCTGTCATCCGGGACAGCGTACTTTGCGCACCATAATAAAAGCACCAAGGCAGTAACCAAACACAAAGCACCAAGCAATGCAGTGTATTTCGGTAAATAATAAAGTCGAAAGTGGTGACAAAGAATGAATAAAAGAGTACATTTTAAAATAGGTACTGAAAAATTGGCTCATCATCGTTTTTAGCGGATCGACCATTCGAGCAAGTCGCGACATACGTATGTGAACTAATGAACTTCTGTTGCGACGATACGATTGATAATCCTTACTAACGTCGCTATGTGAATGGCGGCCCTCCTTTATCTATTTCTTTCGGTATGCCCCAAATGCCCTTCGTATATGAGAAGATAAATTAAGTAAATTTTTTGACTTTTATCTCAGCTTAATTTCTCTAAGTTTTTACGCGGAACCTATATAATTTATATTAGCATTTAGGTAAGAACATTCTATATTCTCTTTTGACACTGTTATGTACAACGACGAAAATGGCGATTGTTATCGAGCAACTTACTTACAAGTATCAAGAGATAAGTAGCAAGTGAGGAGACTATGTTTTTACATCGTTCTCAAGCGTACTTAATCCTATATTATACTGCCCACAAATTACCTACGTATGTCGTTTTTCGGGCAAGATAAGGAGTAAATTAATAATAACGTTGACTTTTAAACGAAGTTCAACTTATTTAGCTAAACATTTTGTTCTATGCATAAAATATTCTATCTATGTACTACGGGTAAGTAGGTAGTTAAGTAAGTAAGTTTTCTTTATTTTGCGTAACAATTAGAAAGTTTATGGGTTTCTAAAGTTTTACTTCTTAAAATGGATGCTTCCCCTAACATAAGGACTGTTTACGTTTTGAAAGTAATTTAAAGTAAAATAAAGTTACTCGATTTATTTAATTGCCCCGCCTGGTATATTGGTTGTGCCTGTATTACTTACCTCATTATCAGACGACTAACGTTGCGCCTAGTGTAGTGTTATTATTATTCCCCCACACTCAGACCCTAGTAATGAAACATACGAAGCGCGTTTAACTAATTAGTAATGCCCGCTAAATAATACCGACGTGCGATGATAATTCATCCACTAAGTTCAAAGTGACCACAAGGGGCAATGCAGCAATATTAAAATACAAGCTTGCTCAGCTTAAATTATTTTAATATTGCTGCGTTGTGAAATTGAAAAAATCATTTGCATTCGTCGGCTATTCGGCATTCCTTTAGTGTCACTTATTTATTTTACGCGTCCCATCTGTTTTATGTATTATTACTTATGCACTATAGTGCTAGAGACTAATGCTTTATATATAAAGCATTATCAGTATCAGCTTTTAAGTCAGTGTTATTGGTTTTCTTATAATTTTTGATAGTCTTTTTCAACAAATACAAGCCTAACTCATCAGTGAAAAGCGTTCGGTCGAACGTGTTGAGCTACATTGCGTTTTACATAGAACTCAAAATACTGCCTCTCAGGGCATTTTAATGCAATAGCATGTGTTTTGCTTCACGCTAAACGCACGCCCTGTCTTATGCTCTCCACTAAGGCCTAAGTTTAGTCTAAGGCTTAACACGATGGGCGGACCGTAGGGTCACGGCGTGTTCCCTATACAAATTGAGCGGTCGATACTCAGGACTGTATATACGATGTAATACAAAAACGTGCATTTATCATGCACGCCGAACGACCCGCCCTATTACATGGTTATCATTGAATTTCTACATTAAGTTTGTCTAAGTATTCTTACCGTGTATGTCAAATATAAAGATTGTTAACGTAATTAGACCAAGATTATGTCGGTAAAGCGTCGGAAAGGAAAAATTTACCCGAATTATCCCTTTCCTCATTTTATACACGTATTCCCCTGATTTTAATAAATCAAGGAACCTTCATACACTTATTATAATATTTTCTCATTGCTGTTTTCAGAATAATCATAATATTCTATTTTTATTCAATGTGTAATATACTGGATGACTTTATTCATAGTTTGAAAAAAATAGGGTGTAACAGGTGAACGGAATAGAGACCTATGGCACTAATATTTTACAATTTAAAAAAAATATAATTATAAAATTGATCTATCAATAAATACTACTAATTTGAAGTAAGCTTTCTATACTGAAAAATCAATTAAAAACTCAAATTTCAAATCATACGCACCCTTCTTTACGAGAATTAGAAATGAATTTGTAACGCGATACTATCTATTGAAAACAACCGAAACTCGACGCACCCGTCATAGGCCTCATTGATGTTCTTGCGCAGGCGTAAGTGCCGCCCCCGCATACCTGCGTGTGCCACAGGCTGAGATCGGCCCCCTTGTCCAGAAAAATTTAAGACGCCATATTAGGCTACTTCCAAAGACACCCGAGAAGGAGCACCCAGCAAGCCGCTCGTGGGTGCGATTTTATTCAATGAATATGCATCCATACCATTTCCAAATCATGCGAACTTTGCATGTGCCGGACCCCGAACCACTCAAAAAGTTTTGTCTTTGGCTGCAAGTCTATGCATGAAAAACTACTATTCTCGCCTTTTTAAGCATTTTTTATAAACTTTTTTGACTTTCTTCAGGCAGTTCTCAAAAAATTCAAAAAGCATAATATAATCATATTTTAATAAAATACTTATACATATAAGTAAATATTTACACACATTATAAATACATAAATTTAGATACATACAATATACTCATGTACACATTCACATACACACATTACATTATTTTTCTATAAGTTAGCGAATTGGACATCTAAATTGAGATACTACAACGTATTTATAAAACTGCTAATGCTACCAATATAAACAATAAAGATTATTTGTGTACTCATGTCAAAGAATGTACTATAATGTGCGCGCAAGTGCTAGTCACCTCCTGAGGTATGTGAGTGGCAGGACGAAGGAGGTAGACAAATATCAAGCTGACTCAGTCTGCCGTCTATCGCCGCGACGGTTACACAATTCAGTTTTACGCGACAGTTTTCTCCAAAAATTCATGAAATAAATATCCTAAGATTGGTCCGCCAATACCACGACAAGTGAGAAATATTAGTTATAATGTGCAGAGATTTTTTCTCAGATGAAAGGGCGACAAGGAAAGTATGGAACACAAACATGATATGAACATTAATAAATTAGTAGCAGAGGCTACAGAAGTGTCTGCCCGCACCGTAATGCGAATTGTAGCTGAAGGAAATTCGAGTCAACAAACATCAGAAATCGCAAAATTTTCATCTCCACGGAAACCTAACAAAATAAAAAATAGAATCCACATTGATGAAGTTGACATGGGAGTTATACGAACAAAAAATTCATCAATTTTATTCTATTGATAAGAAAATGCCAAGTAATCGTAAGCTGCTTGCATGTTTAAAAAAAATGGCATTGTGAACTGCGGTTGTTCCTATTTACGACGGCTTTTACATAAGATGAAATATTTATTTAAAAAATGTAAATCTAAGAGACACATTTTAATTGAGAGGCCCATTATTGCTGAATGGAGAGTAGGGTATTTAAGAGCTATACGGAAACATAGAAATGAAAACCGAAACATATATTTTCTGGACGAAACCTACGTTAATAGTAACCACACCTCCAATATGTGTTGGGAATCTGAATCTGAGCCCGGACTTTATGCTGATATTGGCAAAGGGCGTCGTTTAGTGATTGTTCATGGTGGTAGCCGAGACGGATTAGTTTTTTCAAATCAGATTCGAAATGTGGGGATTACCATGGCGATGTGAATGCCAC
Source organism: Parnassius glacialis (assembly GCA_033319125.1). Lineage (NCBI taxonomy): Eukaryota > Metazoa > Arthropoda > Insecta > Lepidoptera > Papilionidae > Parnassius > Parnassius glacialis. The sequence continues at coordinate 44,374,644 of JAVANC010000021.1, read as the reverse complement.
AAATTTTCATAACTGGGTTAGTCACAAATTGAAAAATAAACTGGCTCCTAATTCAGTGGTCCTAATGGACAATGCCTCCTACCATCGTGTACAGGTAGTGGAAAAACCTACTATGTCAAGTTTAAAAAGGGACATGCAAGATTAGTTATGCGAACGTAATGTTGAATTTACACCAAATAATAAAAAAATCCAAACTCTTTCATTTCATAAATAGAACTCAGTCCGAAAAAATTTACATCATTGACGAAATGTTAAAGGCTGCAGTTCATATCCTTTATTTTTCTTCCGCCATATCATCCTGATTTCAACCCCATTGAGCTTGTGTAGACCGACATAAAGAACAATTAAGTTTCAAATTATATAAATACTTCATTGGATGACAAAATTCCAATCATCACAAAATTGTTTTCTGAATTCACTCCGGATAGATAGCAAAAGTGTGTGACGACCACGTACAAAAAATCGAGAACCAGTAGAGTTTGACAATGTAATAGACGAGTTGATCATAAATCTGGGAAACGATTAAGACCCTGATGAGGTTATGGAAATTAAAGACATATCTAGTAATGAAGAAGAAGAAGATATTGATTAATTTTGTGCTTTAACGGTGGTAGTGAAAATATTTTTTTAATTTACTTGAGAATTTTTTTTTATATAATTGTAAGCCATCGCTTAACTATAATCCCATCTGATGGTAAATGATAATGTAGCCTTAGATGGTAAAGCGCACTAACTTAACAAAAGACACCTATATTGTAATCGGATTGAAACATAGATGCTGGCAACTAAGTCCACTACTTTGCTGTACGCATGAAGAATGATGTAGCAAACCGTTTGGTTCAAATGCGTGATAAGTCAACAACGAAAGTTTGGAGACAGGCCGAACGTTTGTTTGTCCGATGGTGGAACGGAGAGAAAGAAATTAAATTATGCAATTCCTACGCACACTCTCCGAAATGTATTCTGTAGAAAACCGAAAGGCTGGTATCTTTACCCAACTGTGCTATCGATTTCATACCCATAGATACCGGTCATAATCAGATCATTAATACGCAGCAGGAAGAAAGTTGCGGAGAGAACGGACCCCTGAGGAACACCGGCATTAGTCGCCACAGATTTGGATGAGCAGCCATCGACGACAAAGAGACAGTTCACTCAGAAAGTCTTTTAGCCAGTTAATCAGACCTGAGGATAAGCCGTACGCTGGAAGTTTATCCAAAAAGCAGGCGTGCTAAACTCTGTCTGTGAGATATCAAGGGAAACAGCAAGTGCTTCCCCACTGTTCTCGAGTGCCTCGACCCATACGTGTGTTGCATTCGCTAGAAGGTCCTATGTATAAATGGGTCAATATGAGAGAGTTTACTGTTAAAAAAAATTACTACTCTGGTGAGGGGACTATAAAGTCAGGAACACTGAATAAAGGTGTATGCTTAGTTCTACGCGTGGACGCCCTATTGCCACTTCAGCTTACTAATCCGTTGAGCTAGGTCACTTACTCTGGTTCTACTACAAATATCCTCATTTTAAGTCTATCATGCAGAGAAACCCTGAGCAAAGCTCTATCAATAGCTCGCTGAGCGACCTTGTATTTCCTTATACGGCCAGCAGTGAAGGGCCACGTCTCAGATATAAAGGTCATCTCTGGCAATACCAACTGGTTGTACAACCTAGTTTTGAGGTTTTGTGGTATACCTGACGGGAAGATTTGTCGTAATTTACCGAACCTTGCCCACCCGAGTTGAATCCGTCGATTGACTTCGCAGTCAAAGTTAAACTTACCTAGTCGGATTATTTGTCCCAGGTAAGCATATTCGTCAACAACATCGAGCTTGATGCTCCCAACAATTACCGGAACAGATGTGACATGGACGTCACACATCGTCCTTGTTTTATCCATGTTCATCTTAAGACCTATCCGTTGAAAAATACCATTGAGGTCATTGAGCATAGTGCTTAGGTCCTCCAGGGATTCTGGCATAAGGACTATATTGTCGATAAATCGAAATTATCCAAAATTTCGATGAAATCGCTTAAGATAATTTTAACTTTATTTTTTTTATTTCAACAATTAACCTTCTTTAACACCCTCAAGCTTCAGAATATACACTTCTGCGTAAGAATTTCTATATTTCACTTTTCTGTCATCTTTTCATCATCTTTTATGTCAGTATTGCCTAGCAGAAAATACCATGAAGCAATAAATTTGCACTTTGAACTCTTTCCTCTAGATTATTGAATTAAAATATAAATTTTATTTGTGGCGGCGCTGTCGTCGCGCCACAAGCGAAAATACATCGTAGCCTAAATCACGCTATCAATGTTCCGAAGTAAAAAGCAGTATGTATATATAGAATAGCTCCGAACTACCACTCGGAGCGTTGGCCGCTCCCCGGGCAGAATACCTTGCCCGGCGGGAGATCTCCCCTTTTCCTTTCACCGTCCACAGTGGTGATAAACCAACACAATGTGAACAAGCAACCAATAATCTTCAATAACTACAACTTTAAGCCTTCGTCAAGAACCCTTACCATTTACTTCCGATAATCGTCTCCTGTACTCTTCAGCTCCTACAAGCCAGTCCAACTTGTCTTCATCTCGACTTACTGTAGATTTATAAGACAGACTTGTGGCACTTGCTCCGGCACATCATACTTACCGGCATCACTTGCAAGTGCGTATTATGGTATGCATTACACACCGGCATAAAAGCGAAAATACATTGAAGCCTAAATCGCGCTATCAATGTTTCAAAGTAAAAAGCACTATAGATAAAATAGCTCCAAACTACCACTCGAAGCGTTGGCCGGTCCCCGGACAGAACACTCCCCTTTTCCTTCCACGGCCACATATTTATTTGAAATTTCAACTCGAAACTATTATTCTACATCTACTTTTTCAACAACAAGCCACGTCCAAAGATTAAAAATATTACTTGAGAAATAAATTGAAAGTTGTTGAAAGTTTAGTTAGAGAAAAAAAGTAATTTTTCTCTACTTGACTTATTTAACTTGAATATCTGTTTAAGGAATAAGTCCATTTATATTTTAAAATGTGGTTATCCTACAAAGAACTTACTTATTTCGGTAATAATGGCACGAATTTTTCTCACGTATTTTCTTTTATATTTTACCTCTGTAGCAATTTTTTGTAGACTTTATTATTTTTATGCTATTTTTAATATACCTTATTCCCGTACTTAGTGTATATTTATAGTTATAAGTGCTCGAGTACTTTTAAAAATATAAACTCATGATAAAGCCATTCAGATGCGAATAAAATTATTATCTTAATACATGGGAATGAAAGGCTATTTTGCTTAATTTCAGTCAAATTAATATAGAATCTCCTTACCATTAAAGCATATAAAGTATACTGCTCAACATAGGCCTCCCTCATCAGGAAGATGCTGCTGCTCATCTCCTGTTTAGGTTTCCTTCTGTCGCCTCTTAAGACACCCATGGGACGGCATGGTGTATATTCGTACATCATAACCAAACAGTCAATTTCCATATAGTTTCATATGGAATATCGTATTTTAATTTTAAGCGTGTCATATAACTAATACTATAACGTTCATCATCTAATATTTAAAAAAATAACATTTTAAATAAATATTTATATATATATATATATATATATATATATATATAAACATAACATAAACACTCACGCCTGTCACCCAGAGGGGTAGGCAGAGATTACGGACTTCCATTTGGCGCGATCCTGACACACCTCTCTCGCTTCCTCCACATCCATATACCTACGCATACACGCTCGTCGGTTAAAGGTAATCCTAATCTGGCCCATTTTTAATGTATCGCCGATTTGGTCGATAAACTTTCGTCTAGGGCGTCCCTTCCCGACCCTGCCTTTCACTTCTGCAACATAAATTTGCTTTGTCACTCTTTCCTCTTTCATTCTTTCTACATGACCAAACCACCGACGCATTCCTTTTTTAATCCTGGTCACAACGTCATGTTGCAAACCACACTTTTCTCTTATCACACTATTTCTCACCCTGTCATTTAGATTCAGCCCTAGCATACTCCTTAAGGACCGCATTTCTACAACATTTATTCTACTCTCATGCTTCTTCTGCCAGACCCAACTTTCACTACCATACATTAGAGTAGGGACTAACATAGCACTATGAATTGCCATACGTGCCTTATTTGACACATTCTGACTCCTCATAATAGCGTGTAGAGCCCCATTCACTCTATTTCCTGCGTTCACTTGTAGTTCTTTATCCTTATCATATCTACCATCCCTGCTAAATAAACATCCCAAATATACAAACTTATCCACTTGCTCAATTTACTCCCGTTCTATTCTTATTTCGCATAACGTTTTACTCTCTTCTCTTTCAAAAACCATCACTTTCGTCTTACTTGCTTTCACTTTCATACCCCTTTCTTTCAATGACAAGTTCATTAAAGTAACCATCATTTGCAACTCGACCGCCGACTATGCAAATATGACTTGATCATCGGCGTACAAAAGGCATTTGACGGTTAACTCACCCATTATCAACCCACATTCTTCAACTTCCAAAGTTTGCAAACAACTGTCCATAAATAGGTTAAACAGCCACGGGGAAGCTACACATCCCTGTCTGACACCTTTATGTATGCCAAACCAGTCCGAGTAGACCCCGTTGATCCTGATACAAGCACTAGAGTCCCTATAAAGGGACCTCAATGCCTGTATCAAACCAGCGCTCAACCCAAATGAGTTCAGTGTTTGCCATAAAACATTCCTGTCCACTCTGTCATAAGCCTTTTACAAGTCCATGAACGCACAAAAAACTTTCTAGTTGTTGGCCAAAAACTTCTCCGCAATTATGCGCATGGAAAAGACTTGGTCCGTACATCCCATCCCCTTTCTAAATCCAGCTTGCACATCCCAAATTTTTCCATCAGTTTCTTCTATAACTATTTCAATTAACACCTTAGCATACAGTTTATCCACAATGCTAAGCAAGCTGATACCACGGTAGTTTTTACAGTCCTGCTTTGAGCCTTTTACCTTATATATTGGGACTATAACGGCTTTACACCAGTCTTCCGGTACTCGCTTCGGTTCCCAACATAAATTAAACAAGGTGCACAGCAGGCCTGCAACCACACCCTCTCCAGCCCTTAGCATCTCGAGTTATATTCTATCATATCCGGCTGCCTTACCTGCTTTCATGCTTTTCATTGCTTTCATTATTTCATCTACACTTATCTCCCTACCTCTCTCCACTTCTTGTGGAATTTCTATTTTACTTACTTCAGACGACTCTTCACTCTTAAACACGCTTTTAAAGTATTCCTTCCATCTCTTTAGATTCGAAACTTCATCATTCAGCATGCAGCCATTCTCGTCTCGTATAGCATTCATTCTAGGCTGTTTTAAATTTCCCCTGGCGGTTCTTACGAGTTTCCAGAACATTTTAATATTTGCCTGGAAATTATCAGATATCCTTCTATCATTCTTATCTATCCTTTCTTGCTTTTTCCTTTCAACAAATTCTTTTACTCTTTTATTTATACGTCTAAAATCTGCCTTTATTCTTTCAATCTCATCATTAATGCCGCTAGAATTACCAGCTTTGGTCGCTAGTAAATCTAGCCATGCTCTCTTCTTTGCTTCAACTTCCATCCGTACCTCATCATCCCACCACAACGTATTACTTTTCCTTTCATTCTTTCTCTTACTTACACCACATACTTCGGTGGCTGCATCCACCAAAACTTTCTTAACATTATTCCATACAGTCTTCAAGTCTAAATCACTCATACATAATTCATTCACACCATTTTTATTTTCCCTCAGTCTACATTTATACTTCTCTTTCACACCTTCACCTTGTAGTCTCTATTCTTATACGCTCTAACGCAGTGGTAGACACAGATGTCCGATGCCGCCAACGCCTGAATAGACCATTATTTCGGCATACGACCAAGTAATGATCCGTTCCTACGTTGGACCCCCGGTAAACCCTTGTATCTAACACTGCGCTCCTCATTCTTTCATCCACAATTATGAAATCTATCATGCTTCTATCATCCCCTCTTTCCCATGTATACATGTGAATCCTCTTATGACGAAAGAAAGTGTTCGTCACAAAAATATTCTTTTCCACACATACGGTGAGGAGGTCTTCACCATTCTCATTTATACTTTCTTCACCAATCGTTCCTAATATCCTTTCATAACCAGACCTCCTCACAGAGATTTTAATGGAAGGGTTGGGCTTCCATTAAAATCTCCTAACATAATAATATTTTCATTTCCCTTGCATTTCATTAACACCAACCTTACCATGTCCCAAAACTGCTCTCGGATAAGCGGCCTTAGACATATCTGGGGCGTACGTCCCTATCACAAACAACTTCTTTAAGCCCACTTTCATTCGTATCCACAGCAGCCTTGGGCTTACACATTCATACTCTTTCACACATTGACCCATTCTTTCTGAAAGGATGACACTGACTCCCTGGCATGCCCGCTCGGTCTCGTCTACTCCAGACCAGTAAGCGGTATATATGCCATGTGCAGTGACATCCCTTCCCTTTCGTTTCGTCTCGTTTACACATAACATATCTATTCCTCTATCATTCATCATTTCGCACACTTCATTAATCTTATCATTCATTGCTACACATACATTCAGCATAGCCTCCGCAATCCACTTTTCGCCCCTCCGGGAGACAGGACGTGACGGGTGGCGAACCTCATTAAATTTAAAAATTAAATCTTTATATATAAAAATTACGTCTCACGTTGTTTGTCCGCGATGAACTCCTAAACTACTGAACTGATTTCAATTAAATTTTGCACACTGAGGAGTTTGGTCCAATTTGAGAGATAGGATAGTTCTTATCCTGATAAGTGACATTCAATATTTTTTTATTACGAATTTAAGCATTTTTTATATGAAGTTTAGTCGAAAAGGGCAGAACAACGTCTGACTGGCCAACTAGTATATATGGAATAAAATAGAATAGAATATTTTTTATTCAATATACATTACATGTGTAACTCGTATTGAAAGTCATTTTATACTTTACCACTGTTTCGAAAAAAAAACCCTCTGTCCTGGGAAGAACCAGCAAGAAACCCAGCGGGACTTTTTTTTTAAATAAATTTTACAATATAAATGATTACGAACTATTTACAAAATTTATTTTAGAAACTGCGTGGAAGCGACCACCTCATTCGCAGGGGTTACTGTCAACCATGTATTCATTTATACTATAATAACCCTTTGTATACAGTTTCAGCTTAATAGAACATTTAAACTTGGTAATAGAGAGAACCTGTACAATTTCCGGGACCTTGTTGTAATAGCGTATACATTGCCCCAAGAATGAATTACTGACTCTGTGGAGTCGAGAAACTGGCATCACTAGCTTGTGTTTGTTCCTAGTGTTTACAGAATGGATATCACTTTTTTTACTAAAACTATCTTTGTTTTTGTGAACATACATTAAATTTTCGTAAATATACTGAGAGGCCAAAGTTAATATATTTATTTCTTTAAATTTATCGCTAAGAGACTCTCTCGGTTTTAGATTGTAAATAGCTCTAATGGCCCTCTTCTGTAAAACAAAAATAGTTTCTGAATCAGCCGCATTTCCCCATAGCAAAATTCCATAAGACATTATGCTATGGAAATAACTAAAATAAACTAATCTAGCTGTCTCGACACTAGTGAGACCTCTAATCTTTTTACAGCATGGGCTGCAGAACTTAGTTTGCTTGCTAATTTGGATATATGGGGGCCCCACTGAAGCTTTGCGTCGAGAGTGATGCCAAGAAAAACAGTGGATACAACAGGGCTCAATTCCTCCCCATTTTAAAACACATTGGTATTCAGATTTTTAACATTCGTTGTTGTCAATTTAACACGATAAGTTTTATTTCCGTTCAAATGCAGATTATTAACGTTAAACCAATGCACTAATTTTGATATAGCATTATTCACTTCGTAACATTGAAATGATTGACGTTTAAGTTTAAAAATAAAGGAAGTTTCATCAGCAAATAATACCAAATCATGACAATTCCCTACTAGGTGAGGTAAGTCATTAATATAGACCAGAAACAGAAATGGGCTGAGAATCGGGCCCTGGGGAACACCCATTAGTATAACGCAAAACAGTTCTTAAATAACAGTAATTTAGCCCGATTCAATTATTCATTACAGTCCTTCACAACTCCACTGCTGAACATATGCGTCCTCCAAAGAATGCGTGAAATACGGCCTGAGTACGAGTCTGTCAAATTATTCAGTGTTAAAAAGCCATATCACCTAGAAGTGTACAAGCTTGCTTGTTAATGCGGTCTTTCTTCATAGAGTACAGAAACAGAAACAGAAACTTTTTTATTCAATATAGATTATAAATAATACTTACTGAAAGTCACTCTTTTTCACCACTGGTTTGGAAAAAACCTCTGTCCTGGGAAGAACCAGCAAAAAAAAACAGCGGGACTTTTTTTATAAATAACAGCTTACAATCATGATGTTACACAAATTAACAACATAACAAATTAGAAATAGCTTGGTAGCGATCACCTCATTTCCAGGGGTTATTATCATCCATAAATTCCTTAGTATTATAATAAACCTTTTTATACAAACTTAGTTTAATAAAGTTTTTGAACTTTGAGCAGCTCAAATTTTGTATATTTTCTGGAATTTTGTTGTTAAAGCGTATACATCGCCCCAAGAATGAATTACTGACTCGATGCAGTCGAGTAACTGGTACTACTAGCTTGTGTCTGTTCCTAGTATTTACAGAATGAATATCACTTATTTTTGTAAAACTACTTTTATTTTTGTGTACGTACATTACATTTTAATAAATGTATTGAGAGGCCAAAGTTAAAATATTAATTTCCTTAAATTTTTTTCGCAGCGACTCTTTAGGCTCTAAATCATAAATTGATCTTATGGCCCTCTTCTGTAAAACAAATATAATTTCAGTGTCAGCTGCGTGTCCCCATAGTAAAATACCATACGACATTGTGCTATGGAAATAGCTAAAGTAAACTAGTCTAGCTGTTTCAACACTAGTTAGACTTCTAATCTTTTTTACAGCATATGCTGCAGAACTAAGTCTGCTTGCTAGTTTTGATATATGGGGGCTCCATTGAAGCTTCGCGTCTAGTGTGATTCCAAGAAAAATGGTGGTATCTACAAGACTCAGTTTCACCCATTTAAAATTACATTAGTATTTAATTGTTTGACATTTGGAGTCATGCATTTCATACATTTTGTTTTAGTACCATTTAAATGCAGATTATTAACTTTAAACCAATTTACTAATTTAGATATAGCATTATTTACTTCGTCATATTTTAGTAATTGTCGACTTAATTTGAAAATTAAAGAAGTGTCATCTGCAAACAATACTATATCATGGTTATCCCCTTCTATGTAAGGTAAGTCATTTATGTACACAAGAAACAGAAAGGGGCCGAGAATTGAGCCTTGAGGCACGCCTATTTGTACCATCGACCCGGAAGAGCTCATATTGTTAGTGACTACTTTTTGCGTTCTCTTACTTAAATATGAAATAATTAATTTAAGAGCATCACTTCTTACACAGTAAACTAAATGATCGACACAACCTCAATAAAAGAACAACATATAGCTGATGTGAAGCAGTAAAACTCCAAAAGGTGAGTAAACATTTTCTGGATAAATATCGTTTTGAGGTAAAAAGCGAAGGGTGCTTTTTCAGATATTTTTATGGTGACGCCTATTTTATAAATATCCACAAAAATATTTAAAACAAATGACATCAAGCACCCCACGCATGTTTACAACAATTTTTTTTTATGTTAATCAAAAGTTTCTTATTTTAAAGTTATTTAAAATTATTTTCTACTTTTTAATTCAGTTATCTACAAAAGCGTGTTTTTTGTAGTTTTTTTAAACTTTTATTTATTTTCATTTTTTTAGTGCGACCAAATAAAAAAGCGTGTTTGTTTTTCGGAACGGAGTTCTTTTACCGATGTATGTAATGTATGTATGTATCGATGAAGCAATGAAAAGCACAGAAGCAGGAAGGCTGTTGCCTAAGATACAGTATCATTGAGGCGAAACACATGTAGTATTAGACGTAGTATTATGTTTTTTCTAGTATAGTGGTATTGGGTTTAGTGGTATTAGAGTTATTTGTAATGGGGATAGGGCACGCAATTAAAGTGGGAGGTACACATCATTTTTATTTTTACGCTGATATAAAGTAATTAATGATAACATCTTTAGTTGTTTGGAAATTAGAAAGTCAAAGAATGTGGGTTAGGAATAGGCGAGATAGCTGTCAACGGATCAGTAAGCTGAGGTGGCGAAATTAAGGTCCTCAAGTGACAGACTCGATTCGGTAGGCAGAGTGTAGAGCGGCCCCCACCAGATGAAGTGCCGATATGTTAAGAAATATTTCCATATAGAAACTTTAGATATGAGTGCGAATATTATATAAGAGAGCCAAGCTGCAGCTATAATATGGTATTAGCCCGAATGAGTCGGTTCGACCGGGGTAGAACCGAATATTCTCACAAAGTACCAGCGTAAAATAGCAGCTTAATGTTCATATGTTTTATGGTGATAATAAAGAACCGCCGACACTTTTTTTAGGAACTGAGGCATTTCATCTTATTCTTTAGATCTCACAACGCAACTGTTTTTCGATTTTATTCTTAATCGAGGATAAATGTAGATGTCTATGGGGTACAGCATCCACTTAGTTTTTGGACAAACACGTTCTTCGGAAATTTTCATAGCCTCTTCTTCTCAATCTCAAAATTCTCAATCTTACTTTAATTTGACGGTCTTCCAACCTCATTTGGTGACCATTAGCGATGTCTCCAAAGATCTCATGGCCACGTTTATATTCAGGTGCCCAAAATTTCACTTTGGTAAATGATGGTGCAGAGACCCCATACACAGAGTCCAACTCATCTTTAATTTGCGTAGGCGTATTGATTTCCAAAAACAAACATTTAATAACAGCTCGACACTCTATTTTTTCCATTTTCACTAAAACACTCGATCTCTCACTCTCAACTCATCAACTCACTCAAACGACTGTCAAACAACAACTACGCGTCCAAAACGGCTGAAATTTTGGTGCGTAACTATCAAACGATGCACAACTACATTCATTAGCTCCTATTGAGGAGTGTTGCCATCTTCACGTTGAGATCGGAAACTATTCAGACCACCCTGGTGCAATAAACTACTCTTTATTTATATACCATTTTAATATTAACATAACAAAATCCTTCCAGGTAACACAAAAATAATTAAATTAATGGGAAGAATGATTAACGGTTATATCGACACCATTTAATGTCATCATCATCATCAGTATTACAGCCCTTCACAACTCCACTGCTGAATAAAGCCTCCCCCAAGGAATGCCACAAAACACGGTCATGAGCCACCTGCATCCTTTGACGTCCTGCATGTCTTACCAGGTCGTCACTCCATCTAGAGGGGGGACTCCCTAACCTTCATCCGCCGGTACGAGGCCGCCATTCGAGAACATTTTTCCCCATCGGTTGTCGATTCTTCGAGCTATTTGTCCAGGCCATTGCCAATTCAGCTTACTAATCCGTTGGACTATGCCGGTCACTCTGCTTCTACTGCAAATATCCTCATTTCTAAGTTTATCACGCAGAGAAACTCCGAGAATAGTCCTCTCCATAGCTCACTGAGCGATCTTGAGCTTCCTCATACGGCCAGCAGTGAAGGACCACGTCTCAGATCGGTAAGTCATCACTGGCAATACGCACTGGTCGTACAATTTCGTTTTCAGGTTCACGAATCATATTCTCTTTATACATACTTTAAGTATGTATAAAGAGAATATGATTCGTAGTTTCCCGAACGCTACCCAGCCGAGTTGAATCCGTCGATTGACCTCTCGGTCGAAATTGGACTTACCTAGTCCGACTATTTGTCCCAAGTAAACATACACATCAACAACTTTGAGCTCAGTGCTCCCAACAACTACCGGCATAGGTGTGACATGGATATTAAACATGATCTTTGTTCTGTCCATGTTCATCTTAAGACCTATCCGTTGGGAGACACAGAACCCTCTGCCCCGCCATTACGATGGTCGCAATCGTGGCCAGGAATAGCGGGGCCGCCGGGGACTGGGGCCGTCTTTTCGTAAATTTTTTCATTGGGGTGTATATTGCCATAGTTGCCACGCTTAGCGAGCGGGTTTGCAGCCACAGTTTTTTTTATTGGGATATTGCTGTTATCAGGAAGATGCTGCTGCCCATCTCCTGCCTGTTTCCCACTATCGCCTTTTACGACACCCACGGGAAGATATGAAGTAGTAGATATTCTTAACCGCTACTACACGGCATTAAATGTACCATGATGTAATTGATATATTTTTTTTTAATTTGGTAGTCTTTCTTGACCTCCCAATAATTATAGCTTGGGATTTAAAAGGGTTCATAAATAAACCTTAACATCGACTCCATTAAAAAAACATGTTTGATCCTTGTTGATACAATCAAATGCTTGGATAGATCTTCAATGGTAGTTTGTAAATATATGTGGAGACCATCTGCATACAAGTGGTAGCGAGAAGATGTTTGGGATGTGATGTTATTTATTTCATTAACTCTGTTTAAATCTGGACTTAGGTCTTTAGAAGTATGCATCGATATTATTTGTGAAAAATAAAGTAACAGTTCATATACGTCTTATTGCTAGGCAGAAGCCTCTTCTCATTTGTGAAAGTTAAATTAGTATACGGAACTATTAGCCATGTTATCCCAATGCGTGTTAGCAACTTCACATGCCTTAAATTTTTTCGTCAAATATGTTTCAATTACCCACGATGTTTCTTGTAGATTTATTCCATTTGTTCTAATATCAATTTTCTACAATAGCTTTAATTTGATTTGTTCTAAACATTAATTCAATATTACTGTACCTTAAAACAAGCCCAGGAACCACCGAACCAATGACACCGAACTAAGATCTTTACGAGTAACTTTAGTATTTTATAAATTTCAACACATTTTACTTGTTATTTAAGAAAATTATATCTCATTTAGTCACTTTAATCTCAAAGCTTGTGTTACTCACGTAAGCACTTAGTAAATTGTTAGGCTTAAAGATTCTGTTAAAATTTCGTAATCCTTTAAATTATGACACGTTTTTGCATTTTAGACCAATTAATTTAACTTTTTATTAATATTATATTATAATTTAGCTTTAAAATCATATTTTACTCGTACTTAAGATGAGCGTTAACTAATACCGTTTCTGTTTTAAGGCTGATTAATATCTACTTCAAGCAAAACAATTGCCTCCTAAACACCCTCCACTGCAAACTTTCTAGCAATCATAATAGGGTTATGAAGCAAACCCTAAAGGGGTTTGTTTCATAACCCTATTTTTAGGATAAGCAAAAAGAGGCATATATTAAAAATGGTGATAGATACATCTTTTTTTTTCTAATTTCTCAGACAAGTTCCGTAGCGATGTTTTCCTATACTGCCCAGCAGATAGTAAATCATCACTTAAATGTCAATAAACAATTTCTGAGGTGCCAGAACGAAACGAACGCGGGTTCGTCGTTAACTAAGAAAAATACTAATAAAAATTTTCTACGAACGCTTGGCTTTTATTTTAAGTTACTAAGGCTCTTATTTTCAGTAATAATATTAAATAACATTTAATCTGCCTTATAATGAAGTTGTAAAATATACATCAAATTCCACTGATACCATTAAAACATTGTTCAAATCCAAAATTCTGAAACGTGATTAGATCACGGGAAAACGAAGGTTTCTTTACAACTCGTTAACGAACGGTATTGATATTGGAAATATAACTCAAAAAGAAAAAGTAAATGCGTGTAATCACCGCATGTATGTACAATATAACAATGTAAGCAGAACGCAAAGAATAGATTAACAATTTTGGAAAAATTATTTGATTTTATCAATAAAAACATTGATTTTACGAATTAAAAGATTGGATTTATAAGTATAAATTAGTAAGCAGTATAAGAAAGCAGTTACAAATTTATTACCTGTTAGTTAAACACGTCATCCCGTGGGTTTCGTAAATGACAACAGAGGAAAACTGAACTAGGAAACGGTTCAGCAGCATCTTTCTGATAACAGTTGAATAATATACAAAACTGTGGTTGCTAAACCCGCTTACCGCGTGACAACTATGTCAAATAACCCCCCCCCCCCCCATACGGCAATCTATGGGGGAAGCCTATATTTAGCAGTGAAGTTTTGATATGACATAATGATAATGGTAGTGTATTTTAACTGCAGTTTGTGTTCCTTACAGTATGACGGACAGGGCTTTGATGGTCGATAAAAATATATCCAACAATACGTCATCCAAATCGCACGGATTATGACGGTGAGCTGAATTATCAATGCAAGAGTCTCGGCTCTACGTCCAATAACCCGCTTGTCGGACATAGGGATAATGTGGAGCTCTTTAAAAATTGAAATCTTACTAGTAAGACCTTATTCAGCAGTGGACTTAAGAAACAATAAATGATGATGATGAAAAATTATATTATAATGTATAAACTTTTCAAATACTTCCTTCACTTATGTTTATATATTTTGTAATTCACTTAGTTGATTGTGATTAACACAGTACAACATGCGATCAATCGTATATAAATATCAAACAATATTTGTATATAATATGGAAAATATATGTTTTCAATCATATTATTCAAGAAGGCAAAACAAAAGAAGGCTAAAATCACTTGAGGTATGTAAACTTTCATCAAAGTTATTGTAAGTTTATATAAAAATAGTACGTCCTTTACCAAAATTTTCGACATAGTTACAAGAAGATCAAATAAAAGGGTTTAAAATTTAAATACAGAGGAAATTAAACTTTACGACGCCCTTTTGTTAAGTAATAACCTTACTTAAATTTTTAATTAATGTTTCAACAACCTTTATAATTTAGCCCTTAATTAGAAAATATGCGTGAATATCGTAGAACACTCGGTTGGAACACAGTTCCTTTCCTACTTTATTATTATTGATAAGCGTATTATATTATTGATTAACAAAAATACAAGTAAATGAATTACCAGCGTGTATTAAAATGAAACCTCATTTAAAAAAAAAATATTTCTATCGTAGCAAGATAGTGAGATCGAGACAGATATTATTCCATATCGCTATCTTATAGCCGCTAAGGCTGTCTACAGTACGTCAAAAGGGGTCATGAATCGTGACGGAAAAATCTTACACTTTTTGTCGCCTAGCCCCCATGTGCCAAATCCATACCGTCCTATAAAGAACTTCGTTGCAATAAAATGGCTACTACAGAAGGTGCTCAGAAGCTGCTTAACTAGAGTCTGTTCATAATATTTCGAAGTAATAAGTCAAAAACCTAGGATTTTATCAAGAACCGGAAGAAGACATAGTTACTACTTTATTTTATTAAAAACCCGATAAAATTCAGTTTTTGATCGAACACCTAGGCTGATTTAATTTTATGATAAAATAAAATCAACCTAAGTAACAACTTGGTTTTCTTCCGGTTCTACAAAAACCTAATTTTATCTCAAACTTGCGACATATAGATGAAACAAACATTTTTGTAGTGTTTTTATCTTAAATTTTTTGTACTTAAATGTTAAAAATACTGTAACATAAATGCCCACGAGGGAAACAAACCAGGAGTTGGGCAGCAGCGCCTTCCTGACAAATATTGGAAAATAAAATTGTGCGCGCAACAAGCGTGATGGCTATGGCAAAAATCCCCTAATGAGGCAATCTATGAGAAGGTCTATGTTCTGCAGTGGACTCTGATAGGCTGTAATAATTAAATGGGTGAAAATGCCTACTTACAGTCCAGATACCAAAAAGTCATTAATTTCTAAACAGGGTTGTGAAGATTCCCTTGCGTTACTTCATTTATCGTATATGCATCTGTCCTCGTTACGTTTTCTTTCACAGTTGAAGACGTGGGTTAGCACTAAAATTACGTTTGATAATTTCTTGAAAACTGTCAAGGTCTTAATTTTATACTACACGAAATTTAAGGTGAGCGCTCAAATTGAACCTACATAAGCTGACATTACTAAAAAAGTTCTTGCAAACACAAATGTCTTAATTACGCGGATAAATTTTTATATATAGCCCGGATGTCTTTATATATTTACAGCGCTGACGACTTCTTGCGTCTTTTTACGATAAATACTTTATCTTCTATTTCCGGCAGAATTTCAAATGTTTAGAGAGTGAATATTGTTACTTTATTTGTTAACTAATAACATAGTAGAATAGGAATTTTATTTTTAGTTAGACAGGTCGATATTCAATTTTGAATTATTCTTGCCCATTTAGGACGTCCGTTCATGATAAAAAGCATGTGGCACACTGTATATTCCATATATGGTTTGTACGCTTTGCACATTTCATGCGTCCGTTTATGACAGAAATGATGTGCCACTCTGTATATTCCGTATATGGTTCATATATTTTGCTCACTTCCTGCGTCCGTTCATGACAGAAATATTCTGGCACTCTGTATATTCCGTATATGTTTCTATGTTTTGCTCACTTCATGCGTCCATTCAAAACGGAAATTATGTGGCACTCTGAATATTCTCCAACACTAAGGTGCGTTACCGGCCTTTTAATAAAAGAGAAGGCTCTTTTCTTGAAGGTCCAGAAGTCGTATCGGTCCGGAAAAATCGCTGGCGGTAGTCGATTCCACAATAAAGTTGTGCAAAGAAAAAAAATATCTTCTTGTAATTCGCATCGTAGTGGACCGCCAATCATCCAGATGGTGTGGATGGTATCGCGACTTTTGTCGTAATGTGTGATAGTAAGTTGAGCGGCTGCAATAATTCCTAACAATTCCTCATAACACTCTCCGTGGTAGATACGAAAAAAAAAGAGATATATTATTATCTCTTCGCCGTGCCAGTGAGTCTAGGCGATCAGAATGAGCTCGGTCCTTGACAATTCGAACCACTCTCCGCTGGATACTATCAAATGCAAGAAGCTGAAACTGAGGCGCCCCGGCCCAGAGATGGGAACAGTATTCCATGTGAGACCGAACCTGCGCCTGGTAAAGTTGCAGGCCACGGTCTGCATGAAATGCTGTCACGCTCTGCTGAGCACGCCAAGCTTTTTGTAAAGAAGAGAGGCCATATTAGTCTTCTTTTCCCTGTAGTCATTCGATATGTCGACGCAGAGGATTCCGTTACTGGCTGAGGTAACAAGGGGAGTGCCCTGAAACTTAGGGGATACGACAAAGGGGTTCTTTTTAGCAGTATACACGCAAACTTGGGTCTTCTGGAGATTAAACTGGACTAAAATTAGTCGCTCCCAATCCGAGACTTTATCTAACGAAGTCTCAACATTAGACACAAGTTTGTCCCTATACTTGGCGACGTTTTCCTGAGAAATATTGAGACGGCTGCATAGCAATGAATGTTACCGGTTTGCAACATATCATTGATATGCAAAAGTAACAGCGTTGGTGATAGCTCACAGCCTTGCATTAATACGCTTGTAATCGGAGCATGCACTGCCTTCTACGACCTTGATGCTCCGATCTACAAGAAAGCTGGTGATCCAATTGCACAATTTCTCGGGAAGCCCATAGGAAGGGAGCGTCTAAAGCAGTGCTCTGTGCTAGATCCGATAAAAGGCCTTCGCAATGTCCTAACTAACGAACAATGCCTTTCCCTTGGACTCTACTGACTCTGCTCATCTATGAGTTAGGTAGATCAGAACACCACCAGCTAAAGCCAATACAATAATCTTTCTACGCTGAGGATTGACTGGGAGAGAATGCCTTAATGCATTATTAGTCTACTCTGTATCTCACTCAAAGCCATGCACCATTTATTGATATTATATTTCTTTTGGGGCGTTTGAGAAAAATTATGAGAGTGAATTTTTACGATGCGCGCGCATACCGACACCTATAAACGACACCATGAAGTTGTTACGCTGCGCGCGCACACTGACAACTAAAAGCGACAACTTCAGTGGGTAATTGTCTCTCAAGTTTTCGTGGGAACTGATAACAGTTGAAGCCTTATGATACCTCATGAGCTGGCAAGTTATAATGGATTCCATTATTTTGGAAAACAAGGAGATGATGGCAATAGGCCTGTAGTTAGACGGATTTGTACGGTCGCCTTTTTTAGGGATCAGGTGGACCAAAGCTTCCTTTCATGAATTCAGGACGAAGCCTAGGGAGCAGGAGTAACTGAAAAGACGCGTTAAAACCCAACTCCAACTCCATCGTGTTTGTCTGTGTGTGTGTGTGTGTGTGTGTGTGTGTGTGTGTGTGTATGTGTATGTGTGTGCGTGGGCGTATGTGTGTGCGAATGCGTGTGCGTGTGCGTGTGTGTGTGCATGTGCGTGTGCGTGTGCAGGTACGTGTGTGTGTACGTGTGAGTGTGCGTGTGCGTGTGCGTGTGCGTGTGCGTGTGCGTGTGCATGTTCGTGTTCGTGTGCGTGTGCGTGTGCGTGTGCGTGTGCGTGTGCGTGTGCGTGTGCGTGTGCGTGTGCGTGTGCGTGTGCGTGTGCGTGTGCGTGTGCGTGTGCGTGTGCGTATGCGTGTGCATGTGCGTGTGCGTGTGTGTATGCGTGTACGAGTGCGTGTGCGCGTCCACACACATTTGGCCACACAACAGAAATTGGGAGTTTGGTTAAGAAGTGTTAATGCATCTACCATATATTCCTGACCTTGCACCCTCAGATATTCACCTATTTTGGTCTCTTCAGATCTACCCAAAGTAGTGTTAGCTTAACATCAAGAGACGAATGTTAAAACTACTAGCCGTATTTTTTTTGATGATATAGATCCCAAGATTTCTACAGCAACGGGTTTATGTCACTACCTGCAAGATGGCAACAAGTTATCGAACAAAATGGCAAATACATATTATCATCATCATTATCATCATCATCATCATACTTTCACACACAAGTCCACTGCTGAACATAGGCCTCCCACAAGGAATGCCACAAAACACGGTCCTGAGCCACCTGTATCCATCGACTTCCTGCATATCTTATCAGGTCGTCACTCCATCTAGTGGGGGGTCGCCCTACACTTCGCCTACCGGTACAAGGCTGCCACTCGAGAACCTTTCTTCCCTATCGGTTGTCGGTTCTTCGAGCTATATGGCTGGCCCACTGCCCACAGCTTACTATTCAGTTGGGCTATGTCGTTTACTCTGGTTCTACTGTGGATATCCTCATTTCTAAGTTTATCATGCAGAGAAACCCCGAGCATAGCCCTCTTCATAGCTCGCTGAGCGACCTTGAGCATCCTCATATGGCCAGTAGTGAAGGACCACGTCTCAGATCCGTAAGTCATCACTAGCAACACACACTGGTTGTACAATTTCGTTTTCAGGTTTTGAGGTATGTCTAACGAGAAGAAGTGTCGTAGTTTCCCGAACGCTGCCCAGCCGAGTTGAATCCGCCGATTGACTTTTAGGTCGAAGTTGAACTTACCTAGTCGGACTATTTTTCCCAGATAAACATACTCGTCAACAACTTCGAGCTTAGTGCTCCCAACAACTACCGGTAAAGATGGGACGTTAAACATGATTTTTGTTTTGTCCGTGTTCATCTTAAAACCTATCCATTGGGAGACACTATTGAGGTCATTGAGCATAGTGCCTAGGTCCTCCAGCGATTCTGCCATAAGGACTATATCGTCGACAAATCGAAGGTCAGTGATGTACTCGCCATTGATGTTAATACCGTATCCATTCCAGCCCAGAAGTTTGAAAACATCTTCCGATGCAGCGGTGAAGAGTTTCGGGGATATAACGTCACGCTGTCTTACACATCTCTGCAGTTGGATAGGTTTCATACTCTGATTCTGTTTTCGGATGGCCATCGTAGTCCTATGTACTCAGTCCTCTACTGTACAAACACTTGAGCACTTTAATATACCGACAGTCATCTTGACACCTGTTTTGGCCTTATCGGGACTTTACAAAATATAATAAGTGGACTGTTTTGACAATAGGTTTAATGCCGTAAAACCTCTAAATAAACATAATATAAATTGAAGAATGAAGTGCCCGTCTGCTACTGCGTCTCACAGCTGAGTGAGGAACAGAAGCGCCCGCGCTGTCTGTCGCAGGGCCAGCGACCGGTTCGCGCCCCCACGCGTCCTCCATTTTGGCCGAGGCGCGATGACGTGCGCCGACATATTCCCCGGGTTGAAGAGACGTCTTCAATCTTCAATTGGCAGAGGGCAGATGCAGTTCACAGCACGCTGAATGATGCCTCGCTTCGTCTTCAACTCAGCCACTCGCGTGACTCCGTCTACGCCGGGATAGGTCGTCATGACCCGGCCCAGGGACCAGAGCAGCGGTGGTGTTGTCTTGTCCTTAATAAGAACTAAAGACCCCGGCTTCACTTAACCTCTGGAATGAAACCACTTGAATTTGGCCTGCAGCAGAGAAATGTATTCATTACGAAAGCGGTTCCAGAAATGCTGTCTGATGTAATGTATACTCCTCCAGCAATCCAGTCGCGTGATATTGGCATCAGTCACCTGGGAATATGGCACAGGTAAGAGTGGTCGTCCAGTCAGAAAATGACAGGGAGTAAGTGCCGAAAAATCGTTAGGGTCTGAAGAGAGAGGAGTAAGAGGACGCGAATTCAAGACCGCCTCTATGTGCGTAAGACAAGTAGCTATCTCCTCACAGTTAAAATGGGTATTTTTAAATGATGCTTGCAAGATTTAACAGCAGCCTCAGCTAGTGAATTAAAATGTGGGCTGTAAGCAGGCGTAAAAATAAATTCGATACCCTGTTGTGCGATTTCAGATGCAACACTCGATGAATGCAAGAACCTATGCATTTGATTTAATGCACCTACGAAATTTGTCCCGTTATCGGACGTAATGCTTTGAGGATTGCCTCGACGCGCCACGAAACGATTTAGAGCGGCCCTGTAAGCCTCAGAGGTGAGGTCAGTGACGAGCTCCAAATGTACGTCTTTAACTGCAGAGCAAACAAAAATGCACATACGAGTATAAGATTTTGTAAGTTTGCAGCCGCGACCTCTGCGATCGGCCACCAATACTGGCCCAGCGTAGTCAACATAACAATTTAAAATGTAAATTTAAGATGAGTTCTTGACTGAGTTAGTTGACCCATTATAGGCTGTACGCTTTGAGCTTTATGTCTGAAACAGTTAAGACATTTACTCACGATATTTCTAGAAAGGTTTCTACCACCTATAGGCCAATAAGTCTGTCTTATATGTGACAATAGTAATTGAGGAACGGCATGTAGTAGTTCTAAATGTTTCATTTGCAATATAAGCTTAGTAAGTATGAGCTTACGACACATTATTATGGGATGATTTACACTAAAATCGTAGGGGGAGTTATCGAGCCTCCCGCCCACGCGAATGAGGTTATGATCGACAATGAACGGAGTCAAAGAAAGCAATTTACTATTGCGTGGCAATTTTTGTTTAGATTTTAAAAGATGAAATTCTTCAGAAAACATTTCTAATTGTGAATAATGTATTATTACATTATACGAATTTTGAAGTTCTGTTACGGAAAGATCGCCACACAATTTATCTTTAATTTTTAGATTATGTATAAATCTTTACATATGCAAACAACTAACAAACAACGAAAACTAGAATATTTTTCTAATAAGCAATGAGTGATAGAAGAATATATGGTTGAATGTGAGTAATTACTAAGTACATGATGGTCGCTATCACTACATGTGAAATGAGTCACTACATCTGGCAAATCATGTTTCTCTGTATTTAGCATTTTAGGCCACTCACTTTCATTACGCAACAGAAAAGAGGGTCCGGACCACCACAGTTGTGTGTCCTTGATAACGTCAGCGTTAGGACCGCGGAAACAAGATCCGCCGGATTGTCCTTAGACAGTACGTAGCTCCAGGTATGACCATAAGTGCTCTCTTGTATCTCTTTGACTCTATTTCTCACAAAAGGTTTTAATTGATTAGCTGGAGTAGAGAGCAAACCCAAGACTATGCTGAGTCGCACCAGAATCTACATAGGTGAATGGGTAAAGTTAGCGCTTCCTGAACCTTAGTACACAGACTGGCAACTAACAAAGCTCCGCATAGTTCAAGCCTTGGTATTGTTGTCGGCTTGATGGGCGCTACACGATTTTTAGGAACTAGAAGTTGTACGCCAATAGATTTAGTGTTACTGCATGAGCGAATGTACACACATGCGCCATAAGCTTTTTCGGACGCATCGGTGAAGACGTGTACATCATACTTACTAGAGTCTTCACGCAAAACCCAACGAGGAATCTTTAAATTATTTAAAGATGTTATTGTATTTTCGAACGTCGACCAAAGGTTTCTGACTTCCAGCGATACTTCATCGTCCCAGTCATAGTTGTGTAGCCATAAACGCTGCATGACTATTTTCGCTTCGACAACGCATGGACCTACGAGGTCTAATGGGTCATAGATCTGACTGATAACTGAGAAGACGTGCCGTTTAGTAACTTTAGTGGTCGACTTTGTGTTAGTAGTATAAGTACGTGAATCAGAATCGCAAGCCCTAAAGTTTAGACCTAAAGTTTTAGATTGATATGAATTTAAGCCCTGCTCAGAAAAATGCAACGTATGAGTATTATACGATTCGTTAGTGTTTGTAATTTGATTTAGCATTTGAGGATGGTTTGATCGCCATTTGGGTAAGTAAAATTTAGCGGAAGATAGAACCCACTGTACCCGTTTTGCAATTGCTACAGTTTCAGCTATGGTGTTTCCTCCACTCAAATAGTCATCAACGTAGAAGTCACGTCGTATGGCCCGCTGGACCTGACTATCCTCAATGTTATCAGCCAGACCTACTAGGCACTTCGTGGCTAAATAAGGAGCAGAAGCGGTACCATAGGTGACCGTATTTAACGTATAGGTTCTAAGAGGTTCTGAAGAATCAAAACGAAAAATTATTTTTTGTAGAGGACATTGGAGTGGACTTAGCTCAATAGCTCTATACATCTTCTCTACATCACGTGAGACCATGTATCTATGTTGACGAAAACGTATTAAAATGGAAAAGAGATCGTCTTGCACTACGGGACCCACCATCTGAATGGCATTAAGAGACAAGCCCGAACTGGTAGAGGCTGATGCGTCGAATACTACGCGTAGTTGAGTAGTGGTACTAGAGCTACGAATGACTCCATGATGGGGAATGAAATATGTGATCACAGAGTTTTCAGGCGTAGAAGTACAGTCATGGTCTAAAGTCACATGACCTAAATGCTCATATTCTCTCATAAATTCACAATATTTAATTTAAATGAAGGATCGCGTTTAAATCGCCGCTCCAGGGATAGAAAACGATTTTACGAATGCCCTAAAGTTCTAGGGTCTTCTTTTAAGGGCATCGTCACGACAAACCTACCATCATTTTTAAGAACGGTGGTTTGGGTAAAAAATTGTACACAGACTCTTTCTTCAAGAGAAAGTGAATGTTTTGACGACACGTTGTCAAGCTCCCAAAGTTTAGTTAGGTCGGGAGTGACGTTGGAATGATGGCAAAAGAGTGATAAAACAAAATTAGATTGATGCGAAATACTACCGGAGACAAGCCAACCGAATTTAGTTTCGCACAATTTAGGTAAATGTTTCCCTAAATCTATAGTTTTGCTGCCTAAGATGTCGAGGCTTTACAAAATAAAATAAGTGGACTGTATTGACAATAGGTTTAATGCCGTAAAACCTCTCAACAAACATAATATAAATTGAAGAATGAAGTGCCCGTCTGATACTGCGTCTCCCAGCTGAGTTAGGAACAGAAGCGCCCGCGCTGTCGCAGGCGATCGGTCCGCGCCCCCACGCGTCCTCCATTTTGGCCAAGGCGCGATGACGTGCGCCGACAGCACCGCTGAAGGGACTGCAGCACCGCCCAAATTTCGACGGAATCAAAGGCTTTCTCATAGTCCACATACGCAAGACAAAGTGGCAGATTATACTTCTCTGTCTTCTGTACAATTTGCCGAAGGCTATATATGTGGTCCATGGTACTAAAGCCTTTTCGGAAACCATCTTGTTCGGGAGGCTGGAAGTCATCAAGTCTGCGTGCGAGCCGATTCGGAATAACTCTCGAAAACAGCACGTTGACGCGGCTCAGAAGGGAAATCGGTCTGTAGTTTTTCAAGACAGCGTTGTCGCCTTTCTTGAAGAACAAGACCACCGCACTTATGCTCCACGCCTCCGGAGTAGTGCTACCATGGAGGACGGAATTAAAGAGCTTCGGCAGGAATTCAAGTACCCGTTTTCCACCCACTTTCAAAAGCTCCGCTGTAATTCCATTCTCACCTGGGGCCTTGCCGTTTTAAGGTGCTGGAGAGCCATTTTAATCTCGCTCAGACTGACATCCGGGATATCTTCAGAATAGTCGGATAATACTTGGTCTTGGATCGTTACTCACACTTGTGTGTGACTCCAACCATGTACAGATGCCCATAGAACCTCTCAATCTCACTCAAAATCTCAGGTTTGACACCTGCTAAACGATGACCTGGAAACGATGCTACCAATAAATACCGTTTTATATAATGGCTTCATTTCATAATCCTTACAATTTATGTGCAAGAAACTGGCAAAATTACGTCACAAAACTTTGAAATGAGGGATAATATTATAAAAATAGAATGAAATATTTATAAAAACGAACAAATATCTTAATTTATAACGTATCGATGCATATACGTTTTATATTTAGCTGGTATTCAAAAGTAAAAAGATAGAACATTGTTTACATTAGCGCCTACCGGTATCGCGCGATCTCCAAAACGGAGCCGACACTTGTAGGGTAAAAACATAAATCGGTCGGGCACATGAGGGGTTATCGAATTTTAAATTCTCATTCCCCAAAGATAACAATTTTTTTTTTGTTTGAAGTTGATTACAGTGACCATGGGTTGCAGAAACCACTTATAATTAGATGAAACTGTTAGCTCGTTATACATTTTCTGCCGACTTCCAAAAAGGAGACGGTACTCAATATGACTGTATTTTTTATGTGTGTTACCTCATAACTTTGTACTGGGTGAACCGATTTCGACGATTCTTTTTTAAATGAAAGCTGATAGTTCTCGTGTTGTCCCATATGAATTTCATCCAGGTCAGACCAATCGTTTTTGAGTTAATCTTAAATAACTAATATTGAAGTCAGCTGTACAAAATTTTTAATTTTAATTTATAAATTATAATAATATAAACATAATATTTAAAATATTTTATAATATATCCATATTTTTATTATTAAAAAATATTAACATGAAAACTTTGTCCTGTGTAAACGTCAATTTTCTTAGATCCGATCAAATTGTCTACTGTACGAGTATAAGTGATGTAAGAATAAATTTGTTATAAACTAAGATAAACTCAAAAATCTTTACAGAGGCCACTTAAGTAGATTGTTTCGTACCACATTTATTTTCTGAGGTAAGATTCAGTTAGTACAAACGTTATCTGACCAAAAATATCGCCCCAAGTGCTGAAATAAATAATGGTTAACAGCACGATCGCAGCCATCTGCAACCGCAATCTCAAGTTGTAGAATATTTTAAATCATACTATAGATTTTCATTGGAATCCATACAAAA
Organism: Parnassius glacialis; assembly: GCA_033319125.1. Taxonomy (NCBI): domain Eukaryota; kingdom Metazoa; phylum Arthropoda; class Insecta; order Lepidoptera; family Papilionidae; genus Parnassius; species Parnassius glacialis. The sequence goes on along the minus strand of JAVANC010000021.1, from coordinate 44,348,990 downwards.
AAAAACGTGTTTCTAAAGAAGTATTTTTAGTTTCATTTATTTTATGTGTTTTATGGTATATTCAATGTCAAACTTACCTAACAAAATTTAGATATTTTTTTTATAGGATAAAGGTGACAAACTAGCACACAGTCCACCTGATGGTAAGTGGTTGCTGCGGCCCATAGAAATCTACATCTATCTCCTATTACAAATCAAAATGCAGATGCGTTGTCTTCCATGAGGACTAAGGTGGAATGCCTCATTTCCAGTAAATAGGGCCTCCGGCCACCTGCACTCACCAAGCGAAACGCAGAGGAAAACCTCTACTTCACGCTGGTATTCTGTGAGGTTGTGGTACCACCCCGGTTCGAGCTGGCCCATCCGTGCGACAGCAAAAGCTGCCGCGTGGCTCTACCACTGTTAAAATTTAATTTAAAGCAGTCGTAGCATCGTCGATAAAATCAGTAAAATTAGTTTTAGTTGATGTAGTTGACTGGCTTTTTTATATAATATACGTATAAAGTATTAACATTAAATTATGTATTAGCTCCCGTGTGTAAAGCTCTTCATGCATATTTAAGAGCTTTGGCACGTTATACGTTCAAATTTAAATTTTCCAGTAGCTGCTAATGTTTTTAAACAAATAGTAGTATGATTTAATTTTATACTGCGGAAATAACAAGGTGAACGTTATTTGATTTAAAGTTACTCGCTATAAAAATCCAGTATTATGACTTTAGAAGCTAATTTGAAAAAAAAAATTGCTCCGTTTTAGTTCTTTGAAGTCGGCTTCTTATATTCATTAAAATTATTTTTTACCCTTTTTCAGGAATATGGTAATCTCGAATGTAGACCAAAAAAAAATAATAAATATTAAATTTTAATTTAATAAAAATTTCATCTCTTATTTTTTCAACTTCTAGAGCAATTTTTTTTCTTTAAATTTATTAGGAACTCCTTAAGTACAACCTGTTAAATTAAAATAATCATAAAAATCGATTTAAATTGACGAAGCTATCGCGTAAATACAAAAAGGAACATACATTCGAGTTATTAACCATCTCCTGTGTTTAAAATCGGCTCAAAATAGTACATTTATATTAAAGCCATCCGTGTAGAAAGAAAAGAGAAAATCCTACCCGTACTCCATATCATACCATGGGAGTTGTAAGTTACGAAGAAAGGATGCTGAAACAGGAAATGGGTAGTGGAATTATCCTCAACAACTCCAAAAAAGAAAAATAATTACAGTAGTCAACCAGCCTGCCTTGCCCGCTCGCCAAGCGTTATAACTATGATATATATAAGTTGTAAATATCCCCCCTTTGAGTTAATCTATGGAGCTTTGACAGATTGTATTGAATTTTTGGCCATGGAAAGAAACCGCCACATCAACCCCTGCTCAGAACGGAGGTTGATAGTGCAGTTCGATTATCGGTGCGTCCTTAATGCCGATGAAGAATCCATGCTGTGTGCGTAAGGGCAAGTAACGTCGGTGCGAACGATATGCTAGTGTAATGCATGCCATACTATGCACTTTCAGCATGTAATGCCGATGTAAGGGCCAGAGGTCTGTCTTATAAATCTGCGGTGAGTCGAGATGAAGACAAGTTGGACTGGCTTGCAGGAGCAGAAGACTGTAGAAGACGATACTCGGTAGTGAATGGTAGGGTTCTTGAAGACAATGTCGATGGCTTGGAAATTGTAGTTTCAGAATGTTGCGTGTTCGCATCAAGTCGGATGGGCACCAGTTTGGCCATGGATAGAAAAAAGGAGATCTCCCGCCGGGCAAGGTGTTCTGCCCGGGGAACGGCCAACGCTCCAAATGGTTTTTTTTTTTGGTTTCTGATGATGTTTGTGCTCTTAGCCTTTTGGATTTTACAGCTCCATTGGAGTCACGGCTAAAAAAAGCTAAAAACTGGGTGAATTTAAATTATTCTGGATTTTGCTTGCGTAACGATAAATCTAAGGACAGTTTACAGTGCACGTGGATGAGTTATCTAACGGTCGTCAGAGCAAGGAGTAGCGCACCCCGGCTCTGATGGCTTACTCGTATCGTTCGATGTTCTGGGCAATGAGATCAGCTCAGGGATGCGGATGTACGCTGAGTACGCGGTGAGGATGAGTCTACAGCGCGCCTGTCTGTGGAATCGTTGCGTACCATCCGTGGTTGTCCTAATAGTGATTGTGGCACTAGGTGAGTGTATAGTGTTTATGAGTGGCTGGCCTGCGAGATGTCGGTAGTGGGCATCTACCAGAACGGGGGGTTCGATTAGAACGTTACGGGGCCTCCGGAACCTTTCCGTAACGTTCGCAGTCGGAACATAGGTGGCTGCGTTTACCACTAGCTGTTTGGGATGTGTCTCGGCCCTCTTGAAATAGCGCCGCGACATTTCCTTGAAATACTGAGAATTCGTCGGAAGTTGACAGTCTCTGTGTAAGTTGTAGTTTCTCTGGTACGACCGAGCTCCGTTAGCTATGCAAATTAATCTATTTTGGACGACTTAGAGGCCGTACAAGTACCTATGGGCCATGTATGCGAAAACTACGCTTACGTAAGAAATGATAAGTCTTACGCACGCTTTGTATAGATGGAGCTTGAGACTTTAGGACAGTTTGCTCTTGCGTTTAACTTGCGGGTGGAGGTGACTATTTTTGCACGGTTGCAGACATTGCGAATATGATTCGCGAATGTCATACCTTCATTGAATGTGACTCCTAGATATTTGGCCGTTGGTTACCAGAAAATCTGGCGGACGTACAGGGTTCTCGTACTTAACCATTTCTTGGAGTCTCTGTCTTGATGATTGAAAGTACAGATCCTTTGAAAGTGTATTAATACACTTTTCTCAGGAATAATTTCGATTCTCCATAAGCGGACTCAATCGCCTAAGCGGTTGACGGCTATTTGAAACTTCTCTGATAAGATTTTTTTATTGTGATGGGCGACGAAAAATGCCGTGTCATTGACAATAAGAGCAATATTCACTCCTGGATCCTTTGGGATGTCACTCGTGACGGATGAGAAGAGTAGTGGGGGCAGGACGGCGCTTTGTGGGACTCCAGCCTTGATGGGACGCAGAACTGTAGAGCTAGTACCCTCTATTCGATAGCGAAAGTGGCGATCGGTAAGAAAGGCTCTGATGATGTGGTTGATCCTATCAGGCACGTTGCGTTTATACAGTTTTTAAAGCAAACCATCGTGCCAGACTTTGTCAAATGGAGGTTTCGCAGTCGGAATTTGTTATCTATATTACGATAGTGATCGTAATATCATAGGGCCGCGTTATGTGCTCTAATCAGCTGCCGAATATCACTCGGAAGCTTCATGTTTCGAATGCTCGACACACGAACCTTTCAAAAGCATTATTGAACTGTAGAGGTGAGGTGGGCTGATAAGGCGCTAATCATCTCTTTGGCCTCCTCGGATGAGTCTATCTTGTAAAGGATTTTCTAAGTACTGGTTGGTCGTAGATTCGAGTTTGACCTCGTTCTTACGCCAGTCCACAATGGTTTTGGTCTAAAGGATCTCACCTGAAATGTAATAGTTAATATTATAAAAATAGTTTCGATCGATGCTATCGACAAACGGACATCTTTGGATATTGTTACGTAAAGCATGTGCGGTTGTTGTCTGGTAGTAAATGGCTAGTGGGTCGGAGCCTCAGGCGCAATATCATCGAAGTTTAGTCGATCCGAGAGATCGAATAGTGCATTACCATTTCGATTGTTGATAAAAAAGTTCTAGGAGAAATGCTTACTGTTGAGGTCTCCAGCATTTATGACACTGCAGCCTTGATTGAGTAAATCTGCGATGTAAGATTCCATTACACGTTTGAGCGGCAGTAGATACCTCGAAACTATAGTAAGTGAGGGATGGCCAGAGTGAACTACAATACATATAGTAACTTTTATGTTAATTAAAATGGGGGCGCCGATCGGTACGCAGTGCAAGGACCTTTTGTAGTAGATCAAGGTGCCTGCACGACTGGTCAACTTATAATTTCTAACTAGGGAGTAGTTTGCGATCATATGATCGAAAACATTCAGGTGCGCTAACGTTACGTCCACATGTTGGTTGCACAGGAAGAGCTCGATCTCGTCTTTTTGGTATCTAAGGCCGTTTGCGTTAAAGAACACGACAGTCAAAGAGCGTGGTTGATTTCTACCTAAATTTTGTGCTGCCATTCTGTTTTTTATAGTTGTTATTAGGGTTTCTAGTGGGATTTTGGCGTTTACGATAAACGTGAAAGTATTAGAGAAGTTTTGAAGAAAGAAAGGCAAGTATTGTGTTTGGTTAATTCGTTAATACTCCAGTCTTATCTCATAACGAAGAAAATATATTTTTTTTAGTGTATCGGATGTTTATTTATGATGGGCAAATAAAAAGTAAATAGAATTTATTCCATGCTTACGTTTTAACAGTGGTAGAGCCACGCGGCAGCTTTTGCTGTCACATGGATGGCCCAGTTCGAACCAGGGTAGTATCACGATCTCACAGAATAGCAGCGTGAAGTAGAAGTTTACTTCTCTGTTTCGCTTGATAAGTGTAGGTGGTCGGAGGTCCAATCCCCACCCTCCTTAAAATATAGTAGCGGAACCGATAAAGGAATCCTTCGCTGAGCACCCATGTTACTGTTACTGCGTACTGTTCCTGAGCATGGGTGCTCAAGCTGCCCTGCTCACATTTAACCGATCATGTGGGGAGATTTGTTTATGACTTTGCCTTGGCATATGGTCTTACACAGCTGGTTACTTTACATACGCGGATTCCAGATGTGGAGGATCATGCACCTTCTCTGATGGAAATTCTGCTGACCTATCATCCGGACGGATATCAGGTTTCCGTCGATTCCCCTCATGGCTCCTAGGGCCATTGTCTTGTCCGTATGGTGGTGTCACTCACACTATGGTCGCGGTTGCATTCTGCAGGCTGCCGCCGTGTTTAGTACTATAGTTCGGCCGATTGGGAAAGGATGCGGCCTTTTCTTGCATTCTACCCTTGAGGCAAATAATCCCAGCAATGTTGCTGATTCTGTCGCTGATGTGGTACTTCAGGATATGGAACCTTTTGTTCCATTTTCTGTAGTGCCCATCAGAGGCAGATTCGTCGCTCATGTAAAATAGCATCACACTATAAACAGGGGTGCTACCAGGCTTGGGCTGACGACATCTTTACATCCCGAGATGTTGATGTCTCGGGATGTAAACACCTGCGCTCTTCAAAAGAAGTATAATTCTTTAAAATTCATTGCCAAGGCAAGGTCAGAGCAAATCGGCAGAACTGGTGAGAAGCTAGTTCGTCTTCCTTCAAGGGAACTTCTGTCAGCCATCTCTGAAAAGAGAGAACGACTCACTGATAAAAGCCGCAAAGCAGAAAAATCCGCTCTGTTAATCTCTCTTTTTGCGTTCAAGTCGACTTTCGATGATGGGGGAAGACACCGCCGACCATTCCGCAACAAGTCGAGTGGGACTGATGGGGTCCCACCTATTGTGCTAAGGACGTGTGTTCCGAAGTTGGCACCGGTTTTAACGCATCTTTTCCGGTACTTCTACTCCTAAGGCGTTGTCTCAAATTCATGGAAGACAGCTTTTGTTCACGCGATCCCTAAAGAAGGCGACCGCTCAGACCCGTCAAACTACAGGTCCATCGCCATTACCTCCTTGGTCTCCAAAATAATGGAATTCATTATAAACAGTTTTCGTCGGGGTTGATCAGCTTGTGATCTTCTGGTCTATCTAACTTATAAATGGGCGGAGGCGGTAGAGTCCAAGAGGTAGGCATTGGCCGTTAGTTTGGCCATAGCGAAGGCCTTTGATCGGGTCTGGCACAAAGCACTTCTTTCGAAACTCCCTTCCTATAGGCTTTTCGAGAAATAGTGTAATTGGATAACCAGTTTTCTTGCTAATCAGAGCATCAAGGTCGTAGTAGATGGTGCATGCTCTGATTACAAGCCTATTAATGCTAGTGTTCCACAAGGCTGCGTACTACCAACGCTTTTTCTACTGCATATCAATGATATGTTGCAAACTGGTAACAGCGACAGCACTGGTAATGCAATATACACCGGCCGTGCTAATATTTTTCGGACAAACGTGTCCGAGTTCCGGAAAAAACTTGTGTCTAAAATCGATTATTTCCTGAACAAAATCTTGGATTGAGGGCGCCTAGATCTTGGAAGCCGGGGCGCCCTGCGGACTCTCCGTCCGCATACCGGCCCGTGGTGCTGCTCGACGAGGTGGGCAAGCTCTTTGAAAGAGTCATTGCAAACCGCCTCGCCGAGCACCTTGCGGGGACGGGGCCGGATCTTGCGGGACACCAGTTTGGTTTCCGCAAGAGGCGCTCTACGGTGGACGCCATCATGCGCGTGAGAGCCCTCACGACGGGGGATGCAGTGGCCAGGGGGGGGGGGGGGTTGTTTTGGCGGTGTCTCTCGACATCGCCAACGCCTTCAACTCCATGCCCTGGAGCTGCATTAGGGAGGCACACCGGTATCACCGGGTGCCGACCTATCTCCGTCGTATAGTCGGGGACTATCTGACGGACAGGGCCGTCATCTACCCCGGTCGCACCGGTGAGTGGCACCGGCGAGAGATGTCGTGCGGTGTCCCACAGGGTTCGGTTCTGGGGCCGCCCCTGTGGAACATCGGTTACGACTGGGTGCTGCGCGCCGACCTCCCTACCGGCGTCAGCGTAGTTTGCTACGCTGACGACACGCTGGTACTGGCACAGGGGGGGTCGTACGAGGCGGCGGCGGAAAATATGACACACGGGGTTGCGATAGTCGTTGAGAGGATCCGGCAGCTGGGTCTTGAGGTGGCTCTGCACAAATCCGAGGCCATGCACTTCCATGGTCCTCGGAACAGGCCACAACCGGGATCCTCAGTGATGGTAGGAGGGGTATCCGTCGGCGTCGAGTTGACGTTGAAGTACCTAGGACTCGTCCTCGACGGCCGATGGAACTTCGTTGAGCACTTCCGACGTTTGGCTCCCAAACTGGAACGGACCGGGGCTGCCTTCAGGCGGCTCCTGCTGAACCTGGGGGGGCCAAACGCCTCCTGCCGGAGGCTCTACGCGGGGATTGTGCGGTCCATGGCCCTTTACGGGGCCCCGGTGTGGGCGCGTGGTTTGGCGCGGCTTGCCGTCCACCACCTGAACGCGCCCCAAAGGGTGGTCGCCGTGAGAATGGTTCGCGGCTACCGCACGATCTCCCGCGAGGCGGCGTGCCTCCTTGCCGGATTGCCGCCATGGGATCTGGAGGCGATAGTCCTCGCGCGCCTGCACGAATGGCGCACGGAGGCACTATGCCGGGGGGAAACTCCGCTGCCGCGGCAAGTTGTCGTGCAGCGGACAGACTTCCGGCGTGATCTCATGGCGACATGGAGAGAGCGACTGTCGCAACCCCGTGCTGGGCACGCCACTATAGCGGCGATAAGACCCCTCTTTGAGGAGTGGCTTGAGAGACGCCACGGCGTCCTCACCTTCCGCCTGACGCAGGTCCTCACCGGACACGGTGTGTTCGGGAGGTTCCTGCACCGAATCGGGCGGGAGGAAACGCCCGGGTGCTCCCACTGCGAGGATCGACCGGAGGACACGGTGGAGCACACCGTGGAGGTGTGCCCTGCTTGGGCGGAGCACCGCCGTGTCCTCGTAGCGGCGATAGGCGGCGGCGACCTCTCGCGTCCGGCCCTGGTCGAAGCCATGGTCCGGAGCGAGACGGAATGGGATGCCGTCACCACCTTCTGCGAAGCAGTGATGCTAGCGAAGGAGGTGGCGGAGCGGGAGAAGGAGAGAGCAGCAGCTTTCCTTCCCGGCCGCCGCGGAGACGCCCCGGGCGTCGGGGGCTACGTCGTGGCCCCCGGCCACCGTAGGCGCGGGCCTGTGGATGGCGAGCAATGGGTAGCTCGCCGTCCGTCCGTCTAACGACGACAGGCCGTGTCGACGGCGCGTTTTGTTCCACGCGCGCCTCAAAGAGCTGTCAGCATCGTGAAGGGGCCCGCAAGGGCCGACGCCTGCCGGGGCTGCGGGCTGTTCGAAAGAGATACCGCGGCTCCGGAACGTAAGGGCACTGAAGGAACACGGATGGTTTTTAGTCAGTAAAAGTCTGACACTCCCTTCCGCTCCACCCAGAGCGAAAGGCGTCATTTGATGATTTTCCATCCGCAAAAAAAAAAAAGGGCGCCTAGATCTAGTCCAGTTCAATCCCCAGAAGACACAAGTTTGCGCGTTTACCGCTAAAAAGAAGTCCTTTGTCGTATCTCCACAGTTTCAAAGCACTCTTCTTTCTGCCGCAGCTAGCATCGCAATCCTCTTCGTCGACATATCGAATACTGTGCAGTTTTGTGGTCACTTGGAAGAGAAGGCCAAATTGGCCTTTTAAAAGCTTGGCGTGTTCAGCAGAGCGGGGCAGTATTTCATGTCGCCACATCGCTTGCAACTCGCAAATTCGGCCTCTCATCATTGGGCCGGCGCACCCGTGTCAGCTCCTTCCACTTGACCACATCCAGCGCAGAGCGGTTCAAGTCGTCGACGTCCAAGTTCTTTCTGATCGGCTCGATTGACTAGCACTGCGTTGGGACGTTGCATCCCTTTGCATTTTCTATCGCATATACCTCTGGGGTTCGGTTTAATTTCAGCCGCCATATTTCATGAACCCACATCGCGTCAAATTTCACGATACCATCTTCACCATCTGGATGTTTGACCGGTCACCACTGTGCGTTTTAATAGGAGTTTTTTCCTAGTACAACTTCACTGTGGAATTGTTTACCACCGACGATTTTTCCGGACCGATACGACTTAGAGATCTTCAAACAAAGAGCTTACTCCTTTCTAAAAGGCCGGCAACGCACCTGCAATTCCCCTGGTCTTGCGATTGTTCATGGGTGGCAGTAGTCACTTACCATCAGGTGACCCGCATGCTCGTTTGCCCCCTTTTCTATAAGGAAACGTACGATGAGTAAACCCAAAAATCTAAGTGGTTCTTTATCACAGCCCTCAGCTGTAACACGACTATCAAGGTGGTTTCGAGAACACTCATAATACCCAAATTAACCCAATAACCGTGCTTGGCACGACCCGGTATTCAAACCCAGGACCAAATCATGATCCACAATCACGCTAGAAACCACTAAACCCACGAGGCAGTCGGTAATCTACTGGTGAAAGGTCCGTCAAAATCTGTCTAGCCATTTCGGAGACAAGCCTGAACAAACAGGCAGACAAAATTTTAATTTTTTTATATTATATACTTTCATAATATGTATTTAGTAAAAATCTTTTATTTTGACGTTACAAACAGACACTTAAATTTTATTCATTTGAATAGTTCCATATTCGTAAAGTATGAAAGTTTGTTCTTATGGTTCTATATTATTTTACTCTTAAGGCGAAAGAAAACTTGGCTGCACATTTAATAATTGTCTTTTATAATTAAATACAAGATCGTAGATATTAGTGTGATTTATACTTTATATATGACTTCTAGTTAAAATTTTACACCTCAGAAGTGGTCATTATTGATTTTGCAAAGACGGAGACAGAGGTTTGTCTGAAATCCGAATCACGAGGTTCTGAATTTAAAAAAAAATCTGATAATCTGTCTCACTTTAGTCCTACAAAGGACAAATACTAATACATATAATTTCATTAACTTTTAAAAATATCGTATTCTGTTAAGACAGTTCATCATTTATTGCGATAGATTATTAAACATTACAAAACTTGGTTTTAACCGGTTAATTCTTACTACCCAAACCTAAATTTGTGCAAACCGGTATTCCGAAAAAATCGATCACCGTCAATGAGCGAAACCGGTTCAGAATTTAAACCGGTTTCCGAACCCTGCCGTCTACAACGATCTTGATGCTCCGATCTGCAAGAATGCTACTGGCCCATTTCAATACTGTCATCATTTGCTAAAATTTTTGAAGCTTTGATATGTCCATTTCTACAAAATCATTTTAAGCAATTACTTAGTGATAAGTAACACGGATTTTTTCAATGTAGATCAACAAACTCTAACCTGGTAAGCTTCACTGAAACTCTTTATGAAGCACTTGATGCCAATAAACAAGTTGACGTCATATACACGGATTTTAGTAAGGCTTTTGATCGCATTTCACATAGTGTACTCCTAAAAAAACTGTCCGCATATGGAATCTGTAATGGTTTAATGCAATGGATCTGGTCTTATCTAACCGACCGTACTTTTTATGTGGTCATCAATGGCTTTAAGTCGAGTTTGCGTAAAATCACATCTGGCGTACAACAGGGATCTCACCAGGGCCCACTTCTGTTTAATGTTTATAATAATGATCTGCCTTTGTGCCTAAAATTTTCTGAATCTTACATGTATGCTGATGACTTAAAATTTTGCAGAATAATTGAAACGACAGATGATGCACGTAAACTCCAGTGTGATCTTGACAATATCTTTCAATGGTGTTATTTGAATAAGATGAAACTCAATGCAAAAAAATGTTTCTACGTAAAATTTGCTCGGAAAATGAATCACATAGGCAATAATCATTTACAGGAACTAAAAGAAACCAAGGATTTAGGCGTCATTTTTGACAGCAAACTCACATTCGTGCCACATATGGAATATATTATTGATGTATATTCTTGATGTATATTCCAGTGCATGTTGTAATCACCTATAATAGTTTGTAGCATTTAAAGTAATACTTATCTACGTATGTATGTAAATTATAATTTTAACAATGTATACAAATGCTTTAATAAATAAAAAAATAAAAAAAAGCTGGTGATCCAATTGCACAATTTCTCAGGAAGCCCATAGGTAGGGAGCTTCGAAAGAAGCGCTTAGTGCCAAACCCGATCGGAGGCCTTCGCAATGTCCAAAATAACGGCCAACACCTCCCCTTTGGACTCTACTGCCTCCGCCTATTTATGATTCAGGTAGACCAGAAGATCACTAGCTGATCAACCTCGACGAAAACCATATTGGCGGTCACTAATCAGCTGGTAATCCTCAAGGTACCGCATGAGCTGGCAGTTAATAATGGATTCCATTATTTTGGAGAACAAGGAGGTGATGGCGATAGGCCTGTAAATGGACAGGTCTGAGCGGTCGCCTTTTTTAGGGATCGGGTGGACAAAAGCTGTCTTTCATGATTTCGGGACTACGCCTAGGGAGTAGGAGTACCGGAAAAGACGCGTTAGGACCGGTGCCAACTCCGGAGCACACGTCCTCAGCACAATTGGGGGGATTCCGTTAGGCCCATTCGACTTCTGGATGTCTAGGGAGAGGAGTGCTTTGCGAACCGAGCGCTGTGAGAATCGCAAATCTGGCATGGAGCACTCACACCCTGGGATGGTCGGCTGTGTTTTCCCCTTGTCATAAAGAGTCGAGTTGGATGCAAAAAGGGAGCCTAAAAGGTCGGCTTTGTCTTTTGCGTCTTGGGCCAGTGAGTCGTCCTCCCTGTGCAGAGATGGTAGTGATGGCTTACAGAAATTTCCTTGGACAGCCTTGGCGAGAGAGGTTCCCGATGGAAGGCAAACTAGTTTCTCGCCAATTGTGCCTATGTGCTCTGACTTTGCCTTGGCAATAACTCTTTTCAGTTAGTTGTGCAGTGGTCACCTAGACATTTGGCGCACCTTGAACTGGCATAACAGTTTCTGACCAAGTGGCCCTTTAGTTGGCATCGGTGGCATTGGCCAACAATGGTCCTATTTCGGGTTGCTTCAACTGCAATACCCGTTAGGTTACAGATGCGCAGAACGTTAAAAATCTCCTAGACTTCCGGGGACAAGCCTAGAATGACAAGACACAGATCTAGGTATCATCTCTTGCCGGTCTAGTGGTGATTTTACGTACCTCCCGGACCGGATTGTATGCCTTGACCTTGTCATCAAGGATGTGGACGTTCTCGAACTCCTTGGGGAGTCCGCGAGCACGCGTAAGTTACGTTCCTCAGAGTGGGTGTATATGTGGAAACTGACCTGTTGGGCGCGCAGGTGATTTATCATACTGCGGAAGTCGTCAGTCATCTCTACGTATATACGGATGCCATGAACAGCGTTTTGCACTTTTGGGCAGGTTATTTTTTTATGACTTTAACCAATTTAGTTAGCTTAGTCATAACAAAAACGTCATAAATTGTATCTATGTCCACAGGGGTTATAAGTCCGGTACTCAGCCACAAGGTGTTGTCGATCCGCACGGCCGAACGGTTGATAGGGGGCTACAAACGCTGGGTATTAAAGGGGTCGGCCCCTTTAAACCCTGCCTCTGCACGGAATCGAGCGCTGGCTCGCGTGCAAGACGGGCATTGCGCAGCGCAAGGAACACAGACCAAGTGTCGGGGCAGGCTCGACTAAAAATATGGGCGAGTTCATCGATCGTTATCGACGCCATCTTGTTGTACTACTAGACAGCACAGGTGTGTACCAAGCTCCCCCTCTGAAAGGTGTGCCTACGACAAATATCTATACACCTAGCGCGTGGGTACGCTAGGGTGTTACTTAGAGCTCGGAGTTCGATGAAGCTGTAAGAGCCGTATAGGCTAATATCATTAACATCACAGAAACTAGATATGCTAGGGCGCGTACCTAGCATTTGCCTATTGCAACAAGTAACACAAAAATTTAAGCGATGGGCACCTCAGAGGCGACGGGTATGTTTCTCTCTACTTACGGTTGCCGATACCAGTACCAGGAAGCCAGGAAAGAGAGCTACGCACATAACACTATTTGCACCACAACAAGCGTTCACTACACTTCACTGTGAGACTGCTGTGACCCGGGACAGCGTGCTTCGCACACCACGGACAGGGCAAGAAAACAGTAACTAAAGACACAGCACCAAGCAGTACAGCATACTGGAGGCGTGGTTTATTAGCAATATAATTTGTGCGCATGAGTTAAGAGAGTGGAGTAGCTGGAGTGAACTCGACCGACATGTCTGGAATCTTTAGAGTAGTTCGTAGCTATTCTATATACAATGTTTTTACTTCGGAAATTTGAAAGCACGATTAAGGCTTCTATGTGTTTCGCTTGGGGCGCGACGACAGCGCCACCCTAAACGAATTAATGAAATACATCAATTATTATAGTGTAGTAAGCATGCAAAATAGAGATTGAAAGTAAACAAAACTAACACACCGAGATACAAATCAATGCTTTACACAAACTTAAAAGGCAATTTGAGCAAAGTCGCTTATAAACCACATAAAGTTTGGGAAACCATAAAAATAATAAAACATACATTTTTACCAGTGGCTTTCATGAATTGTCATTCCCTACAAAATATTTACAAAGATAGTAAAACTATCTGGATTTTCCGGGATCTTTTGAAAGACGGTATCTCTATTGCTAATATAGACATTAGACACACACTGCCATCGTTATGAAAATATTTATTTTAAAGTTTTTCGGTTTCTAGTGTATGTGTATATACACAAAACAATGCCTTAGTGCTGCAGTCTTTAATAATTTTTAAACATTTTCTTAATTATTCTCAATTATGAATACCCGTATTTTAATTTATTTATTTAAAATATACCTAATATTTCAGAGAGACACATTAATTACTACAGTTTTTTAAGAAATTAACGTACTCTTTCATGAAATCTGTCAAATATTTCACCTCAGCTAAATTAATTAATAATTGGCGCCACCTAGGTAGCAGAAAAAGTCGTGAATGGCCGCATTGGCGGAGTACCTTGCCTAAACTGTTGTTTAAAATAAATCCAAACTACAGGAAATCAGTCCCTATTAGCATAGTAATGGTGAAAGAAGAGTAAGGAGCATTCAAGTATTACGTAAGCTGGCTTAGGGGTTGACATAGAAAGCGTCATAGAATATTAAAAATATTACGTAAGATAAAAAATTATAAAACTATAAAAATATTTTTCAAACAATATTTATAACCTAAATGAATAATACATTTTTTATTATTTTATTATGAAGTCAAATAAAACAAATTGTTCGCTTTACCGCGGAGTGCTTCTGGATACGTTTTCTCCCGCAACCAATAAAAATAAAGTAAATGTCTAATGACCTAAAATCAGTGAAATTTGCAAAATATGTTAAATATTAATTTGAAAATTTAAAAATCGCTCAACGCTGTCAAAGAAACTAACACTGACAGCACAGGATAGTAAGATTCTCGATCCGTTCTAGGACGATAGACGGAACGCTTTTCGAACAATTTTATACTTTGAAATGTACTTTTTATCCACAATATTTAAAAAAAAATCACATAAATCACATTCAAAATGAAAGTATTGTTAGGAAATAATTCTTTAATATAATTTGAAAGCAAAACGAACATAAAATTATTTATGTTCGATTTGCTTTTCAAATGATGTTGTATAAAACGTATTTAAATTCAAATATCGTAAAATTGTCAACAAGAACTAAGTTTTATAAATGAATGTTACCTTAATGTAAATATTTGAGAGCTGCTCAGCTACTCAAGCCCTCAAATCACTTGAGTGATTTTCTGTATTTCAGTTAAATTTGAGGGATGTTTAAATTGCTTGAAGTTGCGTTTTAGTGTTCGGGCATAAGTTTTGTAAATTTTAACTTTAATATTTAATAAAAGTTTTCATAATATTTGTATGACTTATCATTTGGGCGAGGGAGAGTTCGCAATATTCCTATTTCTGCTGATACAGGGGGTGGTGTTTTAAATAATAGAAAGTATGCTTACATACTACTTGAACGCCCCCTTACAGTGAATCAATGAAATTAGAAATCTAACAAATTAAGAAATCAATAAGTTTAAGTTGCTGTATTATATAAACAAAACCAAGGCATTGACTTTTTTTATAGCCATAGGGTGACAAACGAGCACACAGTCCACCTGATGGTTAGTGGTTGCTATGACCCATAGACATCTACATTTATCCTCGTTTGCGAATCAAAATGCTGTCACCCGTGAGGACTAAGTTGGAATGCCTCTTTTCCAGTAAAAAGGGTCTCCGGTTCTTTACACTAACCATACGAAACACAACAGCGTTAAGCTGCTATTTTACGCCGGTATTCTGTGAGAACGTGGTCCTTCCCCGGTCGAGCCGACCCATTCGTGCTACAACTATACTACAAATATAGCTGCAGCATGACTCTACCACGTATAGATTTAAAGTTTTTTGACTATTGACAACATGACAAGAATGAAGACAATATTATGTTTTTTTTGTATATCACTTGACCTCACTTCATTTAGCACACTTAGTGATGTCATCATATAGTATTCATAGGATTAATATATCAAAAATCTTATTACGGTTTCAAAATCAGCATAGCTTATGATTTTCTTTACATACCGAATTTTCGCCACAGTAACTAAAGTTTTTCTAGACAATGATAATATCATTACGATGATGTTGCCATCGTTGCTTTATAAAAGTTTAATAGTGAGATCGAAGTGCAGAGCCAAGATTCAACAAGCTAGAAATACCGTACGGTGATTTTATCATGGACATCTTAACTTTCTATTTTGCAGTATAATTGCAGCAATAATGTGTAATATTTATAGGCTTTTTCTAAGCTAAGTCGGTGCGCTATTACTATCTTCGACTGTATTATTACTGCCCATGAGGTAATAGTTGGATAGTAGCAAAGCAATGGCCTCCAATAGTTAAAAAAGGAGTTTTTCAAATTACTCCACTGCAATGTAGCTTTTAATAAATCAAAAATAACACGCATAATTAAAAAAAATTAAGAGGCAAAACATTACAATGTTATAATGTGGCAGACTAATTGCTCCAAAACTTTATCAAAAACAAGCGAAGACTTGTTTCCAGTAGTGGGACGTATATAACATAATATGCTGCAACAAACAAAGTAACTTATGTAAATTGCGTGGCACATTTCATAACTAATATAAAAAGCGTTTGATTATATTAGTGGACTTTGTGATCGACTTTGAGCTATTTACAAATTATTAGTAAAATTTACCAACGAATACAAATAACTATTTTTGTATTTAACAATAAGCAAACCTAAATGTGTTTTTAATTAATATCTTGGGTCAAAATGTCAGCTTCCATGCGCACCTAATTTATTGCCTCACGTTGTTATCAATCAATCAGGTTGTTATTAATTTCTATTTATTATTAAATTTTTAATTTATATACAATTAAATATTAATTAAAGCAAATCTGTAAGTGATCACCATTTTCCTCTTCATCTTGCCGTAAACAATATATTGCCGAATGGGCAATTATTTAAATTAAGGTTAATTCTACGGTTCTCCCGTAGGGAGGATTAGCCTTAATCACTACGCCAAAATAGTGTCACATCAGGTGGTATCACAGTTTAAATTCAGTCTAAGTGTTATCATTAATGAGGAGGTTAGAAGTTCCGTGTCATTCCAGCATATTAACAACGGAACTTCTTATGAGTACTAATTAATTAATTTTGAAGAACTTTTATTTTAAGTAATAAGGCGTTTTGATGTAAGAAATGAATCACTGCACGACCTCAGTGCGAGTTATTCAGGTTTCCTCACAATGTTTTGCTGCTACCTGTATAAAGCCATTGAAATTATCACTTAAAAACTATTGGTAACTATTCTGCGAAATAAGCGCTTTCTTCTTAGAAAGAAAATGAGGAAGATATTGGTTGTAAAAAATTACTTGTAAAATTTTCGTAGCTTATTAACCGTGTTATAGTAAAATAAATAAAATTATTGATATTATAATTATTACTTGTGTATGATCAAAATATTTCGGCTTTGGTAACATTTCATCTGACCAATTATTGAATGGTTTAGCGCTTGCATATTTCGTGAGACTCGTTGAGGTATTCATGGTATTTACTCGAACATGATGATCCGGTGGTTTTGCTAGGAGCTAAATTGTTGCAATGGCAATTTCATTATTCCTTTTGAAAATGAAATACAAGGTGTATGTATACTAGCTGGCTTGAAACCAGTGTTTAAGTATTTTTGATGTTGTGAATCGAAAAATTAAAAGATCCATATATTTTTATAATATATTATGTTGTGTATAAAAATGATATAAAAATATAAGAAAAATGGATCAAATATTCGATAACCTATAAAAACATATATTGTTTGTATTTCATCATTTTGCACTTTCTCTGCGGGAGTCATAGATAATTCACACGTTCATAAACAGAGGCTTCGTAACAAAAACAGTTTCAACATTAATCCCTGCACGATGGAAAATTATTGAGGTATTTTTTTTTCTACTCTTATCTCACAGAAACATTGCAGTTTAATTATGTTATATATGAATACATCTTTAGAACAGAGTGTGATATTAAAGTTTATTAAAACAAATAGATGGCCCAGAAAACGTTGTTTTGCCCCATTCCGGTATGTGGTGTGATGTATTTTTCTTCGATTTCATTCCGGACTTTTAAAAAAAATATTTTATTAATTTATCGACCACTGCGCTACTTGTCTGATCCTAAGATAGCTGTGAATCATTGTGTTTAAAAAGCTACTAGGTGTATAATTTATTAATTACATACAAAATATAAACCTATCAAACCGCAGAGAGGTGTAAGACAGGGTGAAGTTATTTCCCCTGAAACTCTTTACCGCTGCATTGGGAGATGTTTTCAAGCTTCTGGACTGTAACGATACGGTATTAATATCAACGGCGAGTACATCACTCACCTTCTATTTGCCGACGATATAGTCCTTGTGGCAGAATTGCTGGAGAACCTAAGTACCATGCTCAATGACCTCAATAGTGCCTCCCAACGGAGAGGTCTTAAGATGAACAAGGGCAAAAAAAGATCATGTATAATGTCCATGTTACACTTTGGGAGCTCGAAGTTGTTGACGAGTATGTTTACCTGGGACAAATAGTCCGACTAGGTAAGTCCAACTTCAACCGGGAGGTCAATCGACGAACTCAACGCGGCTGGGCAGCTTTCGGGAGATTACGACACATCTTCGCGTCAGGTATACTTCACAACTTGAAAACGAGACTGTACAACCAGTGCGTGTTGCCAGTGATGACTTATGGAACGGAGGCCGGATGAGGAAGCTCAAGGTTGCTCAGCGAGCTATGGAAAGGGCTATGCTCTGAATTTCTCTGCGTGATAAACTTAGAAATGAGGATATCCGCAGTAGAACCAGAGTGATCTCAATAGTCCAATTGATTGGTGCGCTGAAGTGGTAAAGGGCCGGCCATATAACTCGAAGAACCTACAACCGATGGGGAAAAAGGTTCTTGAGTGGCGGCCTCGTACCGGCGGATGAAGTGTAAGGCGTCCCCCCCCACTAGATGGAGTGACGACCTGGTAAGACATGCACGAAGTCGATTGATGCAGGTAGCTCAGGACCGTGCTTCGTAGCATTCCTTGGGAGAGTCCCATATTAAGCAGTGGACTTGTGAAGGGCTGTAATGATGATAATAATATACAATATATTATTGAATTGCGTGAATCGGCCATGTGGTTTAAAACTTACACGTTTACTAACAGATACATCAACGGTCATTAAATACAATATAGGAATGGAGCCGTGGCCAAGGCTGAGTGAGCAGTGAGCCGAGTTTTATCTACGACGGCAGCACTGAAATTAATTTATTCACAATTTGGTTACATACTATCACTTTAGTATTATTGAATAATCATTAGCCTTTTTTTTCTACATGGGGAAATGCCTACGCATACCCGCCTCGCGGGGGCAAGGACGGGTTATGTCGGACTCGCACCGACTAAAACCCCATGGTATTCCACCCTCGGCGCATATTGGCAGAGCCACGGGAACGCTTTCGCACACTTCCGCGGCCCCACCTGCGCTGGCCACCCCATGGCGGCCCCTTCTCGGGAGAGGACTACTCCTCCTCCATCTCCCACTCAGGTAAGGCGCACCCGAACACATGGCGCGCCCTCCTCCTCGACCTCCAATTTCATGTGCGCAACGGACGCCCCCGTGTCCGATGCGGGAAGGCCATGGGGCCAGGAAAAACTAGCACTCAGATGCACCAGCCTTCTTGACCCCAGCGGCGGATCTGGTCTATGGCTCCGCCGCCTACCAAGATTCGGCTGCGGAGGGTAGGGAGAGCGGCGCCTCGCAATACCGACACTCCTCTCCCCCCGCAGCCCCACCACCACCGCATCAACGGTGCGGCCCCGTTTGAGTCGCGGAGGATAGGGCGAGTGGCGCATCGCCATACCAACACTCCTCTTCCTCCGCGACTCCACCTCGGCTGCAGCGGTAGAGGGAGCGGACACCCCTCCCACCGCAGCCCACCGACACACATCCGAAGTGGGCTCGCCAAGCCCACTCGGAGTGGCCACCTCGGGCCGGCCCTACACCACGGGCCAGCCAAGGGGTCCTCTTTGTTCACCGTGGGTGACCAAGCCACGGTTACTAAGCCCCCCCGCCACGACAAGGCGGGAACCCGTTCGGCGGGGAATAATCATTAGCCTGGAGGCTAAGACAAATAATATTCATTGTACAGCGATCGAGCAAGCACTTACCGTTTGTCATGGGCAAACACTTTATGAGTTGTTAACAATATTGTAAAATATTAATATTTGTAAATTATTTGGTAGGAAGGTGAAGTAGTAAAAGCAATCACTCTATGAATGAATATCTGCATATCAGTCTTGTTGTCACTTTCTTATGACTTATTATATTATATTGTCCTTTCTAGTTCTTTATTGTGTTTTTTTATAGGATAAGGGTGACAAACGAGCACACAGTTCACCTGGTGGTAAGTGGTTGCTGCGGCCCATAGATATCTCCATCTATCCTCGTTTGCGAATCAAAATGCAGATGCGTTGTCACCCGTGAGGACTAAGATGGAATGCCTCATTTCCAGTAAAAAGGGCCTCCAGCCACCTGCACTCACCAAGCGAAACGCAGAGGTAAACCTCTACTTCACGCTGGTATTCTGTGAGGTCGCGGTACCACCCCGGTTCGAGCCGGCCCATCCGTGCGACAGCAAAAGCTGCCGCGTGGCTCTACCACTGTTCCGTGTTTCTTTACATAAATTGCTATATGTACCAGGATTTAACTGACTATTGAAAGGTACATATTATTATTGTACAGTATTTTGTTCACCTTTTAAGGGTTGAGGTTTTTTTTAGTTAATCGGTTAAGAATTTAATGCTGAATCCCACAGATCTGAATGATCTGAAATCTTACAGATTGCGACAACTTCCTATACTACAGTTGTCAGCTCCATGAGCTATATGGTTCGACCATTGGCACTTCAGCTTATGATCCTTTACTACTTTTTGGATGTCAGATCGTACATTGTATCGGATTATGAAAACCTTTGTTCACACTAGTCGGATTTCAAATCCGACTGAAGCTTCAGTTTAATATTTAAGTTAAACTAAGGCGGGTTTGATGGCACAAGATAGAAGCGATCGCTATTGCTTGTCTACACAAGAGAATGCATACTAAAATACAAATGGGGTTAGATAGGAAACCCAGAAATACTCCTATTGGATTAAAACGATAAAAATAAACGAAATTAATTAGTGAACAAATTTAAGCTTAAGTCTTTTCACAGTTCATACTTCCAAGACCACTGATGAAAATCTTCTTCTGACAAACTTTTCAGACCGCAATCATTAGAAGGTATGGTCTTGGTGGCAATTTGAGGCAAGAAAGTGGCTACCGTGGATGATACGGGTTTGGGGGCAGGCAGTCGCAATCGAGGTACACTGGCTGGACCCACGCATCCGTGACGGCTTTTACCTCGGCACTGCTTGCTTCACCCGCGATACATCGCTGGGTATCCCTCTTCGCGGCTATTGACGCAGCTTGGGAGTTCAACCGTCTTAGGCATGCGGGGGGCATTCAGTGGTGCCGTGGTCACCCAGACACTTGACGCACCTAGGCCTGGCATAACAGTTTCTAGCCAAGTGGCCGTACAGTTCGTATCGGTGGCATTGGCCAACAATGCCCCTATTTTGGGGTGCTTTAACTACAATCCCCGTAAGATTACAGATGCGCCGCACCTAAAAGTCTCTTAGCCTTCTAAGGACTAGTCTAGAATAGCAAGGCACAGATCTAGGATTCGTTTCTTGTCGGTCAGGTGGTACACTTTATGCACTCCCGGACCAGGAGATTTTTGGCCTCGAGGTCATCAAGGATGTGGACGGTCTCGATCTCCTTAGGGAGTCCTCGGACGACCACGCGTAAGTTACGTTCCTTAGGGTGGGTGTATGTGTGGAAACTGACCTGTTGGGTGCGCAGGTGATTTATCACACTGCGGAAGTCCTCAGTCATATCTACAAATATACGGATGCTCTGAACAGTGTTTTGCACTTTCGAGCAGTATATTTATTTTAATTTAACCAATTGGAAAGGTTTTTACTTGGTTTTGTCGTATTTTTTTTGTTTAAGTCCTGGATTATTTAAATTTTACAATTGGAGGCGGTGGATGGCAACGTTGTCGGGATCCAAAAATCACCCATAATGTACAAATAAATTATGTAATGTCAAAGTCTTAGATCTTAAATCAGACACAGTGTATTTGCATCCGTATAACTTGTAGTTAGCCTTTAAATGAAATTTGTAAAGTATGTCAAATAATAATATGAAAATTCATAAATAGCTGGACGTGGTCAAAGAAACTGACACTGACAGCACAGGATAGTAAGATTCTCGATTCGTTCTAGGACGATAGATGGAGCGATTTTCAAACAATTTTATACTTTGAAATGTACTCTTTATCCACATTTTGAAAGCAAATCGAACATAAAATTATTTATTTCTTTTTAGATGATGTTGCATAAAACATATTTATATTCAAATTTCAAAAAATTATCAAAAAGAACAATTTTTTATAAATGAATGTTACCATAACGTAAATATTTGAGAGCTGCTCAGCTACTCAAGCACTCAAATCACTTGAGTGATGTTTCTGTATTTCAGTTAAATTTGAGGATGCTTAAATATAGGGGATCTTTAATAAAGTGACAGATTTAAGTTGCGTTTCAATATTCGGGCATAAATCTTTTTTTACTTTAATATTTAATAAAAGTTTTCATAATATTTTACGTCTTATAATTTGGATGAGGGGGACTTCGCAATATCCTTATTTTTGCTTATACAGTCGGGTGGTGTTTTAAATAATAGAAAATATGCTTAAGTTATACTTGAACAGTTCTTACATACAGCCTTCATATACAGTGAATAAAACAAATTAATAAATCAATAAGAGTAAGTGGCTGTATTTTATAAACAAAACCAAGACGTTGACTATTGACAACTTGACAAGAAAGAAGACAATATTATTATATTGTCTTCTTTCTTGTATATAATTTTTTTTGTATATTACTTGACCTCACTTCATTTAGCACACTTTATGATGTCATCATATAGTATTGATAGGATTAATTAACAATCTTGCTATGGTTTCAAAATCAGCATAGCTTATGATTGTCTTTACATACTGAATTTTCGCCACAGTAATTGAAGTTTTCCTAGACAATCTTATGATTTTCTAGGAAAACTTCAATTACTGTAATATTATTATTATTACGATGATGTTGCCATCGTTGCAATTTAATATTAGAAATAGAATTAAAGAAAAAATTATAAAAGTTTAATATAGAGAGCGAAGTGCAGACCCGAGATTAAACAAGCTAGAAATACGTTGCTTGTATAATGAACTTCTTAGCTTTATATTCTGCAGTATAATTGCAGCAATAATGTGTAATGTATTTTCAGTATATGAAATTTCTTTTTTTCTTTTTATCAAAATAAAAAATACAGATATCATTAAAATGTTTGCTTCATCGTTCATATTGTGTACAGCAAAGGAGTGGAATAACTTGCCAGTGTCTGTTTTCAAGGCAAGAATTAATAGGCTTTTTCTAAGCAAAGTCGGTGCTCTATTACTATCTTCGACTGTATTACTACTTTCCATGAGGTGAGAATGGGATAGTAGTAAAGCACTGGCTTCTAATAGTTAAAAAAGGAGTTTTTCAAATTACTCCACTGCAATGTAGCTTTTACTAAATCAAAAATAACACGCATAATTTAAAAAAAATTAAGAGTTAAAAAATTACAATGTTATAATGTGGCAGACTAATTGCTCCAAAACTTTATCAAAAACAAGCGAAGACTTGTTCCCAGTTGTAGGACGTATATTATAATATGCTGCAACAAACAAAGTAACTTAAATTGCATGGCACATTTCATAACTAATATAAAAAAGCGTTTGATTATATTTGATAGGCTCTGATGATGGCAATGATGACGGTGAATAATTATTGTTTTATAAATTACTAAGTGTTATTAGGTTCTGTCAGAGAATTTTATTTTGATTAGTTTTAATTTTAAATTTTGCATTTTTATCGAGGACGACATGACCAACTCAGATGTGTTTTTCTTATGTGTTTGAGATTTATTTGCAATAATAAAATAGATTCGGGTAAAAAGCTACTCGCGTCCGTAGGGTTACTTGAATACTGATTCCTTACACGTATTCCCTGGGTAGTGCTAAGCGAGCAGTATTACATACTGGTGGTAGGTTGGTCCTTTACTAGTGAGAGGCCTGATCGAGGGTTAGTTACCATCCACCTGGCAAAGACGTACCGCCAAATGATGCAAATCTCGTTCCGGTATGATGTTGGTTGAAACCCATTTCTAAGGGTCTGGAAAGTTGCATTACACTTACGAAACGGTTGCGATGCAGCCATTTTTTAGTGTCAGGTGCCTGGTTATGGAGGTTAGTGGGATCCGAAGCACGGTTGCACCGCTGGCCGACCGTAGATAGTTGGGGACCCAATTAATGATCCAGCCACTCATGAAAGGCTCCTCCGCTATCTTACAAAAAATCCTGGAATGGCTTCACCATGCCGGTTGGCAACTGGAGGAGAAGGACTGGTGGTGATTTCCAGGGGGGTTCGGGCGTCCTCACGATCTCCATGCTCGGTACCATCAATGCTGTGACTCTGTTTGTGTCCCTAGGTTTTTACGTGTGACGACTCGTCCAGCTGCCTTTTTCTCAACCTATTCAGCATTAATGAAAAAAAAAGAAAAAAAGAATATTTTTGTACAACGGTTGCACTACATCTTCATCAAAGTGCACCTCACAAACATCCCAGGCCTGCACTGTCATCTCAATGAAGTGCATTACCACCTTGAGACTGACAAGCCGCACTTACTCTTCTTGACTGAGATGCAGATCAGATGTCCTCTAGATGTACGACCCTGATGTACCCTGGGTACGCATTGGAGCATAATTTCCATCAGCGTGCAGGAGCCTGTGTTTACGTCCTCAACAACATCTGCTGTAAGCGTCTCCATATCCTTGAAGACCCGACTTTCTCTATGATCTGGGTATTGATAAACACAGGAATGGATAAAATTATTTATTATTGTGTATACCGATCGCACAGCGGTGACTAGGAGACAACTAGGCTGTTTGAACACCTCAGTGAAGCCTCTGATGTGGCTCTAAATCAGTACGCTAATGCACAGTTGGTTTTTCTGGTGGGGTTTTATGCAGCACTGGCTGTTCCCATACCAGAAGACCGAACACGTTGGGAGAAAGGTGTGGAATTTTGCCTTGTCTCTGGGACTGTCCCAGCTGGTACAACAAGCGACTAGGGTACCTAATGTGGATGGGCACACAGCTAATTGCCTTGTCCTTCTTCTGACGACCGATTCCGACAGGTACGATGTTCAGGTTTCCTCACCCTTGGGAACTTCTGACCTTTGTCTGGTGAAATCTGTGTCGTTATATTTCCACCTCACTACGATTACCATAGTGTGCGACGAATGTGGCGATACAAGTCAGCAGATTGGGATAAAATGCAGCATTTCTTTGCATTTTATCCTTGGTGGCAAGTCTGTTTCTCCTCTGAAGACTCGAGCTGCGCGGATACCATAACCGATGTGATACATTAAGCGATGAAGTATTTCATCCCATTTGCTGACATGCCCGTTGGTGGTAAAGCTCGCACATGGTTTAACGCCGAGTGCGCTTGTGATGAAAAGCACAAGCATATGGCGTGCTTATCCTGGGTCAATGTTTGAGACTGTAAAGCTTCGGATGTTAGCCTTAAGAAGAGAACCTTTAACCAAGCAGCCAAGTCCTGTCAAAAGACATTACGCCAAGCCAGTTTCGACCGCATTAAATGCATCGGTACAAAGCTCTCTGTCAAACCATTTAGCAGTAGAGCTTTTTGATCTCTCGCCAAAGCGCTTTAGACAAACTTCTGTCAGTTTACACTACCTCCGCTGGTAAAACCAGATGGCTCACTGGCGCATGCACCTAAGGAGAAAGCGGACTTATTTGCTTCTCTTTTTGCTTGCAATTTGCGGCTGGATAGAAGCAACAGCGGAACATCTCAATTACCTCACTGCGGTGCCTCTATGTCAGAGGTCCGTATCACCAACAAGGAGGTTCTTAAAACCTTGCAAAGTCTAGACATGAACAAAGCTAGTGGACCTGATGGTATACCTGCTATAGTTCTAAAGGTTTGTGCACCTAAATTGTCTCCTGTGTTGACACGCTTGTTCTGCCTCTCATTCAGGACTAAAATTATACCTGAATCTTGGAAGCTGCCCAATTTGCAGCCTTTGCTTAAAAGAGGTAGCCGTGCCAACCCTGCCAACTATCTGCCAATTTCAATTACCTTCATACTTTGCAAAATCATGGAGCGTATATTGAACTTAGAACATAGAATATTGAACGCCTACCTAATGGCATATCTAGAGCAAAATGATCTCCTCAGTGATCGCCAATATTGGTTTTGCCGAAATCGATCAACTGGAGACCTTCTAGCGTATGTCACTCACATATTGGGTGAAGCCCTGAAGAATAGCATCACCACAGACACACACACACACACACACACACACACACACACACACACACACACACACACACACACACACACACACACACACACACACACACACACCACAACAGCACTTGCTGTTTCTCTCGAAGTTTCGAAGGCCTTTGACAGGGTTTGGCTCGTTA
>JAVANC010000021.1:43573794-43643794 GCA_033319125.1 Parnassius glacialis | reverse complement strand
GCCTCCCCCTTGGACTCTACTGCCTCCGCCCATCTATGGGTCAGGTAGACCAGAAGATCACCAGCTGATCGACCCCGACGAAAACCGTATTGGCAGTCACTAATCAGCTGGTGATCCTCAAGGTACCGGATGAGCTGGCAGTTGATAATGGATTCCATTATTTTGGAGAACAAGGAGGTGATCGCGATAGGCCTATAGTTGGACGGGTCTGAGCGGTCGCCTTTTTTAGGGATCGGGTGGACAAAAGCTGTCTTCCATGAGTTCGGTACTACGCCTTGGGAGTAGGAGTACCGAAAAAGACGCGTTAGGACCGGTGCCAACTCCGGAGCACACGTCCTCAGCACAATTGGGGGGATCCCGTCAGGCCCACTCGACTTCTGGATGTCCAGGGAGTCAAGTGCTTCGCGAACCGAGCGCTGTGAGAACAGCACATCCGGCATGGAGCACCCACACCGCGGGATGGTCGGCGGTGTTTTCCCCCCGTCATCAAGAGTCGAGTTGGACGCAAAAAGGGAGCCTAAAAGGTCGGCTTTCTCTTTTGCGTCATGGGCCAGTGAGTCGTCCTCCCTGTGCAGAGATGGTAGTGATGGCTTACAGAAATTCCCTTGGACAGCCTTGGCGAGAGACCAGAATGCACGGGTTTCCGAAGGAAGGCGAACTAGTTTCTCGCCAATTCTGCCTATGTGCTCTGACTTTGCCTTGGCAATAACTCTTTTGAAGGACCTGGAGGCGAAGTTATAAGGGTTAAGTTAAGTTATAAGTCCACCATCAGGTGGACTGTGTGCTCGTTTGTCACCCTTATCCTATAAAGAAAATTACAATGGGTTCATTCATTTCGAAGATTAGCCCGAACATTAGACAGACAGCAGACAGACAGATAAATCGAGAAATGCAAATAACCGCCTGTACTGATAAATGGCAGTTAATTCGATATTACAAACAGACACTGAATTTGTTTATGTATATTTAAATAAAACTAATTTTACGGATTCTATCGCGTATATTAACTTATTTTTATCTTCCCGACGTTTCGGGTGCTTTCCAGCACCCGTGGTCACGGGGGACTAAGGTGTTTGACGTCCTGCTGTCATAGTTAGCCCGGCTACCTTCAGTTTTTTAATATTAATTTTTGGTTCGATTTACGCAGAATGAGCTTACAATATCTTGAGGTCTAGCAGTGGTATACTTGGGTTTGGATTTTATTTTATTGATTATGGGATCCCAAGCAGATGGCAGCACCCATCCATCTTCTCTATTGAAATTAGGATGTTTTTTAATTTCAATAGCCTCACGAATCATCCTTGGGAGGAATCGGTGTTCTTTTGCGAGGATTTGTGGTCTATCAAATCTAATGTAATGGCGGCGACGATCTTGAACATGTTCACAAACTGCAGACTTCCCGATACGTCGGTGCTTTACGTCAGCTATATGTTCTTTAACGCGGGTTTTTATAGATCTTTTTGTTTGTCCTATGTACGAGAGACCACATTCACAATCCAGCTTGTACACTCCTGCATCTTGTAGAGGGATATGGACACTTGACGGATGGTAAAAATTGACCAATCTTCTTCAGCGGCTTGAAGTATGTTTTAATGGAAGCTCGCTTCAAGATGTAGCCAACCTTGTCTGTGACTCCTCTGACATAGGGTAGTACAGCAGGCACACGCTCGACTGTGGCTGGCTTCCCTCGGTCACTGTGACGTAGGCGCGGGACCCGAAGCTTGTTGTCTTGCAATACTTGCTTGACGTGCTGAAGCTCGGCGGCCAGATGTTTTCTGTCACAGATCCCTCGTGCTCTCTGAAACAAAGATTTTCCCACGGTAGCTAACTGTGAAGGATGATGGTGCGAATCACCATTTAGATATTGGTTGGTATAGGTATTTTTTCTGTACACAGTATGACCAATAGTGTTATCAGGATTTCGGATGACTAAAACATCTAGGAAAGCTAAAGTATTGTTTGCCTCTAACTCCATTGTGAATTGTATTTTAGGGTTTATGGAATTAAGGTGGTTTAAAAATGCAGTTACTTTGTCAGATGGTAAAATTGTGAAAGTATCGTCTACGTACCGCTTGTAGAATCTTGGACTTACAGGAGCATTAAGAAGGGCTTTCTCCTCAAAGTCCTCCTCGTAATTTCCTCGTACGGGATTTTTTGCGGCGTTATAGCAAAATTCGAAATTATCTGCAGCGTAGAAAACTGTCTGTTTAAGAACAATATCGGTAAACAGGATTAAGAGGCTATACGTCAAGACATTTCGTCCTTGTTACGTCGAAGTTCCGCGCCGAAACTAAATCTCCCCAAAGACGAATTTAAACTGTTGTACAACTTACGCAACAGACCGGAGCTCACGATTCTCCGCGCGGATAAAGGAAATGCTACGGTAATAATGGACACGTCAGAGTATAATTCTAAAATACAACAACTTTTATCGGACGTAAGTACATACAAAAAAGTCAAAATAGACCCTACAACTAATACACTTAAAACAACTACTGATTTAATAAAGAAATACTCCGAAAACTTAGATATCGACGTGAATTCGACAATACCATCATGTGCCAAACCACCGAGATTGTATGGGTTACCGAAAATACACAAACCAAACGCTCCACTACGTCCTATAGTAAGCCAGATCGATTCACCAACTTATAAGTTGGCTCAACACTTGACAAAAATACTGTCGCCACTAAGAGGACATACCAGAGCACACACAAAGGATTCATACCATTTTGTTAGTGAGATAAAAGACCTACATCTCGCTGACAATGAAACTATGGTCAGTTTTGATGTTCAGTCACTATTCACATGCCTACCTATTGAAGACTGCATCTCAATTGTTACTAGAAAGCTAGAAGATAACAACATGCCCAAAAAATATGCAGTATTACTCAAACACTGCCTTACATCTGGCTATTTATTGTGGAAAGAAGAGTTCTACATGCAAGTAGACGGAGTGGCAATGGGCTCACCTGTATCTCCCGTAGTCGCCGACATATTCATGGAGGACTTTGAGGAGAAAGCCCTTCTTAATTCTCCTGTAAGTCCAAGATTCTACAAGCGGTACGTAGACGATACTTTCACAATTTTACCATCTGACAAAGTAACTGCATTTTTAAACCACCTTAATTCCATAAACCCTAAAATACAATTCACAATGGAGTTAGAGGCAAACAATACTTTAGCTTTCCTAGATGTTTTAGTCATCCGAAATCCTGATAATACTATTGGTCATACTGTGTACAGAAAAAATACCCATACCAACCGATATCTAAATGGTGATTCGCACCATCATCCTTCACAGTTAGCTACCGTGGGAAAATCTTTGTTTCAGAGAGCACGAGGGATCTGTGACAGAAAACATCTGGCCGCAGAGCTTCAGCACGTCAAGCAAGTATTGCAAGACAACAAGCTTCGGGTCCCGCGCCTACGTCACAGTGACAGAGGGAAGCCAGCTACAGTCGAGCGTGTGCCTGCTGTACTACCCTATGTCAGAGGAGTCACAGACAAGGTTGGCTACATCTTGAAGCGAGCTTCCATTAAAACATACTTCAAGCCGCTGAAGAAGATTGGTCAATTTTTACCATCCATCAAGTATCATATCCCTCTACAAGATGCAGGAGTGTACAAGCTGGATTGTGAATGTGGTCTCTCGTACATAGGACAAACAAAAAGATCTATAAAAACCCGCGTTAAAGAACATATAGCTGACGTGAAGCACCGACGTATCGGGAAGTCTGCAGTTTGTGAACATGTTCAAGATCGTCCCCGCCATTACATTAGATTTGATAGACCACAAATCCTCGCAAAAGAACACCGATTCCTCTCAAGGATGATTCGTGAGGCTATTGAAATTAAAAAACATCCTAATTTCAATAGAGAAGATGGATGGGTGCTGCCATCTGCTTGGGATCCCATAATCAATAAAATAAAATCCAAACCCAAGTATACCACTGCTAGACCTCAAGATACTGTAAGCTCATTCTGCGTAAATCGAACCAAAAATTAATATTAAAAAACTGAAGGTAGCCGGGCTAACTATGACAGCAGGACGTCAAACACCTTAGTCCCCCGTGACCACGGGTGCTGGAAAGCACCCGAAACGTCGGGAAGATAAAAATAAGTTAATATACGCGATAGAATCCGTAAAATTAGTTTTATTTAAATGTGTAGTGTTCGCGTAAATATAAGAAATCATTTGTTTATGTATAGATTAGTATAAAAGCAAAAAATTAAGGGCCTACACTTGAAAGTTGTGTTGTGTGTTTTTATATTTTTTCACAGAGACAGAATTTATTTTATTTCATACACATTGTTGTTTTAAAAAAGCATTCCGCAACCATTTTTTTTTTCATTTTAGTCACGGTAGCAAGTCTCAACGGAAACTCACTAGCATAGGATCACAAAAATTATTATATTTGTAGAAAGGGTAATTGAGTATATATAGTACGGAGACAGATTTTGTAGTTAGGAATAATAACACACACGTTTACACGAATTAATTATCCAACGAGTCGAGGATAAGCTAGTAACGGAATACGACAAGCGCACCGTTCCACGTCAGAGCCAAGACTGTCTTAACGGTGGCCGCTCCGTCCGTTTTATACAAGCAGGACGGGCGGCACCGCAGGTGCAATGCCGCAGGTGTGCGATACACGTGTCTTTTATAAGAATTCTGTCTAGCTAGACTGACGCCGCCGCACATGCAACGTTGCAGGTGCCGTCACGGCCATGCTGACATGCGTGCGTCCTCGCACGCGTTCTATCACAATCTTACTTATCTGTAGAAAGGAAAACATCGTTCGATCATCCTGATAAAACAGTGTCTGGTAAGGTCCATATTGGCCCTTCAGATTTGGGCGACAATCAGTTTTGTTCCGGCAGTAAGCCCTACAAAACTTTAATCATCTTTATGCTAGATCGGAATGATTATTCTGTAGCTTTTTCTATTTTCTTTCTTTTTTTTAAGTACTGTTTTTGCTAGTCCGGAATCACTATTCCCTATAGCCATATCATTGGACCGGCAGAAAGCCCTGCAATGATATTACTCTCTTTTTTTTTCAAGTACTATTTGCTAGTCCGGAATCACTATTCCCTGTAGCTATATCATTGGACCGGCAAACGCCCTACAATGATAGTAAGAACCACTTCTTTTTCTTACTCTCTTTTTTTTTCTATTCAGTATAGACCAGCTACAGACCAACCACACCGCAAAAATGTCCCTGTCACAATCACACAAAAGTGTATCGTGAGGGACGTAGTGACATGATAACACCTAAGTATGCAAACCAATAGCATCACAACACATCCCACTGTAGCACAAACCAGCATCCCTGCAACTCCATGTTTTTTTCCTGCACTAGAATAATTACTTCGCTAGAGTGTTGCAACGTCTCTAGTATTTTCTAGATGTACAGACACGGCTGCCTCTGACTGTCGCACGTCCTCGTGAGGTTGACAGTGAACAGCATACGGTCTATCAGTTATCACCACCTGTTAACAGATATTAACTCTTGTTAAATATTACAACGGTCGACCATTCCAGACTTCATTTAAGTCATGGACGCGCCGATATGGCTACCTTCAGGCAAACGCACTCCAGCTTTTCGTTCTGCTGCGTTCGTGTCACAATCGCGCCAGCGAGCCATCACGCCGTAGCCGTACTAGCTCTAGCGAATCGTTGCACTGCTTTGTAAAATTAAAAGAAATCGAAATAAATGTATTGCGCACCATGAAATTCCGAGCTTCCAAAATTCATCACATATTCTCTTAAGAAACGGCAACAGTATGACATTTGAAAACATTGCAAAAAATAACAGAAACTATGTGTAGAGGCAAATACCACAACATTTCAAAGGGAAGGAGGTAACTGCGCAAAATCTACGAAAGCCGACCTCAGACGTCCATTTACAGCGCCAAAGCACCATTTGTCCGGCGGCCGCTTAAATTGCCCTGCCGTAAGATCAGCCGATAAGTTACAGTCTGTAGCGGTGTAGGCTCAATCTTACCAGCGCTCGGCCGTACCTGACCATGTTCGATTAGCCGTCACAACATCTTCCTCATTGATCATTCTTGTCGACGACACAATATTCGGAGCAAACTGCAACACTGATCAACACATTAGAACAAAAAAATGTCACTTATTATTTTCAATTCATAGCGTGTTAAAGTTAATCCTTTATTTTGGTATATCCCCTAAAGGTTTTGAACTTCAAAATATAGCAAATGATAATCATGTTTCGCGTGAACTATCAAATTACAACAAAACTTGAATAAGTTAATTAGAAAGCCTCCAACTTCTTTCGACATTTGTTAACATATTTAGGTACATCAAGAAATAATGAAAATACTTGCGGGGTACTTTTAATACAAATCGAACAAAAAAAAATTGGCTTAAATAATTTCACTTTATCTTTTCTCTACACTTTAATGATACGAAAATATCGTAAGTAGCATAGCAAATTTCATTACGGTATTTAACATAAAAACAGATTCATCAATGCGGAATGCATTACAGTCTTACACAAATGTAATAATCCTCATACTATTCGAAGATTAAATGTGGGCAAAAATGGGGACTTTATCCTACTTCTGATGTAGAAAGGGTAATTGAGTATAGTACGGAGACAGATTTTGTAGTTAGGAATAATAATTAATTCGTTTACACGAATTAATTCGTTTACACGAATTAATTCGTTTACACGAATTAATTATCCAACGAGTCGAGGATAAGCTAGTAACGGAATACGACAAGCGCACCGTTCCACGTCAGAGCCAAGACTGTCTTAACGGTGGTCGCTCCATCCGTTTTATACAAGCAGGACGGGCGGCACCGCAGGTGCAATGCCGCAGGTGTGCGATACACGTGTCTTTTACAAGAATTCTGTCTAGCTAGACTGACGCCGCCGCACCTGCAACGTTGCAGGTGCCGTCATATTTTTTTATTTCCCTTACAAACATTAACGTTATCATACAGCACGAGTATACAGTAACACAGGTGCACTATCTAATGCCTTACTCACATAGTCCGATAAGACGGCAATCCGATGTGACCGGAGTAAGTTCAGGTGTGGGACCAACAACCTTTTGCGTCTTTATGCGTCGTCAAATCTCCGAGGCATAGGGTTGAAATATCGCTAACTTCCTAACATCGGACTGTTACTCAGATTTTATTGGCAAAAACACCCAATAACAAATTTTTGGCCCGACCCGGGATTCGAACCCGTGACAAACAGTCGCGTTTACGACCACTAGACCAACGAAACAGTCACTGTTAACTATACTACGTGCAAGTCACATAGCTGCTTTCATATTATCAGAAATATATACATTAATATTAAACACAATACTTTAGTAAACACACATATGTCTTATATAGAATGTTAATCCTCTTATACCAAAATAATCGAAATAAGTTGTATTGTTCTTACTCGTGATAAAAGTTTAAAATAGAATTCTTCAGAAGGTTTTGCTTCTGACTTTGTTTTTTATTATGATAAACTTTTTTTACGTGGTAGAGCCATGCTGCAGCTATATTAGTAGTATAGTTGTAGCACGAATAGGTCAGCTCGACCGGGGAACGACCACGCTCTCACAGAATCCCAGCGTAAAATAGCAGCTTAACGCAGCTGTGTTTCGTATGGTGAGTGTAGAGAACCGGAGACCCTTTTACTTGAAATGAGGCATTCCATCTTAGTCCTCACGGGTGACAACGCATCTGCATTTTGATTTCTAATAGAGGATATATGTAGATGTCTATGGGCCGCAGCAACCACTTACCATCAGGTGGACTGTGTGCTCGTTTGTCAACCTTATCGTATAAAAAAAGACAATCGAGATGAGTTGCATTGTTCTTACTCGTGATAAAAGTTTAAAAGAAATACTTCAGAAGGTTTTGCTTCTGACTTTGTTTTTTATTATGACAAGCTAATATTAACTTAAAGTAAGGTCCCCTCCGTTGGTACCCCTCTTGGTTAATTAAACTTAGTAGTACTAGAGTCGAGAAGTCTTGAAAAATACGCATTTATAATGAGCTCTGATGATCCTAGTGAGAATACCAGGTAATAATATATTAGATTCATACCTACATACATAGATACATGATATTTTTGTACATGGTTATTTATTAGATCTCTTATACCCAGACAATTGAAATGAGTTGCATTGTTCTTACTCGTAATAAAACTTTGAAATTGAATTATTCACACGGTTTTGCTTTAGACTTTGTTTTATAACGACAGGCTACTAATAAGCTAATAATCCGTGGGTACCAACCCACGGATGGTCCTGGAAAATATGCTTAGTAGGTAGTATTAGATTTAAAAAAAAGGCTTGTACAACATGCATTTATCATAATTTCGAACGATCTTATTCATAATACCGTGTTTAGTGGTGAAGTGAGTTAAAACAAAATTATAAAAAGTCATTACATTCATACCTTTATACATGCATACATATTACATACATATATACATTATCATTTTTTTGCTTATGTGAGCAAAGAGAGTAGCTAACGGGGTTCAATCCAATCCCGTCAGCGTCGACGAAATTTTAATCGCAATTATAATTTTAATTGTTAATTAACTACACTCTCATGATTAATAGAGTAGTAAAATATTTGGAACACTAGTACAGTCCGTTACAATGCACATGAACATCGCGACGGATAGTAAATTACCCTAAAATCCTCTCAGACATGAGAGAAGGCCTGTCAGCTATGGAGCTTATACTGGTTGTATCTTTATGTATGATTGTTTCTGTGTCTTTATGAACATTATTTATCCATTCTTTCCTCATTTTGAAATGGTAGTAGATTTTTTTTTACAGGATAAGGGTGACAAACGAGCACACAGTCCACCTGATGGTAAGTGGTTGCTGCGGCCCATAGACATCTACATCTATCCTCGTTTGCGAATCAAAATGCAGATGCGTTGTCACCCGTGAGGACTAAGATGGAATGCCTCATTTCCAGTAAAAAGGGCCTCCGGCCACCTGCACTCACCAAGCGAAACGCAGAGGTAAACCTCTACTTCACGCTGGTATTCTGTGAGGTCGTGGTACCACCCCGGTTCACCAGGCCGGCCCATCCGTGTGACAGCAAAAGCTGCCGCGTGGCTCTACCACTCTACAAAAACATGTTGAAGTTTAACAAAACAGAAAGAGTTTTATTTCTTTTGTCAGAAAATAATTAGTTCTCATTACATTTTTCATTTCTTCGGACGCAAGGAGGTTAACGAATGCCTTTATTTTGCTACATACGTCTCTGAGCGGCTGAATCTATGCATTTACATATTTATGTGAAAAAAATCATACTATCCTAATTTCACTACCGACTTTTTAAAGTGTGCTCTCGATTGGAACTTGGAATTAATCATATTTCTGATAGACGAAGAAATTAGCTAAATAAAAAATTCTATTAATTTTATCCTCATGCAATCCGGTTAAACGCTTTGGGCTGCGATAACATCAGCCCCGTATGATAAATTATGTCCTTGACCATATTTGTCTAGTTGTTTCCCATATCATAAACTTTTCCCTACATTCCGGAGTTTTCCCGTCACTGTGGCGCATGGCCTACGTTATTTTGTTGCCGAAAATTTTCATTCCGACTTTACTCAATCACTTCAGACCTATATCCATTCTTCTTTTCTTATCTAAAGTACTTGAAGCCTGTGTACATAGACAACTATCTCTGTTTTTTTTATAAAAACACTTTATTAAGTCCTTTCTAGGCTGGTTTCAGGCCCATTCACATCACTGTTTTCGCTCTTCTGAATGGCACTGGTGATATTAAGGTGGGCATAGAGGACACCAAAAATAACTGTGCTGGCTTTCGTTGACTTTTCGAATGCCTTTCCCATTCCATGATTTCTTTCGAAGCACTGGACTGGTTCTCAACTTATGTTCAGGGACGTCAGCAGA
Organism: Parnassius glacialis; assembly: GCA_033319125.1. Lineage (NCBI taxonomy): Eukaryota > Metazoa > Arthropoda > Insecta > Lepidoptera > Papilionidae > Parnassius > Parnassius glacialis. The sequence continues at coordinate 43,633,873 of JAVANC010000021.1, read as the reverse complement.
CGGTCCGCATTGATAAATATGCATCAAGCTGGTGTGACATAAATGCTGGTGTCCCTCAAGTCAGTATTTTGTCTCCTTTGAATATGTATCTGAAATTTAGCTTCAATTAGGTCACCGTAGTGACTGGGTTCGCTTTGTGCATTGATATGACACACGTTCAATGAAAAGGAGCCTGATTAAACATATGCCGCACAAAATCACCAAGCGGATCAGTTGCAGAACAAAAACTATTGTTATTAGACAATGTGTCAGATTTTTTAAAGTAAATATAAATCAATATAATATGATTATAATAATTAAAACTATAAAAATATATCTGATTAAAAATGTACAGCACTGCTATATCTGCACCACCCGCCAGCTAGCAACACACACACATTGGCGGAATGTTCAAACTAAACAAATAGACAAAGAATAAAATAAACCTAAGAAAAATACTCCAAATACCTAGTTAATACTCAAAATAAAAAATAGATATTGCAAATTACAAAGAAAGTTTCTGAACGAAATTATCTTTACCAAGTGTCAAGTCGACAAGCTAAAGTACATATTTTATGTGAGTTTGAGTTTGACAATAAAATTTTGTTAGTTAGTTGCAGGGTAATCCAACTTTGTACGAAATCCGAGAAATTTGCACACAATCAGAATTCTGTCTATATGTGGGTTGGGCGTATGAAAAATAAAGCGATAAAAAGATATCACTGTTTCTTTCCTTCGCGTTGCTTCATATTGCCGTTTTAAAAATGAGACACAAATATACATAATTATTATATCGAAACAAACTGAAAATGTTAATTTTGTGCTATATATTTTTTGTTTGCACCTTACAGTAATTATATACATAATATTACTCTGAGGCTTGCACAAATAATTGACCTAATAATTGATTAAAATTGAATCTTTAAATATTAGCAGGATTCTATCAAGAGAAGCCATGAATTAAAAGAATAAAAAATGACATTTGTGAGTCAACTTCTTTCATGTTAAAAAAAATCTCGCTTGCTTTTTGCTTAATTGAATTTATTGTCGGTTGAGAACACTTAGTTTTCGTTTGTAGGCATTTCGTCGCGATTTAGTATGGAAAGATTATTATGAGATATTGACTCTGTATGGGATATTGACTTTAAATTATATTTTTTTTTTTATGGAATAAGGGTGACAAACGAGCACACAGTCCACCTGATGGTAAGTGGTTGCTGCGGCCCATAGACATCTACATCTATCCTCTATTACAAATCAAAATGTAAATGCGTTGTCACCCGTGAGGACTAAGATGGAATGCCTCATTTCCAGTAAAAAGGGCCTCCGGCCAACTGCACTCACCAAGCGAAACGCAGAGGTAAACCTCTACTTCACGCTGGTTTTCTGTGAGGTCGTGGTACCACCCCGGTTCGAGCCGGCCCATCCGTGCGACAGCAAACGCTGCCGCGTGGCTCTACCACTGTTTAATTTATTATTTAAAATTTATACACGATCTGTGATCAGAATTGAATGTAATTATTTAAAATGCTTATGCATGATGTGTGATGAGAATTGAAATTAAGTTAAGTGCTGTTCAAACAAAAAACACAAAATCACCTGATCACTTTCCGCAGGTTTCTTATAATAAAAGAAGAAAAACTTTTGACAATGTTGTTGTAAGTCTTTATGCATTTTGAATTTACTGATCATTAGTTGTAGGGGTTATTACTATACTAGCTCGAATTTTGTCTGTTTCAGATCATGAATTTGGGCAGAATTAAGTTTTCATTATACAAATTTTACTCATTTAAACGAGAATGCCAGATCGTGCCCCACCTTGTACAAAAAAGGTAAAAATATGAAAAATAATCTTTTAAACTTTGATGTTTTTTGTGATAAATCGTTATTTTGTACAACTTGCGGTAAAATTATTATTTAAAAAAAAGGAATTCAACGATTAATATTTACATTTTCAGTCATTTCTAATAACACCTGCGTTTCTTTATACGAATAAGTACACACGTACACATAAAGTATCAAACAATACATACCTAGTCAGGTCATAAATTCTGTCACATGTTTAATATAAAATAATTGAGACAAGTTTATTCATTATGTAACCATTTATATACCAAAATGAACTTAACAAAACATAGATTCTTATGACACCAAAGTTTATTCACAATGACCTCCGTGATTTTGAATACAGGCCTTCAATCTGCGCGGCCAGTAGTCTATCGCAGCACGAACGAGGTCCATGTCAATATCGGCGGCTGCTTTAATCAAGGATGACTTTAGTGACTCCAAATTGGGATGAGGCTTTGAGCACGCCTTTTCCTCCAAGTGTTGCCATATCTTGTAATCTAACGGATTCAAATCTGGACTGGAGGAGGGCCAGTCTTCGTGCCGGATGAAGTCGATTTCACGCGCCGCCAGCCAGTCTTGTGTGCTCTTCGCTCTATGAGCTGGCGCCGAATCTTGTTGGAATACCCAGTACCTGTTATTGAACATGGTATGAGAAACAGGTTCCACAAGGTCCTGACGAACCTTTATATTTTGATACACAACTGCATTCGTTTTTACACCTTTTTCACAAAAATGTACCTCTGTTAAGCCCCAATAAGAAACTCCCAACCATACCATGAGCGAGGATGGAAAATGACCTCGTTGGACACGCGGAATACGGTTGCTCGCTTCTTCACTACTGTTGCGTACACCTTATCATTTTGTTTGTTGTAGCTCTCTTCTACGGTAAAAATTTTTTCATCCGAAAAAAGAATTTCCCCATATTTTTTTCCCGCGTACCGCTTCAACAAAGCGCGGCATCTCTTCAGTCTCAGGTCCATTATACGAGCATTCAGACAATGTCCTGTTTTTTTTCGATATGCCCGAAGCCCTAAGTCTTCATTTAACACCCTTTTCACCGTGGTTCTGCTTAACCCCATCTGAAGGGCCAACAGTTTCTGCTTACGTTTGGGATTTCTTTGAATTCGCGCCTTCACAGCTTTAATCACTGCTGGAGTCCTAACAGACCGAGGGCGACCACTTCATTGTATCGTTTGATGGTACGATTAACGAATCTTTTGGTTATATTCAAATTTTTCAGTTTGTCAAAAATTTGAAATGGCGCGTAACCGCAACGATGCAACGCAATAACTGCAACACGGTCTTCTTTAAGCGTCCACTCCATATTTAAAAATGAGTAAAATTCTAAAAAGTTTTATTTTCATGAACAATTCGAAATTCGAATTCAATAAATTTTTTTGTGGCCAGCATTCTAAAAGAAAAGTTTTTACTGTGTGACAATACTTATGACCCGACTGTGTATTTCTATTAAAATGTATTATCAGTATTTGTCATATAAAGATGTTATTATCAATTTTCGTTTTCAATTATTATTATAAGTAGTTAATAATAATGCATTGCATTAGATAATTACTGAATAACAATCATTGATTTTCGTGTATTTTGTGATATGATAAACACGTCATTGTGTCAATATCGTAAGTACGTAAGTCAAATTAATGTCGATTATTTTAACACATTGACTAATTTGTGCTAGTGAAATATATTGATTATGATTATATTACATTTTTGATTGTGCTGACTCCCGCTTTCTTTAACGTTGCACTTTTTTCTGCTTTTGCTGACGACTTATGCTTTTATTAATATATCGATCACGCCTACTTATTGACTTAATGCTAATTACTACGAACATTCTGATAATTGCACCCACGATGTTGAGGTGCACTAATTTTCATCTTTGCGTCGATAGGATGCAGGGGCATTTTATGTTCTCAATTCGATTTGCAATCTTAACTCTTTTTTCAACATGGAGATCTTTGCAACGGATATATTTAATTTTATAGCTTTTGATATAGTTGATTGTTTACGGTCCTGCCGTTGTCGCGAAATTAGTAACTAATCTGTAAATACTTACACCTTCTTCAGACACATGTTATAATAATTAATATGTAATTAAAAAAAATCTTGTAAAATAATTTTGTAAATAATATAACCCGTTTACATGAGTAAGACTTAGATTTTATGAAAAACAGGTGGTACTAGTCTTATATTGTGAAAGGACCTTTTAGATCTTATACAAGAGAACCCTTTTTCAAATGTTACTGATTATTATGTTATTATGCACCTTAAATTCTTATTTATATATGTCATTAGCGCCTGAAAATTTATATTCTGATAATGAACTGCAACAAATGCTGTTCTAAACAATAAGGTAAATGTAATTATGAAAGTCCAGTTCAAAAACAAATCGCAAGTTCTAGAGACTTCATTTTTATAATTTGGATGAAGTAACAAAGTAGAAGAAACATTTTGCATATGGCATTCGTGTACACCACACTTTTGAATGGGGCATAGTTCTATAGAGAATCTGGCATTCTCCTTTACGTTAATGTTCTGTAAAGAATAACTCTCACAATAACGTATATTATATATCAATAACATGCGTGGAAATATATTCTGCAAAAGCGATAAGAACATGAATAATAATAATTGTATAGTGTATAAAACAATTTGTCTCCCAAAAAATAAAATTACATAACTATATGTACTATATGTACCTACTTTTTATTTTATTCTTTTTCTGTTTTATTTTATTCAACTCATTTAAAGTAAATTCGAGTAATTTTGGTTCAACCTCTCAATTGTATGGGAAGTTACCTAATGGCTTTCTCAGACTTGAGCCATAATTACTCGAATTTGCCTTTAATAAACAAAAAGTTTAAAAGTTATAACTAAAAGTTATAAATATAAAAAAAGTATTACAGAATACAGAGGTTTGAAATTACCGCAATTTTGTTTTTATATGGGTGCCCACGTGGCGCTTGTAGTTTACACTCATAAACACTTGTTTCCTTTTTTTACTATGAAATTTGCGTTCTTCTCTCGGTAGAGAGAAATTGTGTTCTGTGGTTATTTGGTCAATATAACATATTAAATAGCTCAAAATGTTAAATGTAACGATAAAAAAACATCGTTTAAATTATATCTTATGCAAATAGTTTATACACATAAAAAATTGGAACAAAAGGAAGTTAATTGAGTCTGACAGTAATTGCAGATGTGTTAATTTAATATCAGATATAATTTTAAAACTACCATAATATGAACTATCAAGTGGAGATATGATCAAAACACGAGATAAATAGCTAAAAATATACTCAAAAATTAGAATATATTATTATAAAAAAATACGGATATCATTGACTATTGAGGAAAACCTATAAGAATATCAAAAATTTAGATAGGCAGCAAATACTCATTACTAGTGATGCTTTTAACTCCACCTGAAGATACCGTTGCTACTTTAGGATATTTCAATGTAAGAGAGTTCAGCTCATCCATTGTATTTATCTTATAACTGGATCCTTCAACATCTTTACCACCACTATTATGCCATCCTGAGTCCGGCATGCTCTCATACCAAAATGAAACCGAGTTTTGCCACAAACAGTCTGCCGTGCCTTTGTCAGTCACTGAGATCCTTTAAGCCGCGATTTGGCCCTTTACACAGATAATTTGGATTCATCACTAGTAAACCTTACAAGGATTGGCCGAGGATGATCTTTATTGGCAACTCCAATCCTAAGATAAGCGCGAATAGATAATTTCTGTTATGTGACTCAATGTCATCTTATGGACTGTGTTTAGTACAGAAGCCTTGCAGTCCTCCTTATCCACTTCAGCGATTCCCAAGAAAATGAGGGCCTTACGTCATTGCCTGGTCTCAATGATATCAACCATGCGGTAGCACTCATTAATTTGTTTGCGAAGCAGACCTAGCATGGAGAACATAAGTTCTCGGAAGGTCCGGAACTCCCCTACCACCTTTGCAGCTGTATCTTTTGCGGGTCACTCAGATTGTAGATGTGCTTTCATTTCGGACATTCTCTTAGAGAAGCATTCTTCAAGACTATTTTGAGTGGTTTTAATCTCTTCAATTTGAGAAATTATATAGGCCCTAATAAAGAACTAATAAAAATCAATTAAGTAATTCGAGTGTGACGTGCTGGCAGGTTGTGTATTTGATAAGAATCAAGTCACATATACACTGTCGAACTTATGTAAGTACTGTACATTTATTCTAATTAAGTAAAAATAAGATCTCAAAACGTAAATATGTGTTAACTTCTTATTCACCTACCGTCGAAAAAAGTTTAACTGTAAATATGAATGAAAATTGATAAATTTGAGATTTATTTTTAATTCATGTTCCGTTATAAATTATGAAGATTACTAAGCCCGGCGCCATTCACGCGGGATCATTAATTATTTTTAAACAATCTTTAAAATACGAAAACCTCATTAAGACACGCGCGGACGTCGCGTAAAGGGTTTGAGAATCGGGTAAAAGATAATTTTCGCTTACTCATAAAACGTAATTAAAAGGGGCGACGTTAATGAAGCCAAAGAATTAATTTGACGACGAAGGCTACACCTGGTATACACTATTTATGATTGATTGACAACCACTTTGTAAAACCCAGATTAGGCTATTCTAGATCTGGGTGATTTTTATATGTAATATTATACTCGTAGTAGCTCCATTTCATTCATTACAGCCTATAAAGTCCACTGCGGAACATAGGTCTCCCTCATAGATTTTTGTCATAGTTGCCACACTTGGCAAGTGGGTTAGCCACAGCAGTATTTTATTATTTTGAGTTGTTATAAGGACGGTGCTGCTGCCCATCTCCTGTTTCATTTTGCCTCTGTCGCCTCTTACGACACTCTCGGGAGGATATAGTGTAGTAAATATTGTTACACCGTCACTGCACGTTTAAATTGAGTCATTATATACAAAATCTTCGTCCTCATGGTTGACAGATGCATTTTGATACATAAATAATAGAAGATAGTTTTATAAAGTTAGTTTATGTATGGGTGACAACATCTGCATATCAGCATTAGGGTTGTGTACTGATTGTCACTCTTTTTTTATGGAAAAGTGTGACAAACGAGCACACAGTCCACTTGTTGGTAAATGAATGCCGTAGCCCATAGACATTTACATTTATCCTTGATTAAGAATCAAAATGCAGATGTGCGGATTTTTTAAAAAGTGTACCTAAGTTAAAATGAAGGTCCTAATTTTTTATTTATTTTTTTTAAATATGTCGTTGAATTCATAAAATATATAAGTTGATAACTGCTATAAACAAATTATAATAAGTTAATGAAATTCAGTAGTAAGATTTTTGGTTCCACTTAATAACAATTTAATATCTAACACAGTGAATTATTTATATAATATATGTTTACAGATGAAAAAATAAACATTACTTCCGACAACAAAATTAAAAATTAAAATAATCGTGTTTATATCCTCTGACTAGCTTGTTGATTAATCAGTTGCGTGTTTTTCTTTAACTATTTAAATAGCCATTTATTACTGTTTTGTCAAATAAGTTTACGGACTAACAGACTTGTTGTCTTCATTACAAAAATTAAAATATTATAAACTGAACATGAAAGCGAAAATCAACCCCTTTTTGGATTTTTGTTAGTGGGACAGTAAATCATTCGAACGTTGAAGATTACAATGAAGGATTTTTTGCCAATTTTAATTTCTTTACAAATATATTTAAATTATTTTGCTTAGTCCAATTTATAAACTAAGAAAACTAAATAAGCTTCTGTAATCAAATATATTTAATTACTAAATATATTTTATTTAGATTGGTCAATGTATCTGTAAGACAAGACTGCCTCGTTGGTCTAGTGGTTGCGACTGCTGATCAAGAGTTCCCTGGTTCGAATCTCGGGTCGGGCCAAAAAATCAGTTATTGAGTTTTTCCATCAAGAAATTCTCAGTAGCTGCCCGGAGTCGGGAAGTTGGCGGTGTTTCACCCCCCCTGCCTCGGAAAGCACGTAAAACCGTTGGTCCTGCGCCTGATCTCTCTCCGGTCGTGTCGGCTTACCGTCCCATCAGGCTATGAGAGTGAGGGAATAGAGAGTGCACCTGTTATTGCGCATACACTTGGGCACTATAATCCTGTCCTGCGCCGATGGCTAGTCTTCGTTGAGACTGGCCGCCGTGGCCGAAATTCGGTCTGGAGGACATTATTATTATTATGACATCGTATCTGTTCTTCTCTCTTAGTTCCTTTTTCAGTACGAAATTCTCTTTTACCAGTACATCTTCTGATATCGTCAGGTAAGTAGAAAGTTTTCTAATTCGTTTTCAATTTTATGATTTTTTAAAGTTACTTGACGCTTTCTTATTCAATGTTTTTTTTATAGGATAAGGGTGACAAACGAGCACACAGTCCACCTGATGGTAAGTGGTTGCTGCGGCCCATAGACATCTACATCTATCCTCGTTTGCGAATCAAAATGCAGTTGCGTTGTCACCCGTAAGGACTAAGATGGAATGCCTCATTTCCAGTAAAAAGGGCCTCCGGCCACCTGCACTCACCAAGCGAAACGCAGAGGTAAACCTCTACTTCACGCTGGTATTCTGTGAGGTCGTGGTACCACCCCGTTTCGAGCCGGCCCATCCGTGCGACAGCAAAAGCTGCCGCGTGGCTCTACCACTGTTAAAAATGTTTTTTTATTTCTCAGCCATGCAGGTTTCCTTGCGATGTTTTCTTTTATCGCCGAGCACATGATAAATTACGTGATAAATTAGCATTTAAAAATGCAATTAACAATTTCATTAGTGCCAGATGAAGTTGAACCCAGATTACTGGCCCTAGCCCCTAAGCTACTACGACTCTTTTTTTTGTTCTATTTTTAAAAAGGTTACCTCCACACTAGGATTTTCTCCTGTATCGTGGAGGCAGTTTACAAACATAAATTGCACGTGAACAAACATCCAGATCCGTAACAATTATATGTAGGCCATACAAATACTTGTTCCGTGCGGGATTCGAACCCGCGGCCTCCAGCGCAACAACTCATTGCTAAGCCACTGCGCCACGGAGTCGTTTAAAATGATACAATCGGAAAGTCGTGTTTGTAATAGTTACCTACAATCTGCAATGTTTTTTTTATCAATATATGTAATGTAAGTTATATTAAAATGTGTTAATCATGAGAAGTTAAAAAAGTTAAAGTATTATTAGTAAATATACTTGAAATTTTTTTCGATTTTAAACTTAAAGAAACTGAAAATCCATTAAAATACTTACTAGTTAGTCATGTTACAATGCAAAAACAAATAAAAAATCTGCATTTTGTTTAGTTTTTAGTTTAAATATTATTTGCGCCTATTTTAATTATACAATAAAATATAAAAAATGCTAAGTGAAACTAAAATAATGCTTCGTTATGCACGCAGATTTATCGTTCCATTGTGTAACAATTTGATCTACTGACTATCATTTTTAGAAGAATTAGTCGAGGGAATGTAACGAAACTCCGAAAGCAAACATGACATTTTTTTCATGACTCGCAGTTATATCAATGAAATAATGCTAGAATTTATGAAACTATTAACTGGCTGATCGTAAATTAATAGAATTAAGTACTAAAATGTGAGAAATTGCTAAATTAACTTAAAAAGTGTTGCTAGTCACTGGAATGTATTTTGTGCTCATACATTCCCGTCCTCAATGTAGCACTTGTCCACAAGTATCGCCAAATAGTTGCCAAGATGGGGGTGGCCAATGAGATGTTTAGTAATGTTGCAAACGAAAAATTTTTTATCTAATTTATGTATATTTTATTCAAACCATTTAAACTCTCGTTAATCAGAGGAAAATTCCACCTAGTAGAATTTTGAGACTTCGATTTAATAAAATAATTTAAAACAAATATGTTTACTTAATTCTTGTATAGGTTTTTTTGGAAATATATGTCTTAAGCCATCAAACGATGTTATTATATCAATTCATATACTGATAACTTAACTGTAGTTCCACTTTGAATGTCATTACTTAACGAAAAGACATGGTGAAAACTAGTTCATTGGTATCTTTATTACAATATAAAATTATAAATAAAGAAATGAACATGTATGCTAAATGACTTAAAAAGTATTAGGTTACTTCAATGGGTTAATTAAAACAAAATCGAAACTTAAAGGACATCGAAAAACTTAAGGTACACTTTTTAACAAAATTGCCCAGAGGCGTTGTGACCCCTGAGGACTAAGCTGGAATGCCTCTTTTCCAGTAAAATGGGTCTCCGGTTCTGTACACTCACCATACGAAACACAGCAGCATTAAGCTGCTATTTTACGCTAGTATTCTGTGAGAGCCTGGTCCTACCCCGGTCGAGCCCACCCATTCGTGCTACAGTTGTAGCACGAATGGGTGGGCATAGTTATGCTATTAATTTAGCTGCAACCTGGCTCTACCACGTAGAAAATGTTTTTATAATCTGTTGATTTTTATTACACTCTACTTTTAAGTTATTTATCTCAAGCACCACCTACTCATATAATTTTTTTTTATTATGAACAAGGATTTCGGAGTTTTAAATACTATTTTTGTTTTAGTGTATAGAGATATAATCAAGTGCCGTCTGCGCAGTGTCCATTTTATTATTTTGTCATTACTTTCGAATCAGAGATATAGAGAAGCAAACGTAGCAGATATTTTATTCACATTTATGCGAAAACATTGCGCAAGGAATGTTAGCTTCGTATTGCAAACTCAACGGCAACATATATGCCGTATCATAGCGACAGCAATAGTCGTAATAAAATCCATCTACCCATTTCGCTCCATGGATGTTGAAAGAGTCGTCTATAGGATATACCAGTAAGAGCTCATGGCCCTCTGTAGATTTTGATATTTCAATAATGTCAGGGTTAAAAAAACAAAGGCTTATTACTTTTTTTATTAACTAGGATATTGTGGTTAGGTATTAGGATTATTTTTAACTGTATACTATACTGATAATATTGCATTTACTTTTTATAGTGTAAATCATAATATTTGTCGAAATGTTAATTATGGATTCAAACCTTACATGCTAATGGTGCTTAATTTTTATATTTGTATTTACTCTAAAGAAAATACACGTAAAAAGCTTCATCGCGCAGCAAAAAACACAACAAATATATGTATAACTAATACGAAAAATTATACCCAAAACAAACAAATAATACTACCTGTAAATAACCTAATAAGTAATAATAATATTATCGACTGATAAGATGACGTGAGCGAGCGAGCGCTGGCCACGCCGTGACTAACGACACGGGTTTTACGTTCAAGAGCTTAGCGCTCACTGACTTCAGCAACCTTGTGGACAGTGAATACGCCCAGTTTTTAAAATAATTTCTTAATAAAATCAAATTTAGTTCTTTTGAAAAAAATATTATGATAAAAATGTTCATTAATAAATTGCCTATCCATTAGTGTATATCGCAAAATAAAACAATGCTTACTTTACGTGGAGATGCATGTTATCAATAATCATTTCACATTTAAATGGTTTCGTTGTAAGGAGATTATCTTAATATTTATTCCTTTTGAAAAAAATTGGATATAACTCTTATGGAATCAAGATTACGTAAAAATATAATGTGTTTTTTATTAGTTGATATACCTTTTTAATAAAAAGTAGATAGCTCCTAAAAAGTGAACAAATAACGACTAGCCCGACATTTTGCTCAAACATGCGCCTTAAGCACCGCCATCTTCGCCAAGCGTTATGTGCTTTCGAAAAATGATTAGATATGCCCAATCGATTGTTATCGATTTTTTTAATTATGATGGCATATTTTTTTATCTGAATTACATTTGAATTTATTAAGAATAAAGTTACAAAAAAGCTACAATAAAAACACTAAATTACCTTTCTTCATATTCTTTTATATTTTTCCCTAAAAGTATAAATTAAAAACCTACTATACCTAATGAATGAGGTCATACTCGATTTTGAATAGGTAGTTAGAATAATGTTGAAAAATACAACATTTTATCGCGATGAATTTACTACGTTAATTCCAGACGTTTCGGATGCACCCGTAACAGCAACCCGTGGTCATGGGGGGACTGAAATGTTTGACGTCTCGATGTCACAGTTTGCCCGAACTCTTAAATCTCCCCAAACACAAGATTGTACAACTTACGCAACAGACCAGAGCTCACGATTCTCCGTGCAGATAAAGGAAATGCTACGGTAGTAATGGATACGTCAGATTATAATTTGAAAATACAACAACTTTTATCAGATGAAAGTACGTACAAAAAGGTCCAAACAGACCTTACAACCAATGTTCTCAAAACCACTAGCGATCTGATAAAGAATTACTCCGAATAATTAAATCTCGACGTAGATTCGATAATACCACCGTGTACCAAACCACCGAGGTTATATGGGTTACCGAAAATACACAAACCAAAAGCTCCACTACGTCCGATAATGAGCTAAATCGATTCATCAACTTATAAGTTGGCTCATCACCTGGCAAAAATTCTGTTAACACTGAGAGGACAAGCTAGAGCACACACAAAGGATTCATACCATTTTGTTAGTGAGATAAAATACAATGAAAATATGGTCAGTTTTGATGTTCAGTCACTATTTATATGCTTACCTATTGAAGACTGCATCTCAATTGTAACCAGGAAGCTAGAAGAATACAACATACCTACAGAATATGCAGTATTACTCAAACACTGCCTTACATCTGGCTTTCTATTGTGGAAGGAGGAGTTGTCGAAATAGTTTTATTCAACATCTCAATGCTAACAGCCATTATATACATACATTTTTATTTTTACATTAATATACACAATCATTTTATCTCATTTCAAAACCAATGCTAAGAAAGGAGGTATGTTAATTAGATTCTATGCGTTTATACGTTGCACTTACATACACTTCTGCTTTAGAACAAAAACTGCACACATAATTATCTAGATAGGTACTAAAAATAGCTAAATGTTTTAGGACATCGTTTTTCAGTTTGTTAAAAATCACTCCGATCTATGTAAAACCGTAATATTCGTGGTTCGATTATAACCTCAAAATCTGATACTTTTTTGAAATATATCTATAATGCAACTAGTCCGCTATAAAAATAAGATCATATAGGAATTTATTAATGATCGACAATAAAACACGTAATTTTCCGATGGTCTTAGTTCTAGGGCGAACAACGTATGGGTGCAGAACAATGTCTTTTGGCCTTCTCTTCCAAGTGACTACGAACGTCATCATTCGATACGTCATTCGATTAGAAGGCTCCGAGGATTCCAATATTGACTGCCACAAGGTGAATGCCCTGAAATTGAGTAGATACGACTTTTTACTGGTAAACGCGCAAACTGTGTTACAAAGATTCAACTGGACTAGATAAAGCTGCCCCCAAACTGAGACTTTGTACGAAAAAGTCTCAAATTCAGACATAAGTTTGTTCCGGTACTGGGCGACGTTTTCCCAAGAAATATTGGCACGGCCGGTGTAAAAGACATCACCAGTGCTGTCGACCGCATAGCAATTAATGTTACCGATTTGTTACATATAATTGATATGCAGAAGAAACAGCGTTAGTGATAGCACGTAGCCATGCAGCAGTTTTTTTATAAAAGTAAAATGACTAAAGTACTTACAGTCTACCTGGTAAATGGCTATTGCAGCCCATTAATACCTGTAACCATCTTCAATCAAAGCACAGTATAGACTGTGATCAAAGGAGATGCACTGTCTCCTCTAATAAGGATCTAACAAGGATTGCCTAATATTCTGTATTACTCCTCCGTGTTATTAAAAAAAAACATGACACTTGTAAAATAGTTTTATTGAGCTCTCTATATCTGAAGTTAAGGCCGCAAGTACCAGTAAAATAACTTGCGGATAATTTTAAGTCTTATTTATAATCTCATTTCCGTATTAAAGTCTACCGCTTATGAGGTGCAACATCTTTGCACTTTATTTCGTGAAAATAAGGCTGATATTGGCTCAGCGCATTTATGCTTGATTTGTAGTCGATGTACTTAAGCCAGGACCGACTGCATGATGTTATTTTATTACTGGTTAAAGTAAATCTTATGCATTATTATTTTATTATGTTTGTGTGTAGCTTTATTTGTTTAAAATCTGTAAATAATCGTTTTTTATTTCCTTTAAATTTATTAACTATCTTGACATAACATACTGCGCGATGACATAGGGAATCCAACACCTTTAGCCACTCAATAGCCCAGAACTAATGGAACTTCAAGGAAAGGTTAGAAATTGACCGTCCGAACTTCAAGCGTCCGCGAAGTTTCCAATTTATTATTTTGTCATTAAATTCGAATCAGAGATACAGTGAAGCAAACGTAGCAGATATTTTATTCACATTTATGCGAAAACATTGCGCAAGGAATGTTAGCTTCGTATTGCAAACTCAACGGCAACATATTTGCCGTATCATAGCGACAGCAATAGTCGTAATAAAATCCATCTACACATTTCGCTCCATGGATATTGAAAGAGTCGTCTATAGGATATACCAGTAAGAGCTCATGGCCCTCTGTAGATTTTGATATTTCAATAATGTCAGGGTTAAAAAAATAAAGGCTTTATTATAAAAGATTATTATAAAAAAAAAACCAGAATCCATCAAGGATTTTGAGACTGACTGATCAACACAGTGGACTGTGTGGATCAGTCTGCTCGTTAGATACCCTTTTTCTATAAAAAAGATATCGTTTCTGACTGGCGGATGTGTTTTTCAGTACTAAGTAAGACGCTACTATCCATCACTACATAATTGGTGCGCTGCTTTGTTTACTAAGAGATATTTTTTTCGTTTTCCGTAATCGATACGTAGAGATTAATCTAAAAAGAAGTCAGTTTTTAATTCTTAGTAACTTTCAGTCTATAAAATTTCTCGAAAATTCTATATCCTGTATATCGTGAATAACCTTTGTTAAAAAAAAATCACTAAACTGTGACCTTTCACTAAATTTAGAGCTAAAACATCAAGTAGCAGTATAATAGCTTGAGGATAATTTTAGTCTTAGTAGAACCGTAAAGCTTAAAAAACTGTCGAAATGTAACATAATGCCAGTGTATTATTTTACATATTGCGTTGTAATAAGAAACATAATCGCGCGTGTGTTGATTTATTGCCAAGCTTAATTATCCAATATCTAGTTGTAATAGTATAAATACGTTGTATTCACTAAGTAGTATGTGTATTAAAATAGCAAATCATTACAAAAGGCTGTATTGTAAATAACCCTGTCTCTGAGTCTGAATACTAGCCAGAGACTAAAAGTTTAAAATATTTCGACGACAATATGAATAGAATAGAATAGAATAGAATAATTTTTTATTTAAAATAGATCACATGTGTAATTCTTATTGAAAGTCATTTTTTACTTTACCACTGGTTCAAAAAAAAACCTCCATCCTGGGAAGAACCAGCAAGAAACCCAGCGGGACTTTTTTTTTAAAGCAAATTTTACAATAATGGTTATACAACTATATAAGTACAAAATTTATTTTAGAAACAGCTTGGAAGCGATCACCTCATTCCCAGGGGTTATTATCAACCATGTATTCATTTATACTATAATAACCCTTTTTATACAGTTTCAACTTAACAAAACATTTAAACTTGCTAATAGAGAGAGCCTGTACACTTTCCGGGACCTTGTTGTAATAGCGTATACATTGCCCCAAGAATGAATTACTGACTCTGTGGAGTCGAGAAACTGGTATCACTAGCTTGTGTTTGTTCCTAGTGTTTACAGAATGCACATCACTTTTTTTACTAAAACCTACCTTTGTTTTTGTGAACATACATTAAATTTTCGTAAATATACTGAGAGGCCAAAGTAAATATATTTATTTCTTTAAATTTATCTCTAAGAGACTCTCTCGGATTTAGGTTGTAAATAGCTCTAATGGCCCTCTTCTGTAAAACAAAAATAGTTTCTGAATCAGCCGCATTTCCCCATAGCAAAATCCCATAAGACATTATGCTATGAAAATAACTGAAGTAAACTAATCTAGCTGTCTCGACACTAGTGAGACCTCTTATCTTTTTTACAGCATAGGCTGCAGAAAGTCTGCTTGCTAGTTTGGATATATGGGGGCCCCACTGAAGCTTTGCGTCGAGAGTGATGCCAAGAAAAACAGTGGATTCAACAGGGCTCAGTTCTTCCCCATTTAAAAACACATTGGTTCTCAGATTTTTAACATTCGTTGTTGTAAATTTAATACATTTAGTTTTATTTCCGTTTAAATGTAAATTATTAACGTTAAACCAATGCACTAATTTTGATATCTATCAACATAATATATTAAAGCATCATGACATACTATCTGCTCTACAATCCTTTCAATAATAAGAGAAGGGCGTTATCCAACAGTGGGATTTATATAGGCTGTATCTTTATTTCATTTATTTTGTATTAAAAAAATATCGTAGGAATCTGTCTTTCGAAACTGAATAATTTGACAAGAAACTAAACATAATGAACAAACTGGTTTCTAATTATTTTTTCTTTTTGGTGGAGGCCTAAAAAAAGTGCATTGGTATGATATCTGAGAGAGTTAGCATATTAATATTTAGACATAAAGACGTTTCTTCTACACACATGACAAATGACAATTAAAAATAAAACAAGTGACTTATAAACAAACAAACAAAAAAATTTGAATAAAGAAAAGAAGTGGGTCCATTACATGTGTATGAAAACGCACATTCAAATTAAATTAAAAAATTAAAATATAAAAAAAATCGTGTGCTATGATGAAATGGTGGAAAGACCCAATCTCAACATAAGCCGCGAGCATGCAGCGCTGATTTTCAGCCGGTCCCGAACAAGTTCGGACGATCAATTTCTAGCCTTTCCTTGAAGTTCCATTAGTTCTGGGCTATTGAGTGGCTTAAGTTGTTGGATTCCCTATGTCATCGCGCAGTATGTTATGTCAAGATTGTTAATAAATTTAAAGGAAATAAAAAGCGATTATTTACAGATGTTAAACAAATAATGCTACACACAAACATAATAAAATAATAATGCATGAGATTTACTTTAACCACTAATAAAATAACATCATGCGGTCGGTCCTGGCTTAAGTACATCGACTGCAAATCAAGCATAAATGCGCTGAGCCAATATCAGCCTTATTTTCACGAAATAAAGTGCAAAGATGTTGCACCTCATAAGCGGTGGACATTAATACGGAACTGAGATAGTAAATAAGACTTAAAATTATCCGCAAGTTATTTTACTGGTACTTGCGGCCTTAACTTCAGATATAGAGAGCTCAATAAAATTATTTTACGAGTGTCAAGTTTTTTTTTAATAACACGGAGGAGTAATACAGAATATGAGGCAATCCTTGTTAGATCCATATTAGAGGAGACAGTGCATCTAGAGCCTTTGATTGAAGATGGTTACAGGTATTAATGGGCTGCAGTAGTCATTTACCAGGTAGACTGTAAGTACATTAGTCATTTTACTTTTATAAAAAAACTGCTGCATGGCTACGTGCTATCACTAACGCTGTTTCTTCTGCATATCAATTATTTGTAACAAATCGGTAACATTAATTGCTATGCGGTCGACAGCACTAGTGATGTCTTTTACACCGGCCGTGCCAATATTTCTCGGGAAAACGTCGCCCAGTACCGGAACAAACTTGTATCTGAATTTGAGACTTTTTCGTACAAAGTCTCAGTTTGGGGGCAGCTTATTCTAGTCCAGTTGAATCTTTGCAAGACAGTTTACGCGTTTACCAGTAAAAAGAAACCCCTTTGTCGTATCTACTCAGTTTCAGGGCATTCACCTTGTGGCAGTCAATATTGGAATCCTCGGAGCCTTCTAATCGAATGACGTATCGAATGATGACGTTCGTAGTCACTTGGAAGCAGGGATTGAAAACGGTCCCAAAATACCGGTATAGTACCGGTATTTAAGGGTTTCGGTACCTATACCGGAACTGGAACCAGAACCTAAATTAGAACCTTTAAGAACCTTTATTTTACCGGTTCCTAAGTAAAGCGAAAGCGAGTCCAAACTTGTTTGAGGTGCGGTCGGGTGGACGACGCGATGCGGCGCGGGGCGGTGTGTGAGAAGAGGGAAGTTTGTAAAATATCACATTTGTATTGGTGGATCTTATGTTGCATATCAATGCAGTGTTGCCAACTCCACAGATTTTCTATAGATATACGGAAATTTGTCATCATCTACGGACTACGGAATTTGACGTTGCAATCTACGGATTTTTTATAAACTTAACAAGATTTTTTATCATGAGTGTGAACTTGCCGACAATGTCCTTCTCCCTCTCTTCTTCTAATGTTGTCTGTATTAAATTATATTTAATAATTAATTCTATGTTATCTGTATTAAAATAAAATCATTCTTATAGTGCCACCAACTTATCTGTGAACTGACAGCTTGGCGCTTCTGTGCTGAAGTGTTGCTAGTTCGGGAATATTCCCATCTAAGGGTCTTATATTCCTAGATAGAGTCCACATACTAGGGTAATAAATTATTCACGGAATAAAAAGACTAGAACACAGATTTAACAGATATATGTCCAAGAACAAGAAGAAACAAAAATATCATAATTGAACAAATTAAACTTTAATTAAATAATATGCCTTTATGCCTTTTTTACCGGGAGTTGTCATTTGCATTCCTGCGGTTTATGCGGTTTCCGGTTCTTTAACTATTTTGGAAATGAATACTTGACTAACATCTAAAAAAGAAATGAATTGCATTAAGCAATCCATTTATTGGCAATACGGAAGGAAGGAACAAAACATAGTAATACTGACCTGTAGCAGCTGATAGTCTTTTATAGACCTAATTGAAAGACATCATCGGTGCTTGCCCTCGAGCTTCTTGCTCACAAAAATTTAATATTTTTAAAATAATGTTTCAGGCATCACTTTCAAAGGTTTTCGGCATTTTTTATTTTTCTATAAACTCTTAAAAACAATGACGTATCGAGTGACATTTGATTAAATGACGGCTGTAGTTCACAATTTTGCCGCAGCTGTCAGTTCACAGATAAGTTGGTGGGACTATACTCATAAATATCAAATTTTTGTGACGTTAATCGATTTCAAATGTCAATAGCTTAGATATTTTTAATTAAATTAGGTAAGTTTGTTTCTTCTTTCTTCTTGAAAAATAGGCAGTTAATATAACCGCTTATAACCTTTTTATAGATGATTGAATTGTCACTTATGTCTCAAATTTTTCTAATCCATACTATCCCATTTGTTTTTTATAATTATTAAAAAAATTCTGCCGGATTATTCTTCGCTTTTCCTCGATCTTTTTTTTTTCGAATTTCTCAAAGTTCTTAGTTGTATAGTTTTTCATCATCATCATCATTACAGCCCTTCACAAGTCCACTGCTGAACATAGGCCTCCCCCAAGGAATGCCACAAAGCACGATTTGAGCCACCTGCATCCATCGACTTCCTGCATATCTTACCAGGTCGTCACTCCATCTAGTGGGGGGACGCCCCACACTTCGTCCTCCAGTACGAGGCCGCCACTCTAGAATCTTTTTTCCCCATCGGTTATCGGTTCTTCGAGCTTTATGGCCGGCCCATTGCCACTCAGCCTACTAATCAGTTGGGCTATGTCGGTTACTCTGGTTCTACTGCGGATATCCTCATTTCTAAGTTTATCACGCAGAGAAACTCTAAGGATAGCCCTCTTCATAGCTCGCTGAGTGACCTTGAGCTTCCTCATCCGGCCAGCAGTGAACGACCACGTCTCATTTCCATAAGTAATCACTGGCAACACGCACTGTTTGTACAGTCTCGTTTTTAAGTTTTCAGGTTATACCTGACGAGAAGATGTGCCGTAATTTCCTGAACGCTGCCCAACCAAGTTGCATCCGTCGATTGATCTCTCGGTCGAAGTTGGACTTACCTAGTCGGACTATTTGTCCCAGGTAAACATACTCGTCAACAACTTCGAGCTTAGTGCTCCCAACAACTACCGGCATAGGTGTGACATGGACGTTAAACATGATCTTTGTTTTGCCCTTGTTCATCTTCGGTCTTGAGGACCCTGGGAGTAAGATTCGGGTAGTTTTTGACGGCTCCGCCCCCTCGTCAAATGGTGTGTCACTGAACCAGTGTCTCCACTCTGGTCCTAAATTGATCAAGGACATATCCGACATTTTGACCCACTTCTGTCGGCACCAAGTGGTTTTTGTAGCCGACATTCGGATGATGTTTCGACAATCAGTGGTCCATCGTGATGACCGTCGATATCAGATGATATTGTGGCGCGAGAAGCCCAGCGATCCGATATAGGTGTTTGAGCTGAACACCACCACCTATGGACTCCGGACCAGCCCGTATATCGCCATGCGCACCCTCCTTGAACTCGCTGAGAGAGAGAATTTAAAATACGCTCGGGGGGCTTCTATTTTGGAGACTTCGGTCTACACGGACGACATTTGCATGGGCACCTCCACCGTCGAGGAGGCTCTTGTATTGCGAGACGAATTGATTGCCATCCTGAAATCCGGAGGTTATGAGTTGCGCAAACGGTTGTCGAACTCCCCTCATATTTTGAAGGACCTCCCAGGAGAGGAGCAACAAGACCCTCATCTATTCGAACTCCCTGAAAACCCTAATTTGTTGACTGTGCTGGGCATTCAATATCAGCCTGTTCAGGATACTTTCACGTATCGAGTCAACCTCGATCCCCCACCTAAAGCATGGACCAAGCGCTCAACCAGACCACAACCAGACCAGACCAGAGTGGAGACAATGGTTCAGGGACACACCATTTGACGAGGGGGCGGAGCCGTTAAAAACTACACGAATCTTACTCCCAGGGGTCCTCAAGACCGCATGGTGAGGGATAAAGTAGTGCTCCTATGACCGCCAGTCGAAGTTGGACGGTGACATGTGACCCAGCTCTTGATACTCGCGCATGAACTCGACATATTTATCGCGAAATGCTGGGTCGCGCCGCATACGGCGCTCCATGGAAAGCAACTTTTTTTCGGCCAGGGTACGAAACTGGCCCAAAGGGGGCCGTGAGTCAAGAAAGGGTAAGCGAGTGACAAAACGACCGTCGACACGACCGCCGGTATTGTTCTGGTAAAACAACTCGCACTTACGGTCCAGAGGGTTGATTCGAGCCGCGTGTGGTGGCTCACCAAATTCCCAGAACCGCTGGACGACGTCCGAAAGGGACACGTCCACAATAGAGAGTGGGTCGGCCATCTGAGAAGATTGCAACCACAGAACTGGTCCAAAGAAGCTGTGCCCAAATACAGTGGACATGGCTGACAAGCCATCGGGCTGTAGGGCTCGTATCTCGCCTAACAAGATGAACCCCAGCGCGTCGGCCCCCAGCAACAAATCTATAGGCCCAGGTTGAGACCACTGAGGGTCTGCCGGTCTCAAACCCGACGGACAACGAACCGCGCTGTCATTTATACGGACGTTAGGGAGAAAACCTACAATGTCATCGAGGACATTTACCTTAACTAGAATGTGAAGGTGTTCGCTGGCAGGGCCAAACACCAACTCCGCTTGTCCCCTAGGAGCAGAAGGCTCGGCACCACCGATACCTACCACTGGACGTGATTCAGAGCTCCAGGGGAGCTCTAGTCTTCCCACCAACCAAGTGGAGGCCACACAGAGTTGTGGACCCGAATCCAATAGAGCGCGAACCGTTAAACAGTCGGCATTCGGGTTGTGCATTTTCACTGAGGCCTTCGGTAATAGAACAGTTTGACAAGTGGACTGTTGACGGCTCAAAGGAGGGGAACCTCCAGATTTCAGGATGGCAATCAATTCGTCTCGCAATACAAGAGCCTCCTCGACGGTGGAGGCGCCCATGCAAATGTCGTCCATGTAGACCGAAGTCTCTAAAATAGAAGCGAACCATCGCCAAGGAGCGCCGCTGGTGCTACTCGTGCTTGGAAAGGCACCTCCAACGAGACTGCCCGCACCAGCGGCACGGTCTTCAGCAGATTTGCTGAAGACTGAAGCTTCATATCCCGTCTAACAGCCATGAGACTAAGAGTGTGATCGGAGAGTTTTTGTGTTCTTCTGTGGCGGGTCTCGCTAAACTTAGCTCCGAC
Organism: Parnassius glacialis; assembly: GCA_033319125.1. Lineage (NCBI taxonomy): Eukaryota > Metazoa > Arthropoda > Insecta > Lepidoptera > Papilionidae > Parnassius > Parnassius glacialis. The sequence goes on along the minus strand of JAVANC010000021.1, from coordinate 43,611,907 downwards.
CGCATGGACAGTTTTCACGAGCTTGTAATTCATATCTTCCACTGCATTGTAATCTTCTAGGCACTGAAAACGGTTTCGTAGCTCAAGCTGAAAGGTTTCGGGACTTTGGAGTAGAGCACGAGGGAGACAGAGCGTTGACTTCATTAGACGTGTCCTCTCCAACTTTACGTTTAGGTTCAGTGTGCTTGTCACCATTCGGTGCTTGCTGCCGGTATTCACCCTCGCGATCACTGAACAGTAGTCGTCTGGTTGTCATAATGAATTCCATCTCATTTTTTGTCGAACCGTCGGGGCTCGACCAGGTCCACTTCCTGTGGGGCCGCTTCTGGAAGAAAGAGCTTATCATAAAGAGTCCCTCTTTCTCCATGAACTCTGCCAGCTGCTGGCCCCTTTGGTTCCGTTGCCCTATTCCAAATTTCACTATTTTCAGCTCACCATTCTCTCTTGTGCCTAGATTTGCGTTGAAGTCTCCCATTAACACCGTATAGTGGGTTTTGGAGGAATGCATAGCTTTAGAAATATCCTCATACATTTCCTCCACCTCCTCATCGGGGTGTGTCGAGGTTGGTGCGTAAACCTGTATGACCTTCAGCGAATACCGTTTGGTGATTCTGAGTATAAGGTACGCAACCCTCGTTGACACACTGCCAATCTTTACAACGTTGTTAACGAGAAACTTGTGGACGATAAATCCGACACCTCCTTGGGACAGGTGGTCGCCCTCCCGGTGATAGAACAAGTTGCCGGATTCGAGGATTACCGTGTCCTCCCCCTCTCTTCGGACTTCGGATAATCCTATAATATTCCAGCGCAACTTGTCTATCTCTTCTTCCAGCTCCAGGATCTTCTCGTCAGTCCTCAGGGTGCGTGCGTTATAAGTTGCCAGGTCGAGTCGTCGTAGTTGGCAACCGAACTTCCACCGGAGATTCTTAGAACCCCTGCCCCGCCGTTACCATGGTCGCCACCGTAGCCAGGAATAGCGGGGCCGACGGGGACTGGGGCCGTCTCTTAGTAACTTTATTTATTTTGGTGGGTATATTGCCATAGTTTTCACGCTTAGCGAGCGGGTTGGCAACCGCAGTTTTTATTGTGATATTGCTGTTATCAGGAAGATGCTGCTGCCCATCTCCTGACTGTATCCCACTGTCGCCTCTTACGACACCCACAGATATTCTTAACCGCCACTACACAGCTATAGTTTTTCATTGTGACATAAATCACCCGAGTCTGAAACACCGTAATATATCAAATAATAAACTAACAAAAACCACAAAATAAAATCCATGTTAATAAGTCGTTATAATCAAGTTTGAAACGTATTCTTTTAGTATAACTATCCACAAATATTAAAGTGTGTATAGTTACTTTATTTGTTGTTTTCTAAATATTATTTTATTAAAAGAAACAATTAGTTATAATCAATTTTTATGGTTTATTTTTCTTACATGTGTAGCTTGATTCGATGTTATACTACATTTAAACTTACAACAAGAATTTTCCATGACAGAATGAATTTATCAATTAAGTTCAAAAACAAATATTGTCGATCCTCAACGGAGCGGATATTTTGAAATAGCATCTACGGAATTGTACAGAATTTTTTATACCAATCTACGGATTTGGAGAAATTTGATTATAGGTTCTTGGAACCGGTATTTAGAACCGGTACATCGGAACCCGAACCGGAACCGATACCGGAACTGGAACCGTACCGAAAAGAGGAACCTTTATAAGAACCTAAATGAAGAACCAGAACCAAAATTGGTACCGGTATTCAATCCCTGCTTGGAAGAGAAGGCCAAAATACATTGCTCTGCACCCATACATTGTTCGCCCTAGAACTGAGACCATCGGAAAATTACGTGTTTTATTGTCGATCATCAATAAATTCCTATATGATCTTATTTTATAGCGGACTAGTTGCATTATAGATATATTTCAAAAAAGTATCAGATTTTGAGGTTATTATCAAACCACGAATATTACGGTTTTTCATAGCTCCGAGTGATTTTTAACAAACTGAAAAACGATGTTCTAAAACATTTAGCTATTTTTAGTACCTATCTAGATAATTATGTGTGCAGTTTTTGTTCTAAAGCAGAAGTGTATGTAAGTGTAACGTATAAACCCATAGAATCTAATTAACATATCTCCTTTCTTAGCATTGGTTTTGAAATGAGAGAAAATGATTGTAAAAGTAAAAGTAAAATATACTTTATTGTACACCAAGGAACATATAACAAAATTTATATAGTTAAAGGGACATTTGTACAACAGGCGGCCTTATCGCTAAAACAGCGATCTCTTCCAGGCAACCTTAGGGCAGAGTATACTATTTTTAAAAGATAGCAGAAGGGGTGTACAGAATATATTATAGAAAGATAAATAGAAGAACATAAGAGATTAAAGGAAGAAAAAAGAGAAAAAACTGAATGACGACAGGTAGTAACTTAAGAGGAAAGGTAATAAAGTTTTAATTTATTTTTAAATATAGGAAGAGATTTAGATTCTTTAATATGTAAGGGGAGAGAATTCCATAGTCGTATAGCGGTAACCGTAAAAGAATTAGAATAGAAGGAAGAGGAATGTCTAGGAGTACTTAGAAGGAGATTATTTTGAGATCGTAGAGGTAAGGAGTGTAAACAACTTAAATATACAAATCGGTCTTTCAAATAAGAAGGAGTGGTCGGATTGAACAGAATGCAGTAAAGAAGATGAAGAATGTGAGTATTCCTGCGAAGGCGAATCGGTAACCACTTGAGTTTATGGCGAAATTCGGATATGTGGTCATACTTTCGTAACCCAAATATAAACCTTATGCAATAATTTTGAAGCCGCTCAAGTTTATTAAGTTGCTCGACTGTTAGATCAAGATAACAAGTGTCCGCGTAGTCAAGGATCGATTGATCGATCGATTGTGTATATTAATGTAAAAATAAAAATGTATGTATATAATGGCTGTTAGCATAGAGATGTTGAATAAAACTTTTTTTTACGGATTTTATCGCGCTTAATTTACTACTTTAATTCCAGACGTTTCGGATGCTTAACAGCAACCCGTGGTCACGGGGGGACTGAGATGTTTGACGTCTCTATGTCACAGTTAGCCCGAACTCTTAAATCTCCCGTGACCGTGGAGAGGGCTATGCTAGGAGTTTCTCTGCGTGATAAACTTAGGAATAAGGGATATCCGCAGTAGAACCAGAGTAACCGACATAGCCCAACGGATTAGTAAGCTGAAGTGGCAATGGGCCGGCCATATAGCTCGAAGAACCGACACTCGATGGGGAAGAAAGGTTCCCGAGTGGCAGCCTCGTACCGGCAGGCGAAGTGTAGGGCGTCCCCCTACTAGATGGAGTGACGACCTGGTAAGATATGCAGGAAGTCGATGGATGCAGGTGGCTCAGGATCGTGCTTTGTGGCATTATTTGGGGGAGGCCTGTGTTCAGCAGTGGACTTGTGAAGGGCTGTAATGATGATGATGATGATGATATAAACGTAGTGATTATATTCTCTTTGACATTATATTTGAACACGATTTAATTGGCTTGGTCTATCTATGTATCTATTTAACGGATTTTTTGTAAAGTTCCAGGCGGTGTGCCGGCATGAAATACTGTCCCTCTCTGCTGAGCACACCAAACTTTTTAGAGGCAAAAGATCATAGACTTAGAATATACTTACGAATAGACCAACATAGTGTGCAAGGGAGAAGAAAATTCCTTATGGAAAAAAATGCAAGATAGAAAAGGATACCAAATCTCATGACTCTGTAACCGATTTTGAATAACAGATCGGCGCAATTTGGCCCGCAAGAAACAAATCCTAGATATTGTGTTATTTTTAAAGTGTAATAGTGGTTAGTTTTAGTAAGTAACTTTTTTCCAAAATGCTTACTTATTCAGTGAGTGATTGTGGTGTTAATAATAGAAATAATCTTATTAAATTTGACAAAAGATTACTTTGTCTAGCGGAAGTACGCAAAGTAATTTTTTGTCAAATTTAATATAATAGACTTTCGCAAAGTAACGCCTGATTCTATTTATTATCAGAAATAATCCTGATAATTGTATATTTCACAGGTAAATTCTCAAGTCGTCCTCAATGTTATTTAGCGTTTAGTTTTGGTTAAAACTTATATACTGTTTAAAATATAGAACGTTTTCAATTATATTTTTATTCAATTTTTTTCAATTTATTAGTTTATCTTCATATTTTACAAAGAAAAAAGTCACGTTGTTGATAATTTGCTTGAATTTGATAAATACATTTTTATACAAAATATTTTACATGTACGGTAGGGATTGACTCAACTATATCAAAATTAATGTCGATATTTATCTTGAATGTTTATAATGAATTGATAGACTTGCCTACACAACAAGAAAATAATTCCTCGGCTTGCGTTCTAAAATGTAATTTTATTTTGCCATTTGTCAAACAGATTCCCCCCGGATTATATAATTAGAAAAAATGGTTAAGGTTCACTGGACGGGTTGGTTGTAATGCAAAGAAGAACTCAACAATTTGCAGCAAACATTTTCTTGAGAAGTATAAAAGAAAAAGTAAAATAAAAACAATTTTATTTAATGATTTCTTATATTTACGCGAACACTACACATTGAATAAAACTGTTTTTTACGGATTTTATCGCGTTTATTTTATTATTTTTATTCCCGACGTTTCGAGTGCTTTTCAGCAACCCATGGTCCCCATGGGTTGCAAAACAGTTTTATTCAACAATTTTATTAATGAAGTCATTCCTACATTATTTGTACCAGTAAGTAAAATATTGTTATAATAAGACTTCAAAATTTAACTCAAAACTTTAGATAAATATAGATAAAGGTTGAAATTTAAGATCGTTTGGCAGGAGGGGGGAGGGGGGTGGGTGGAACTTAGGATTATATTCCTGTTGCGCGCCACTATTAATGTCTTTTAAATGGCAACACTAGTTACCACTAGCGCCCTCTAGTATCGAGTAGCAGAACTAGGAGAGTCAAGATCCTTCTAGAAATTTCGGGACCGATATGTACTCGAACATTCTAGATGTTTCTACAGTAGAAGGTTCTGAAAACTATCTGAGGCCCTATATTAGGCCGGTATAGACCACGGCCGAGTCAGTATTGAATTGGTGAACAAGCGAGAAAACAAGCGTATACTTCTAAGCGATACAACTGCAAACTAAAGTGATCTGTATTACAATTGTGTTTTATTATTAGTGTGGTTTTAAGTTGTAATTAGTGTTCTGTAATTAAAGTGTCAATTTTGGTATTTCACTCGGCAGTTTTTAATTATCTCGAACCCCAAGCTCGTAACATTCCCAATTTCACAGTCACAATGATAAAACTTTTAGCGTAGTTAGGTATAGATATTTAGTAATGATGGTATAAATTCCATAGTATTTGATACTCACAACGGTCGATGCCCGATTCATGCTTGATGGCCAACGACATTGTGCCGAGGTCTTAAATAGCTTGGTTCATCGCCTACAGCGTTAGTCGTAGAGAAGAGGAACTCGTGGTTAAGTAATAGCTGCGCAGATTAATAGATCTGCGAGATTAAGTTGCAATTGCCGCGATCAGTCCATGAATGAGTGACCATTTTTTTAACATACCGAGATTGAGAGTATAGAGAGTGCATCTGTATCCTCAGAAACTTAGTCCACTTTACTGTGTTAAGATCATGTTTTTCAAATTCATGCAGCTAAAATGATAATAAGTTTATTATTACTTTATACTTTTCAGGGACAGATGAAAGAATATAAACATGAAGCATGATGAAGCCTCATAAACATATTGGCCTTTAAGCAGAGCAATCTTATTTAACAGATTCCTACAAGTTTCCTTCCTTTAATTATAAAGTTTACATATATACTTAAGTCGAATGTTAATATAAAGTTCTATAATGTATTTAATTATTAATTATTAAATGTTTATAATTATCACAAGTAATACTTATATGAAAAATAAAGCAGCCGTTATGTACTCCGTGTCACCGTTTTTATTTCCACATCAAAACATTTTATAAAATATATAAAATATAAATAAGTATATAATTAGTTAAGTATCTACCTATTTAAATTTACAATAGGTTAAAAAGAAATTCCGGGGAAACTGTCCACGGCAGTAATACTTATCAGGATTATTTCTGATAATAAAAAGAATCAGGCGTTACTTTGCGGAAGTACATTATATTAAATTTGACAAAACATTACTTTGCGTACTTCCACTAGATATCTAGCGGAAGTACGCAAAGTAATATTTTGTCAAATTTAATAAGATTATTTCTATTATTAACACCACAATCACTCACTGAATAAGTAAGCATTTTGGAAAAAAGTTACTTATTAAAACTAACCACTATTACACTTTAAAAAATAACAAAATATCTAGGAGCTGTTTCTTGCGGGCCAAATTGCGCCGATCTGTCATTCAAAATCGGTTACAGAGTCATGAGATTTGGTATCCTTTTCTATCTTGCATTTTTTCCATAAGGAATTTTCTTCTCCCTTGAACACTATGTTGGTCTATTTGTCAGTATATTCTAAGTCTATGATCCTTTGCCTCTAAAAAGTTTGGTGTGCTCAGCAGAGAGGGACAGTATTTCATGCCGGCACACCGCCTGGAAATTTACAAAAAATCCGTTAAATAGATACATAGATAGACCAAGCCAATTAAATCGTGTTCAAATATAATGTCAAAGAGAATATAATCACTACGTTTATATCATCATCATCATCATCATCATCATTACAGCCCTTCACAAGTCCACTGCTGAACACAGGCCTCCCCCAAGGAATGCCACAAAGCACGATCCTGAGCCACCTGCATCCATCGACTTCCTGCATATCTTACCAGGTCGTCACTCCATCTAGTAAGGGGACGCCCTACACTTCGCCTGCCGGTACGAGGCTGCCACTGGAGAACCTTTCTTCCCCATCGGGTGTCGGTTCTTCGAGCTATATGGCCGGCCCTTTGCCACTTCAGCTTACTAATCCGTTGGGCTATGTCGGTCACTCTGGTTCTACTGCGGATATACTCATTTCTGAGTTTATCACGCAGAGAAACTCTGAGTATAGCCCTCTCCATAGCTCGCTTAGCGACCTTGAGCTTCCTCATCCGGCCAGCAGTGAAGGACCACGTCTCAGTTCCGTATGTCATCACTGGCAACACGCACTGGGTGTACAGTCTCGTTTTCAAGTTTTGAGGTATACCTGACGAGAAGATGTGCCGTAATTTCCCGAACGCTGCTGAACCGAGCTGAATCCGTCGATTGATCTCTCGGTCGAAGTTGGACTTACCTAGTCGGACTATTTGTCCCAGGTTAACATACTCATCAACAACTTCGAGCTTAGTGTTCCCAACAACTACCCGCATAGGTGTGACATGGACATTAAACATGATCTTTGTTTTGTCTATGTTCATCTTAAGACCTATCCGTTGAGAAACACTATTGAAGTCATTGAGCATTGAGTGCTTAGGTCCTCCAGCGATTCTGCCATAAGAACTATATCGTCGGCAAATCGAAGGTAAGTGATATACTCGCCATTGATGTTGATACCGTATCCTTTCCAGTCCAGAAGCTTGAAAACGTCTTCCAATGCAGCCGTGAAGAGTTTCGAGGATATGACGTCACCCTGTCTTACACCTCTCTGCTACTGGATAGGTTTCGTACTCTGGTTCTGTTCGGATAGCCATCGTAGCCCTACTGTACAAGCACTTCAACACTTCAATATACCGACAGTCAACTTGGCACCGCTGAATGAACTGCTGCACCGCCCGAATTTCGACAGAATCAATGGCTTTCTCACAGTCCACATACGCCAGATATAGTGGCAAATTGTACTCCTTGGACTTCTGTACAATTTTCAGAAGGGTATGTATGTGGTCTATGGTGCTAAAGCCTTTTCGGCAACCAGTTTGTTCGGGAGGCTGGAAGTCGTCAAGTCTGCGCACGAGACGATTTGTAATGACTCTCGAAAACGGCATATAGACGCGGCTCACAAGGGAAATCAGTCTGTAGTTCTTCAAGAAAGCGTTGTCGCCTTTCTTGAAGAACAAAACCACCGCACTTCTGCTCCACGCCTCCGGTGTAATGCCACTATGGAGGACGGAATTAAAGAGATCCTGAAGGACTTCAAGTACCGGTTTTCCACCCGCTTTCAGAAGCTCCGCTGTAATTCCATCCTCGCCTGGGGCCTTGCCGTTTTTAAGGTGCTGGAGAGACATTCCACTCTCGCTCAGACTGACGTCCGGGATATCATCGGAATAATGTCGGATAAGACTCGCTCTTGGATCGTTACTCACACTTGCGTGCGGCTCCAACGATGACGTGTACAGCTGCCCATAGAACCTCTCAATCTCACTCAAAATCTTAGGTGCCCCGGAAACAATGCTGCCACACTCGGTCTTCAGCTTTGACAGTTGGCTCTTTCTGGCAGACAGATCTCTGGCAAAGACTTTGGAGCCTTGGTTTCGCTCGATCGCTTCTTCAATACGAGCTATATTGAAGTTGCGTAAGTCCCGCCGCATGCATTTGGAGATCTGTCTGTTCAGTTGCCTGTATGCTGTCAAGTCTGTCGAAGAATGTAGTATCATCTCTCGTCTAACAGCCATGAGATTAAGAGTGTGATCGGAGAGTTTTTGTGTTCTTCTGCGGCGGGTTTTGCAGAACTTAGCTCCGACCGCATGGACAGTTTCCACGAGCTTGTCATTCAAATCGTCCACTTCATTGCAGTCTTCTAGGCACTGAAAACGGTTTCGTAACTCGAGCTGAAAGGTTTATGGTAAGGGTAGGACTTTTGATTAGAGCACGAGGGGGACGGATCGTTGACTTCATTAGACGAGACTCTCCAACTTAACGTTTAGGTTCAGTGGGCCTCTAACCATTCGGTGATCGCTGCCGGTTTTCACCCTCGCGATCACTGAGACATCACTGAACAGTTGTCGTCTGGTCGTCATAATAAAGTCAATCTCATTTTTTGTCGAACCGTCGGGGCTCGACCACGTCCACTTCCTGTGGGGCCGCTTCTTAAAAGAAAGAGTTCATCATAATGAGTCGCTCTTTCTTCGTGAAGTCGGCCAGCTGCTGGCCCCTTGGGTTCCGTTGCCCTATTCCAAATTTCCCCACTTTCAGCTCACCGTTCTCTCTTGTGCCTAGTTTTGCATTGAAGTCTCCCATTAACACCGTATATTGGGTTTTGGAGGAATGCATGGCTCCAGAGATATCCTCATACATTTCCTCCACCTCCTCATCGGGGTGTGCCGAGATTGGTGCGTAAACCTGTATGACCTTCAGCGAATACCGTTTGGTGATTCTGAGTATAAGGTACGCAACCCTCGTCGACACACTCTCAATCTTTACAACGTTGTTAACGAGAGACTTGTGAACGATAAATCCGACACCTCCTTGGGACAGATGGTCGCCCTCCCGGTAATAGAGCAAGTTGCCGGATTCGAGGATTAACGTGTCTTCCCCCTCTCTTCGGACTTCAGATAATCCTATAATATGCGAGCGTAACTTGTCTATCTCTTCTTTCTGCTCCACAATCTTCTCGTTAGTCCTCAGGGTGCGTGCGTTGTATGTTGCCAGGTCGAGTCGTCGTAGGTGGCAGCCGAACTTCTACCGGAGATCCTTAGCACCCCCTGCCCCGCCGTTACCATGGTCGCCACCGTAGCCAGGAATAGCGGGGCCGCCGGGGACTGGGGGCCATCTCTTTGTAACTTTCATCATGGGGGGTATATTGCCATAGTTGCCACGCTTGGCGAGCGGGTTGGCAACCTCAGTTTTTTTAAATGTATTTTTGCCGTTACCAGGAAGATGCTGCTGCCTATCCCCTGCCTGTTTCCCTTTGTCACCTTTTATGACACCCACGGGAAAATATGGAATAGTGGATATTCTTAACCGCCACTACATGGCACATTAGTTTATATAATCTTATGATATAATTAGTTTATATAATGTTATGATAATATTATTTAAGGAAATGTTTTTGGGACAACACTTGTTTATTTTAGCGACTTGACGTCGAGATAGCCTTGTAAGTATTTTGCGGTATAACAAAGGAGTATGTAGCAGGGATTGAAAACGGTTCCAAAATACCGGTATAGAACCGGTATTTAGGGGTTTCGGTACCTATACCGGAACAGGAACCAGAACCTAAATTAGAACCTTTAAGAACCTTTACTTTACCGGTTCCTAAGCAAAGCAAAAGCGAGTCCAAACTTGTTTGAGGTGCGGTCGGGTGGATAGCGCGATGCGGCGCGCGGCGTAGTGTGAGGAGAGGGTAGTTTGTAAAATATCACATTTGTATTGATAGATCTTCTGTTGCATATCAACGCAGTATTGCCAACTCTACGGATTTTCTGCCGACTTCCAAAAAGGAGACGGTACTCAATTCGAGTGTATGTTTTTTTTTATGTGTGTTACCTCATAACTTTGTACTGGGCGAACCGATTTCGATGATTCTTTTTTATATGAAAGCTGATAGTTCTCGTGTGGTCCCATATGAATTTGATCAAGGTCAGACCAATGATTATTGAGTTATTCTTAAATAACCTATATTGAAGTCGCTTATATTGAAGTCGGCTGTACAAAATTTTTAATTTTAAATTATTCTATAGATATACGGAAATTTGTCATCATCTACGGAACTACAAAATTTGACGTTGCAATCTACGAAATTTTTATAAACTTTAACAATATTTTTTTTATCATGAGTGTGAACTTGCCGACAATGTCATTCTCTCTCTCTTCTTCTGTTGTCTGTATTAAATTATATTTAATAATTAATTCTATGCTATCTGTATTAAAACAAAACCATTTTTACTCATAAATATCAAATTTTTGTGAGGTTAATTGATTTCAAATGTTAATAGCTTAGATATTTTGAATTAAATTACGTTTGTTTCGAATTTAGAATACTTCTTGGAAAATAGGCAGTTAATATAAGCACTTATAACCTTTTTTTATAGATGATTGCATTGTCACTTATATCTCAAATTTTTCTAATCCATGCTATCCTATTTGTTTTTACAATTATTAAAAAAATTCTGCCGAATTATTCTTTGCTTTACCTCGATCTTTTTTTTTCGAATTTCTCAAAGTTCTTATTTGTATAGTTTTTCATTGTTACATAAATCACCCGAGTCTGAAACACCGTAATATATCAAATAAACTAACAAAAACGAGAAAATAAAATCCATATTAATAAGTCGTTATGATCAAGTTTGTACGATTTTTTTTAGTATAACTATCCACAAATATTAAAGTGTGTATAATTATTTTATCTGATTTTTACTAAAAATTATTTAATTAAAAGAAAACAATTAATTTTAATCAATTTTTTATGGTAATTTTTTCTTACATGTGCAGCTTGATTCGATGTTATACTACAATTAAACTTACAACAAGAATTTTCCATGACAAAATGAATTTATCAACTAATTTCAAAAACAAATATTGTCGATCCTCAACGGAACGGATATTTTGAAATAGCATCTACGGAATTGTACGCAATTTTTTATTCCAATTTACGGATTTGGAGAAATTTGATTATAGGTTCTCGGAACCGGTATTTAGAACCGGTACATCGGAACCCAAACCGGAACCGATACCGGAACTGGAACCGTACCGATAAGAGGAACCTTTATAAGAACCTAAATGAAGAACCAGAACCGAAATTAGTACCGGTATTCAATCCCTGGTATGTAGATGCACTATTAGCACATGAGTAAGAAACTGTACAGAGTTTAAATAAAACTAATTTTACGGATTCTATCGCGTATATTAACTTATTTTTATCTTCCCGACGTTTCGGGTGCTTTCCAGCACCCGTGGTCACGGGGGACTGAGGTGTTTGACGTCCTGCTGTCATAGTTAGCCCGGCTACCTTCAGTTTTTTAATATTAATTTTTGGTTCGATTTACGCAGAATGAGCTTACAGTATCTTGAGGTCTAGCAGTGGTATACTTGGGTTTGGATTTGATTTTATTAATTATGGGATCCCAAGCAGATGGCAGCACCCATCCATCTTCTCTATTGAAATTAGGATGTTTTTTAATTTCAATAGCCTCGCGAATCATCCTTGGGAGGAATCGGTGTTCTTTTGCGAGGATTTGTGGTCTATCAAATCTAATGTAATGGCGGGGACGATCTTGAACATGTTCACAAACTGCAGACTTCCCGATACGTCGGTGCTTCACGTCAGCTATATGTTCTTTAACGCGGGTTTTTATAGATCTTTTTGTTTGTCCTATGTACGAGAGACCACATTCACAATCCAGCTTGTACACTCCTGCATCTTGTAGAGGGATATGACACTTGACGGATGGTAAAAATTGACCAATCTTCTTCAGCGGCTTGAAGTATGTTTTAATGGAAGCTCGCTTCAAGATGTAGCCAACCTTGTCTGTGACTCCTCTGACATAGGGTAGTACAGCAGGCACACGCTCGACTGTGGCTGGCTTCACTCGGTCACTGTGACGTAGGCGCGGGACCCGAAGCTTGTTGTCTTGCAGTACTTGCTTGACGTGCTGAAGCTCGGCGGCCAGATGTTTTCTGTCACAGATCCCTCGTGCTCTCTGAAACAAAGATTTTCCCACGGTAGCTAACTGTGAAGGATGATGGTGCGAATCACCATTTAAATATCGGTTTGTATGGGTATTTTTTCTGTACACAGTATGACCAATAGTGTTATCAGGATTTCGGATGACTAAAACATCTAGGAAAGCTAAAGTATTGTTTGCCTCTAACTCCATTGTGAATTGTATTTTAGGGTTTATGGAATTAAGGTGGTTTAAAAATGCAGTTACTTTGTCAGATGGTAAAATTGTGAAAGTATCGTCTACGTACCGCTTGTAGAATCTTGGATTTACAGGAGCATTAAGAAGGGCTTTCTCCTCAAAGTCCTCCATGAATATGTCGGCGACTACGGGAGATACAGGTGAGCCCATTGCCACTCCGTCTACTTGCATGTAGAACTCTTCTTTCCACAATAAATAGCCAGATGTAAGGCAGTGTTTGAGTAATACTGCATATTCTGTGGGCATGTTGTTATCTTCTAGCTTTCTAGTAACAATTGAGATGCAGTCTTCAATAGGTAGGCATGTGAATAGTGACTGAACATCAAAACTGACCATAGTTTCATTGTCAGCGAGATGTAGGTCTTTTATCTCACTAATAAAATGGTATGAATCCTTTGTGTGTGCTCTGGTATGTCCTCTTAGTGGTGACAGTATTTTTGCCAAGTGTTGAGCCAACTTATAAGTTGGTGAATCGATCTGGCTTACTATAGGACGTAGTGGAGCGTTTGGTTTGTGTATTTTCGGTAACCCATACAATCTCGGTGGTTTGGCACATGATGGTATTGTCGAGTTCACGTCGAGATCTAATTTTTCGGAGTATTTCTTTATTAAATCAGTAGTTGTTTTAAGTGTATTAGTTGTAGGGTCTATTTTGACCTTTTTGTATGTACTTACGTCCGATAAAAGTTCTTGTATTTTGGAATTATAATCTGACGTGTCCATTATTACCGTAGCATTTCCTTTATCCGCGCGGAGAATCGTGAGCTCTGGTCTGTTGCGTAAGTTGTACAACGCTTTAAATTCGTCTTTAGGGAGATTTAGTTTCGGCGTGGAACTTCGACGTAACAAGGACGAAATGTCTTGACGTATAGCCTCTAAATCGTGTTTACCGATATTGTTCTTAAACAGACAATTTTCCACACTGCAGATAATTTCCTCGTACGGGATTTTTTGCGGCGTTATAGCAAAATTCAAGCCTTTCGACAATACTTTTATTGTAGGTTCGTCCAGTGTTTCTTTTGACAAATTATAGACCGTGCGTTGTTTATTGTTCGCGTCTGTGGTCAACGGTTGTTGCGTTTCGTTTCTACGTTGACATGGATGTTTGGCATTTGATTTGATAGTTAATTTTTGGTATTTTTCTATATGTTTGTCTTTGCATTCATTATATTTCGATATTTCGCGTTTGTTTAAAGTTTTAATGCAATTATTAAAATCAAATGTCGTTAAAACTGTCTTTAACTCACTGGACAAATTGTCTATGGTATTATTTATGATTTGTAAATCGAACCGTTTTTGCTGAATCACCGTTCGTAACAACTTTTTACTTGCCTGATTTAAGATCTTAGCGCTTCCTCGAATGTCCTTTTTAGTGGATATTTTGACACACGTAGGAATGAGATTGTGATCGCGGCACCTCTTCAAGAAAATCAATGATGTTAAATATCTTGCGCGCTTGGTCATGAGATCTTCTAATCGGCGAATTTTATTTGCAATTACCAGTCCGTACTGGTTTACATAATGATTTCTTATATTTACGCGAACACTACACATTTAAATAAAACTAATTTTACGGATTCTATCGCGTATATTAACTTATTTTTATCTTCCCGACGTTTCGGGTGCTTTCCAGCACCCGTGGTCACGGGGGACTGAGGTGTTTGACGTCCTGCTGTCATAGTTAGCCCGGCTACCTTCAGTTTTTTAATATTAATTTTTGGTTCGATTTACGCAGAATGAGCTTACAGTATCTTGAGGTCTAGCAGTGGTATACTTGGGTTTGGATTTGATTTTATTAATTATGGGATCCCAAGCAGATGGCAGCACCCATCCATCTTCTCTATTGAAATTAGGATGTTTTATAATTTCAATAGCCTCGCGAATCATCCTTGGGAGGAATCGGTGTTCTTTTGCGAGGATTTGTGGTCTATCAAATCTAATGTAATGGCGGGGACGATCTTGAACATGTTCACAAACTGCAGACTTCCCGATACGTCGGTGCTTCACGTCAGCTATATGTTCTTTAACGCGGGTTTTTATAGATCTTTTTGTTTGTCCTATGTACGAGAGACCACATTCACAATCCAGCTTGTACACTCCTGCATCTTGTAGAGGGATATGACACTTGACGGATGGTAAAAATTGACCAATCTTCTTCAGCGGCTTGAAGTATGTTTTAATGGAAGCTCGCTTCAAGATGTAGCCAACCTTGTCTGTGACTCCTCTGACATAGGGTAGTACAGCAGGCACACGCTCGACTGTGGCTGGCTTCACTCGGTCACTGTGACGTAGGCGCGGGACCCGAAGCTTGTTGTCTTGCAGTACTTGCTTGACGTGCTGAAGCTCGGCGGCCAGATGTTTTCTGTCACAGATCCCTCGTGCTCTCTGAAACAAAGATTTTCCCACGGTAGCTAACTGTGAAGGATGATGGTGCGAATCACCATTTAAATATCGGTTTGTATGGGTATTTTTTCTGTACACAGTATGACCAATAGTGTTATCAGGATTTCGGATGACTAAAACATCTAGGAAAGCTAAAGTATTGTTTGCCTCTAACTCCATTGTGAATTGTATTTTAGGGTTTATGGAATTAAGGTGGTTTAAAAATGCAGTTACTTTGTCAGATGGTAAAATTGTGAAAGTATCGTCTACGTACCGCTTGTAGAATCTTGGATTTACAGGAGCATTAAGAAGGGCTTTCTCCTCAAAGTCCTCCATGAATATGTCGGCGACTACGGGAGATACAGGTGAGCCCATTGCCACTCCGTCTACTTGCATGTAGAACTCTTCTTTCCACAATAAATAGCCAGATGTAAGGCAGTGTTTGAGTAATACTGCATATTCTGTGGGCATGTTGTTATCTTCTAGCTTTCTAGTAACAATTGAGATGCAGTCTTCAATAGGTAGGCATGTGAATAGTGACTGAACATCAAAACTGACCATAGTTTCATTGTCAGCGAGATGTAGGTCTTTTATCTCACTAATAAAATGGTATGAATCCTTTGTGTGTGCTCTGGTATGTCCTCTTAGTGGTGACAGTATTTTTGCCAAGTGTTGAGCCAACTTATAAGTTGGTGAATCGATCTGGCTTACTATAGGACGTAGTGGAGCGTTTGGTTTGTGTATTTTCGGTAACCCATACAATCTCGGTGGTTTGGCACATGATGGTATTGTCGAGTTCACGTCGAGATCTAATTTTTCGGAGTATTTCTTTATTAAATCAGTAGTTGTTTTAAGTGTATTAGTTGTAGGGTCTATTTTGACCTTTTTGTATGTACTTACGTCCGATAAAAGTTCTTGTATTTTGGAATTATAATCTGACGTGTCCATTATTACCGTAGCATTTCCTTTATCCGCGCGGAGAATCGTGAGCTCTGGTCTGTTGCGTAAGTTGTACAACGCTTTAAATTCGTCTTTAGGGAGATTTAGTTTCGGCGTGGAACTTCGACGTAACAAGGACGAAATGTCTTGACGTATAGCCTCTAAATCGTGTTTACCGATATTGTTCTTAAACAGACAATTTTCCACACTGCAGATAATTTCCTCGTACGGGATTTTTTGCGGCGTTATAGCAAAATTCAAGCCTTTCGACAATACTTTTATTGTAGGTTCGTCCAGTGTTTCTTTTGACAAATTATAGACCGTGCGTTGTTTATTGTTCGCGTCTGTGGTCAACGGTTGTTGCGTTTCGTTTCTACGTTGACATGGATGTTTGGCATTTGATTTGATAGTTAATTTTTGGTATTTTTCTATATGTTTGTCTTTGCATTCATTATATTTCGATATTTCGCGTTTGTTTAAAGTTTTAATGCAATTATTAAAATCAAATGTCGTTAAAACTGTCTTTAACTCACTGGACAAATTGTCTATGGTATTATTTATGATTTGTAAATCGAACCGTTTTTGCTGAATCACCGTTCGTAACAACTTTTTACTTGCCTGATTTAAGATCTTAGCGCTTCCTCGAATGTCCTTTTTAGTGGATATTTTGACACACGTAGGAATGAGATTGTGATCGCGGCACCTCTTCAAGAAAATCAATGATGTTAAATATCTTGCGCGCTTGGTCATGAGATCTTCTAATCGGCGAATTTTATTTGCAATTACCAGTCCGTACTGGTTTACATAATGATTTCTTATATTTACGCGAACACTACACATTTAAATAAAACTAATTTTACGGATTCTATCGCGTATATTAACTTATTTTTATCTTCCCGACGTTTCGGGTGCTTTCCAGCACCCGTGGTCACGGGGGACTGAGGTGTTTGACGTCCTGCTGTCATAGTTAGCCCGGCTACCTTCAGTTTTTTAATATTAATTTTTGGTTCGATTTACGCAGAATGAGCTTACAGTATCTTGAGGTCTAGCAGTGGTATACTTGGGTTTGGATTTGATTTTATTAATTATGGGATCCCAAGCAGATGGCAGCACCCATCCATCTTCTCTATTGAAATTAGGATGTTTTATAATTTCAATAGCCTCGCGAATCATCCTTGGGAGGAATCGGTGTTCTTTTGCGAGGATTTGTGGTCTATCAAATCTAATGTAATGGCGGGGACGATCTTGAACATGTTCACAAACTGCAGACTTCCCGATACGTCGGTGCTTCACGTCAGCTATATGTTCTTTAACGCGGGTTTTTATAGATCTTTTTGTTTGTCCTATGTACGAGAGACCACATTCACAATCCAGCTTGTACACTCCTGCATCTTGTAGAGGGATATGACACTTGACGGATGGTAAAAATTGACCAATCTTCTTCAGCGGCTTGAAGTATGTTTTAATGGAAGCTCGCTTCAAGATGTAGCCAACCTTGTCTGTGACTCCTCTGACATAGGGTAGTACAGCAGGCACACGCTCGACTGTGGCTGGCTTCACTCGGTCACTGTGACGTAGGCGCGGGACCCGAAGCTTGTTGTCTTGCAGTACTTGCTTGACGTGCTGAAGCTCGGCGGCCAGATGTTTTCTGTCACAGATCCCTCGTGCTCTCTGAAACAAAGATTTTCCCACGGTAGCTAACTGTGAAGGATGATGGTGCGAATCACCATTTAAATATCGGTTTGTATGGGTATTTTTTCTGTACACAGTATGACCAATAGTGTTATCAGGATTTCGGATGACTAAAACATCTAGGAAAGCTAAAGTATTGTTTGCCTCTAACTCCATTGTGAATTGTATTTTAGGGTTTATGGAATTAAGGTGGTTTAAAAATGCAGTTACTTTGTCAGATGGTAAAATTGTGAAAGTATCGTCTACGTACCGCTTGTAGAATCTTGGATTTACAGGAGCATTAAGAAGGGCTTTCTCCTCAAAGTCCTCCATGAATATGTCGGCGACTACGGGAGATACAGGTGAGCCCATTGCCACTCCGTCTACTTGCATGTAGAACTCTTCTTTCCACAATAAATAGCCAGATGTAAGGCAGTGTTTGAGTAATACTGCATATTCTGTGGGCATGTTGTTATCTTCTAGCTTTCTAGTAACAATTGAGATGCAGTCTTCAATAGGTAGGCATGTGAATAGTGACTGAACATCAAAACTGACCATAGTTTCATTGTCAGCGAGATGTAGGTCTTTTATCTCACTAATAAAATGGTATGAATCCTTTGTGTGTGCTCTGGTATGTCCTCTTAGTGGTGACAGTATTTTTGCCAAGTGTTGAGCCAACTTATAAGTTGGTGAATCGATCTGGCTTACTATAGGACGTAGTGGAGCGTTTGGTTTGTGTATTTTCGGTAACCCATACAATCTCGGTGGTTTGGCACATGATGGTATTGTCGAGTTCACGTCGAGATCTAATTTTTCGGAGTATTTCTTTATTAAATCAGTAGTTGTTTTAAGTGTATTAGTTGTAGGGTCTATTTTGACCTTTTTGTATGTACTTACGTCCGATAAAAGTTCTTGTATTTTGGAATTATAATCTGACGTGTCCATTATTACCGTAGCATTTCCTTTATCCGCGCGGAGAATCGTGAGCTCTGGTCTGTTGCGTAAGTTGTACAACGCTTTAAATTCGTCTTTAGGGAGATTTAGTTTCGGCGTGGAACTTCGACGTAACAAGGACGAAATGTCTTGACGTATAGCCTCTAAATCGTGTTTACCGATATTGTTCTTAAACAGACAATTTTCCACACTGCAGATAATTTCCTCGTACGGGATTTTTTGCGGCGTTATAGCAAAATTCAAGCCTTTCGACAATACTTTTATTGTAGGTTCGTCCAGTGTTTCTTTTGACAAATTATAGACCGTGCGTTGTTTATTGTTCGCGTCTGTGGTCAACGGTTGTTGCGTTTCGTTTCTACGTTGACATGGATGTTTGGCATTTGATTTGATAGTTAATTTTTGGTATTTTTCTATATGTTTGTCTTTGCATTCATTATATTTCGATATTTCGCGTTTGTTTAAAGTTTTAATGCAATTATTAAAATCAAATGTCGTTAAAACTGTCTTTAACTCACTGGACAAATTGTCTATGGTATTATTTATGATTTGTAAATCGAACCGTTTTTGCTGAATCACCGTTCGTAACAACTTTTTACTTGCCTGATTTAAGATCTTAGCGCTTCCTCGAATGTCCTTTTTAGTGGATATTTTGACACACGTAGGAATGAGATTGTGATCGCGGCACCTCTTCAAGAAAATCAATGATGTTAAATATCTTGCGCGCTTGGTCATGAGATCTTCTAATCGGCGAATTTTATTTGCAATTACCAGTCCGTACTGGTTTACATAATGATTTCTTATATTTACGCGAACACTACACATTTAAATAAAACTAATTTTACGGATTCTATCGCGTATATTAACTTATTTTTATCTTCCCGACGTTTCGGGTGCTTTCCAGCACCCGTGGTCACGGGGGACTGAGGTGTTTGACGTCCTGCTGTCATAGTTAGCCCGGCTACCTTCAGTTTTTTAATATTAATTTTTGGTTCGATTTACGCAGAATGAGCTTACAGTATCTTGAGGTCTAGCAGTGGTATACTTGGGTTTGGATTTGATTTTATTAATTATGGGATCCCAAGCAGATGGCAGCACCCATCCATCTTCTCTATTGAAATTAGGATGTTTTTTAATTTCAATAGCCTCGCGAATCATCCTTGGGAGGAATCGGTGTTCTTTTGCGAGGATTTGTGGTCTATCAAATCTAATGTAATGGCGGGGACGATCTTGAACATGTTCACAAACTGCAGACTTCCCGATACGTCGGTGCTTCACGTCAGCTATATGTTCTTTAACGCGGGTTTTTATAGATCTTTTTGTTTGTCCTATGTACGAGAGACCACATTCACAATCCAGCTTGTACACTCCTGCATCTTGTAGAGGGATATGACACTTGACGGATGGTAAAAATTGACCAATCTTCTTCAGCGGCTTGAAGTATGTTTTAATGGAAGCTCGCTTCAAGATGTAGCCAACCTTGTCTGTGACTCCTCTGACATAGGGTAGTACAGCAGGCACACGCTCGACTGTGGCTGGCTTCACTCGGTCACTGTGACGTAGGCGCGGGACCCGAAGCTTGTTGTCTTGCAGTACTTGCTTGACGTGCTGAAGCTCGGCGGCCAGATGTTTTCTGTCACAGATCCCTCGTGCTCTCTGAAACAAAGATTTTCCCACGGTAGCTAACTGTGAAGGATGATGGTGCGAATCACCATTTAAATATCGGTTTGTATGGGTATTTTTTCTGTACACAGTATGACCAATAGTGTTATCAGGATTTCGGATGACTAAAACATCTAGGAAAGCTAAAGTATTGTTTGCCTCTAACTCCATTGTGAATTGTATTTTAGGGTTTATGGAATTAAGGTGGTTTAAAAATGCAGTTACTTTGTCAGATGGTAAAATTGTGAAAGTATCGTCTACGTACCGCTTGTAGAATCTTGGATTTACAGGAGCATTAAGAAGGGCTTTCTCCTCAAAGTCCTCCATGAATATGTCGGCGACTACGGGAGATACAGGTGAGCCCATTGCCACTCCGTCTACTTGCATGTAGAACTCTTCTTTCCACAATAAATAGCCAGATGTAAGGCAGTGTTTGAGTAATACTGCATATTCTGTGGGCATGTTGTTAACTTCTAGCTTTCTAGTAACAATTGAGATGCAGTCTTCAATAGGTAGGCATGTGAATAGTGACTGAACATCAAAACTGACCATAGTTTCATTGTCAGCGAGATGTAGGTCTTTTATCTCACTAATAAAATGGTATGAATCCTTTGTGTGTGCTCTGGTATGTCCTCTTAGTGGTGACAGTATTTTTGCCAAGTGTTGAGCCAACTTATAAGTTGGTGAATCGATCTGGCTTACTATAGGACGTAGTGGAGCGTTTGGTTTGTGTATTTTCGGTAACCCATACAATCTCGGTGGTTTGGCACATGATGGTATTGTCGAGTTCACGTCGAGATCTAATTTTTCGGAGTATTTCTTTATTAAATCAGTAGTTAAGTGTATTAGTTGTAGGGTCTATTTTGACCTTTTTGTATGTACTTACGTCCGATAAAAGTTCTTGTATTTTGGAATTATAATCTGACGTGTCCATTATTACCGTAGCATTTCCTTTATCCGCGCGGAGAATCGTGAGCTCTGGTCTGTTGCGTAAGTTGTACAACGCTTTAAATTCGTCTTTAGGGAGATTTAGTTTCGGCGTGGAACTTCGACGTAACAAGGACGAAATGTCTTGACGTATAGCCTCTAAATCGTGTTTACCGATATTGTTCTTAAACAGACAATTTTCCACACTGCAGATAATTTCCTCGTACGGGATTTTTTGCGGCGTTATAGCAAAATTCAAGCCTTTCGACAATACTTTTATTGTAGGTTCGTCCAGTGTTTCTTTTGACAAATTATAGACCGTGCGTTGTTTATTGTTCGCGTCTGTGGTCAACGGTTGTTGCGTTTCGTTTCTACGTTGACATGGATGTTTGGCATTTGATTTGATAGTTAATTTTTGGTATTTTTCTATATGTTTGTCTTTGCATTCATTATATTTCGATATTTCGCGTTTGTTTAAAGTTTTAATGCAATTATTAAAATCAAATGTCGTTAAAACTGTCTTTAACTCACTGGACAAATTGTCTATGGTATTATTTATGATTTGTAAATCGAACCGTTTTTGCTGAATCACCGTTCGTAACAACTTTTTACTTGCCTGATTTAAGATCTTAGCGCTTCCTCGAATGTCCTTTTTAGTGGATATTTTGACACACGTAGGAATGAGATTGTGATCGCGGCACCTCTTCAAGAAAATCAATGATGTTAAATATCTTGCGCGCTTGGTCATGAGATCTTCTAATCGGCGAATTTTATTTGCAATTACCAGTCCGTACTGGTTTACATAATGATTTCTTATATTTACGCGAACACTACACATTTAAATAAAACTAATTTTACGGATTCTATCGCGTATATTAACTTATTTTTATCTTCCCGACGTTTCGGGTGCTTTCCAGCACCCGTGGTCACGGGGGACTGAGGTGTTTGACGTCCTGCTGTCATAGTTAGCCCGGCTACCTTCAGTTTTTTAATATTAATTTTTGGTTCGATTTACGCAGAATGAGCTTACAGTATCTTGAGGTCTAGCAGTGGTATACTTGGGTTTGGATTTGATTTTATTAATTATGGGATCCCAAGCAGATGGCAGCACCCATCCATCTTCTCTATTGAAATTAGGATGTTTTTTAATTTCAATAGCCTCGCGAATCATCCTTGGGAGGAATCGGTGTTCTTTTGCGAGGATTTGTGGTCTATCAAATCTAATGTAATGGCGGGGACGATCTTGAACATGTTCACAAACTGCAGACTTCCCGATACGTCGGTGCTTCACGTCAGCTATATGTTCTTTAACGCGGGTTTTTATAGATCTTTTTGTTTGTCCTATGTACGAGAGACCACATTCACAATCCAGCTTGTACACTCCTGCATCTTGTAGAGGGATATGACACTTGACGGATGGTAAAAATTGACCAATCTTCTTCAGCGGCTTGAAGTATGTTTTAATGGAAGCTCGCTTCAAGATGTAGCCAACCTTGTCTGTGACTCCTCTGACATAGGGTAGTACAGCAGGCACACGCTCGACTGTGGCTGGCTTCACTCGGTCACTGTGACGTAGGCGCGGGACCCGAAGCTTGTTGTCTTGCAGTACTTGCTTGACGTGCTGAAGCTCGGCGGCCAGATGTTTTCTGTCACAGATCCCTCGTGCTCTCTGAAACAAAGATTTTCCCACGGTAGCTAACTGTGAAGGATGATGGTGCGAATCACCATTTAAATATCGGTTTGTATGGGTATTTTTTCTGTACACAGTATGACCAATAGTGTTATCAGGATTTCGGATGACTAAAACATCTAGGAAAGCTAAAGTATTGTTTGCCTCTAACTCCATTGTGAATTGTATTTTAGGGTTTATGGAATTAAGGTGGTTTAAAAATGCAGTTACTTTGTCAGATGGTAAAATTGTGAAAGTATCGTCTACGTACCGCTTGTAGAATCTTGGATTTACAGGAGCATTAAGAAGGGCTTTCTCCTCAAAGTCCTCCATGAATATGTCGGCGACTACGGGAGATACAGGTGAGCCCATTGCCACTCCGTCTACTTGCATGTAGAACTCTTCTTTCCACAATAAATAGCCAGATGTAAGGCAGTGTTTGAGTAATACTGCATATTCTGTGGGCATGTTGTTATCTTCTAGCTTTCTAGTAACAATTGAGATGCAGTCTTCAATAGGTAGGCATGTGAATAGTGACTGAACATCAAAACTGACCATAGTTTCATTGTCAGCGAGATGTAGGTCTTTTATCTCACTAATAAAATGGTATGAATCCTTTGTGTGTGCTCTGGTATGTCCTCTTAGTGGTGACAGTATTTTTGCCAAGTGTTGAGCCAACTTATAAGTTGGTGAATCGATCTGGCTTACTATAGGACGTAGTGGAGCGTTTGGTTTGTGTATTTTCGGTAACCCATACAATCTCGGTGGTTTGGCACATGATGGTATTGTCGAGTTCACGTCGAGATCTAATTTTTCGGAGTATTTCTTTATTAAATCAGTAGTTGTTTTAAGTGTATTAGTTGTAGGGTCTATTTTGACCTTTTTGTATGTACTTACGTCCGATAAAAGTTCTTGTATTTTGGAATTATAATCTGACGTGTCCATTATTACCGTAGCATTTCCTTTATCCGCGCGGAGAATCGTGAGCTCTGGTCTGTTGCGTAAGTTGTACAACGCTTTAAATTCGTCTTTAGGGAGATTTAGTTTCGGCGTGGAACTTCGACGTAACAAGGACGAAATGTCTTGACGTATAGCCTCTAAATCGTGTTTACCGATATTGTTCTTAAACAGACAATTTTCCACACTGCAGATAATTTCCTCGTACGGGATTTTTTGCGGCGTTATAGCAAAATTCAAGCCTTTCGACAATACTTTTATTGTAGGTTCGTCCAGTGTTTCTTTTGACAAATTATAGACCGTGCGTTGTTTATTGTTCGCGTCTGTGGTCAACGGTTGTTGCGTTTCGTTTCTACGTTGACATGGATGTTTGGCATTTGATTTGATAGTTAATTTTTGGTATTTTTCTATATGTTTGTCTTTGCATTCATTATATTTCGATATTTCGCGTTTGTTTAAAGTTTTAATGCAATTATTAAAATCAAATGTCGTTAAAACTGTCTTTAACTCACTGGACAAATTGTCTATGGTATTATTTATGATTTGTAAATCGAACCGTTTTTGCTGAATCACCGTTCGTAACAACTTTTTACTTGCCTGATTTAAGATCTTAGCGCTTCCTCGAATGTCCTTTTTAGTGGATATTTTGACACACGTAGGAATGAGATTGTGATCGCGGCACCTCTTCAAGAAAATCAATGATGTTAAATATCTTGCGCGCTTGGTCATGAGATCTTCTAATCGGCGAATTTTATTTGCAATTACCAGTCCGTACTGGTTTACATAATGATTTCTTATATTTACGCGAACACTACACATTTAAATAAAACTAATTTTACGGATTCTATCGCGTATATTAACTTATTTTTATCTTCCCGACGTTTCGGGTGCTTTCCAGCACCCGTGGTCACGGGGGACTGAGGTGTTTGACGTCCTGCTGTCATAGTTAGCCCGGCTACCTTCAGTTTTTTAATATTAATTTTTGGTTCGATTTACGCAGAATGAGCTTACAGTATCTTGAGGTCTAGCAGTGGTATACTTGGGTTTGGATTTGATTTTATTAATTATGGGATCCCAAGCAGATGGCAGCACCCATCCATCTTCTCTATTGAAATTAGGATGTTTTTTAATTTCAATAGCCTCGCGAATCATCCTTGGGAGGAATCGGTGTTCTTTTGCGAGGATTTGTGGTCTATCAAATCTAATGTAATGGCGGGGACGATCTTGAACATGTTCACAAACTGCAGACTTCCCGATACGTCGGTGCTTCACGTCAGCTATATGTTCTTTAACGCGGGTTTTTATAGATCTTTTTGTTTGTCCTATGTACGAGAGACCACATTCACAATCCAGCTTGTACACTCCTGCATCTTGTAGAGGGATATGACACTTGACGGATGGTAAAAATTGACCAATCTTCTTCAGCGGCTTGAAGTATGTTTTAATGGAAGCTCGCTTCAAGATGTAGCCAACCTTGTCTGTGACTCCTCTGACATAGGGTAGTACAGCAGGCACACGCTCGACTGTGGCTGGCTTCACTCGGTCACTGTGACGTAGGCGCGGGACCCGAAGCTTGTTGTCTTGCAGTACTTGCTTGACGTGCTGAAGCTCGGCGGCCAGATGTTTTCTGTCACAGATCCCTCGTGCTCTCTGAAACAAAGATTTTCCCACGGTAGCTAACTGTGAAGGATGATGGTGCGAATCACCATTTAAATATCGGTTTGTATGGGTATTTTTTCTGTACACAGTATGACCAATAGTGTTATCAGGATTTCGGATGACTAAAACATCTAGGAAAGCTAAAGTATTGTTTGCCTCTAACTCCATTGTGAATTGTATTTTAGGGTTTATGGAATTAAGGTGGTTTAAAAATGCAGTTACTTTGTCAGATGGTAAAATTGTGAAAGTATCGTCTACGTACCGCTTGTAGAATCTTGGATTTACAGGAGCATTAAGAAGGGCTTTCTCCTCAAAGTCCTCCATGAATATGTCGGCGACTACGGGAGATACAGGTGAGCCCATTGCCACTCCGTCTACTTGCATGTAGAACTCTTCTTTCCACAATAAATAGCCAGATGTAAGGCAGTGTTTGAGTAATACTGCATATTCTGTGGGCATGTTGTTATCTTCTAGCTTTCTAGTAACAATTGAGATGCAGTCTTCAATAGGTAGGCATGTGAATAGTGACTGAACATCAAAACTGACCATAGTTTCATTGTCAGCGAGATGTAGGTCTTTTATCTCACTAATAAAATGGTATGAATCCTTTGTGTGTGCTCTGGTATGTCCTCTTAGTGGTGACAGTATTTTTGCCAAGTGTTGAGCCAACTTATAAGTTGGTGAATCGATCTGGCTTACTATAGGACGTAGTGGAGCGTTTGGTTTGTGTATTTTCGGTAACCCATACAATCTCGGTGGTTTGGCACATGATGGTATTGTCGAGTTCACGTCGAGATCTAATTTTTCGGAGTATTTCTTTATTAAATCAGTAGTTGTTTTAAGTGTATTAGTTGTAGGGTCTATTTTGACCTTTTTGTATGTACTTACGTCCGATAAAAGTTCTTGTATTTTGGAATTATAATCTGACGTGTCCATTATTACCGTAGCATTTCCTTTATCCGCGCGGAGAATCGTGAGCTCTGGTCTGTTGCGTAAGTTGTACAACGCTTTAAATTCGTCTTTAGGGAGATTTAGTTTCGGCGTGGAACTTCGACGTAACAAGGACGAAATGTCTTGACGTATAGCCTCTAAATCGTGTTTACCGATATTGTTCTTAAACAGACAATTTTCCACACTGCAGATAATTTCCTCGTACGGGATTTTTTGCGGCGTTATAGCAAAATTCAAGCCTTTCGACAATACTTTTATTGTAGGTTCGTCCAGTGTTTCTTTTGACAAATTATAGACCGTGCGTTGTTTATTGTTCGCGTCTGTGGTCAACGGTTGTTGCGTTTCGTTTCTACGTTGACATGGATGTTTGGCATTTGATTTGATAGTTAATTTTTGGTATTTTTCTATATGTTTGTCTTTGCATTCATTATATTTCGATATTTCGCGTTTGTTTAAAGTTTTAATGCAATTATTAAAATCAAATGTCGTTAAAACTGTCTTTAACTCACTGGACAAATTGTCTATGGTATTATTTATGATTTGTAAATCGAACCGTTTTTGCTGAATCACCGTTCGTAACAACTTTTTACTTGCCTGATTTAAGATCTTAGCGCTTCCTCGAATGTCCTTTTTAGTGGATATTTTGACACACGTAGGAATGAGATTGTGATCGCGGCACCTCTTCAAGAAAATCAATGATGTTAAATATCTTGCGCGCTTGGTCATGAGATCTTCTAATCGGCGAATTTTATTTGCAATTACCAGTCCGTACTGGTTTACATAATGATTTCTTATATTTACGCGAACACTACACATTTAAATAAAACTAATTTTACGGATTCTATCGCGTATATTAACTTATTTTTATCTTCCCGACGTTTCGGGTGCTTTCCAGCACCCGTGGTCACGGGGGACTGAGGTGTTTGACGTCCTGCTGTCATAGTTAGCCCGGCTACCTTCAGTTTTTTAATATTAATTTTTGGTTCGATTTACGCAGAATGAGCTTACAGTATCTTGAGGTCTAGCAGTGGTATACTTGGGTTTGGATTTGATTTTATTAATTATGGGATCCCAAGCAGATGGCAGCACCCATCCATCTTCTCTATTGAAATTAGGATGTTTTTTAATTTCAATAGCCTCGCGAATCATCCTTGGGAGGAATCGGTGTTCTTTTGCGAGGATTTGTGGTCTATCAAATCTAATGTAATGGCGGGGACGATCTTGAACATGTTCACAAACTGCAGACTTCCCGATACGTCGGTGCTTCACGTCAGCTATATGTTCTTTAACGCGGGTTTTTATAGATCTTTTTGTTTGTCCTATGTACGAGAGACCACATTCACAATCCAGCTTGTACACTCCTGCATCTTGTAGAGGGATATGACACTTGACGGATGGTAAAAATTGACCAATCTTCTTCAGCGGCTTGAAGTATGTTTTAATGGAAGCTCGCTTCAAGATGTAGCCAACCTTGTCTGTGACTCCTCTGACATAGGGTAGTACAGCAGGCACACGCTCGACTGTGGCTGGCTTCACTCGGTCACTGTGACGTAGGCGCGGGACCCGAAGCTTGTTGTCTTGCAGTACTTGCTTGACGTGCTGAAGCTCGGCGGCCAGATGTTTTCTGTCACAGATCCCTCGTGCTCTCTGAAACAAAGATTTTCCCACGGTAGCTAACTGTGAAGGATGATGGTGCGAATCACCATTTAAATATCGGTTTGTATGGGTATTTTTTCTGTACACAGTATGACCAATAGTGTTATCAGGATTTCGGATGACTAAAACATCTAGGAAAGCTAAAGTATTGTTTGCCTCTAACTCCATTGTGAATTGTATTTTAGGGTTTATGGAATTAAGGTGGTTTAAAAATGCAGTTACTTTGTCAGATGGTAAAATTGTGAAAGTATCGTCTACGTACCGCTTGTAGAATCTTGGATTTACAGGAGCATTAAGAAGGGCTTTCTCCTCAAAGTCCTCCATGAATATGTCGGCGACTACGGGAGATACAGGTGAGCCCATTGCCACTCCGTCTACTTGCATGTAGAACTCTTCTTTCCACAATAAATAGCCAGATGTAAGGCAGTGTTTGAGTAATACTGCATATTCTGTGGGCATGTTGTTATCTTCTAGCTTTCTAGTAACAATTGAGATGCAGTCTTCAATAGGTAGGCATGTGAATAGTGACTGAACATCAAAACTGACCATAGTTTCATTGTCAGCGAGATGTAGGTCTTTTATCTCACTAATAAAATGGTATGAATCCTTTGTGTGTGCTCTGGTATGTCCTCTTAGTGGTGACAGTATTTTTGCCAAGTGTTGAGCCAACTTATAAGTTGGTGAATCGATCTGGCTTACTATAGGACGTAGTGGAGCGTTTGGTTTGTGTATTTTCGGTAACCCATACAATCTCGGTGGTTTGGCACATGATGGTATTGTCGAGTTCACGTCGAGATCTAATTTTTCGGAGTATTTCTTTATTAAATCAGTAGTTGTTTTAAGTGTATTAGTTGTAGGGTCTATTTTGACCTTTTTGTATGTACTTACGTCCGATAAAAGTTCTTGTATTTTGGAATTATAATCTGACGTGTCCATTATTACCGTAGCATTTCCTTTATCCGCGCGGAGAATCGTGAGCTCTGGTCTGTTGCGTAAGTTGTACAACGCTTTAAATTCGTCTTTAGGGAGATTTAGTTTCGGCGTGGAACTTCGACGTAACAAGGACGAAATGTCTTGACGTATAGCCTCTAAATCGTGTTTACCGATATTGTTCTTAAACAGACAATTTTCCACACTGCAGATAATTTCCTCGTACGGGATTTTTTGCGGCGTTATAGCAAAATTCAAGCCTTTCGACAATACTTTTATTGTAGGTTCGTCCAGTGTTTCTTTTGACAAATTATAGACCGTGCGTTGTTTATTGTTCGCGTCTGTGGTCAACGGTTGTTGCGTTTCGTTTCTACGTTGACATGGATGTTTGGCATTTGATTTGATAGTTAATTTTTGGTATTTTTCTATATGTTTGTCTTTGCATTCATTATATTTCGATATTTCGCGTTTGTTTAAAGTTTTAATGCAATTATTAAAATCAAATGTCGTTAAAACTGTCTTTAACTCACTGGACAAATTGTCTATGGTATTATTTATGATTTGTAAATCGAACCGTTTTTGCTGAATCACCGTTCGTAACAACTTTTTACTTGCCTGATTTAAGATCTTAGCGCTTCCTCGAATGTCCTTTTTAGTGGATATTTTGACACACGTAGGAATGAGATTGTGATCGCGGCACCTCTTCAAGAAAATCAATGATGTTAAATATCTTGCGCGCTATATAATAAGTTATATATATAATAAGTTAATATACGCGATAGAATCCGTAAAATTAGTTTTATTTAAATGTGTAGTGTTCGCGTAAATATAAGAAATCATAACTGTACAGAGGCAAAGCTTCTAAGGAGCTGTCAAATTTTTTACCTATATTGGTGAGGCTAAAATAAGAGGACAAAACTAAAATAAACAAAACGTTTATCGGCATTTTAATAGATACTTAAGCTAATTTTTTTATAAACTAGGTATTCTAAATGTTTTACTTTTATAATTATTATTCTTATTATAATAATAATATAATTAGTTGTAGATTTTAATTAAATGGTAAATTCTAAATTTAATGTAAAGTTTTTTTTAAATATTCTATTGGAAAGCACTCGCATTCCATAACAAATATAGAATCTTGTACACGTGTAATATTTCACTACCAATATTTACAAATTTTCTTTCGATGTCAAAATATTCGCGAAATTTTTGCTCAAGCAAGTCAACAAACGTGATAAAATTGTCTATTGTATATATTTTATATTATTATTATTTTATATTTTTATTATTATTATATTGTAAATATAATGTTATTGTATATATGAAAGTACTATTACAATACCCGATTGAACACTATCTTTATTAAAATCCTGTTAAAACCCTATTAAAAAAGGAATCTTTGCCCATATTTATAGGTTGT
This sequence comes from Parnassius glacialis, assembly GCA_033319125.1. Taxonomy (NCBI): domain Eukaryota; kingdom Metazoa; phylum Arthropoda; class Insecta; order Lepidoptera; family Papilionidae; genus Parnassius; species Parnassius glacialis. Next base: position 43,581,324 of record JAVANC010000021.1, on the reverse strand, counting down.
TCAGACCTTTTAACGTACAATTTTATTTTCTTACATGTATGGTATTTGAGACAACATTTTCTATACAAATATCCTGACACATATGTAGACTAAAACATTTTTTCCTGGCAAATCAAATAAATAACCATTTGTTCCTACTGTTAATACAAGGGAAGTAACATTGTCACGTTGCGGTGATGGTGAATGAAAATACGACAATCGTCTGGTTTTATAAGTAACGTATCGAAATCGTATTCATAATTAATATTTTGAGGCTTCCCTACGATGTTGGTTATAAACATCTTATTGAAGGCCTTGTTACAATTATTAAGGCCTAATTAAACCGCATGTTGGTTCCTGGCAGTTACCATCCGACTGTTCAAATTTTCGAAAAAAAAAATTCAGACAATCTTGATTGAGACATCTCTTAAATATAAATTAATATAATTTCTTCTGATTTTAATTCTTCATGAAGTTTTATTATAGATTTTATAAACACTTGTAATCTGTGAATGAAATATTTCAAGGCACTCCCTTCGCTGCCTCAGCTAGCATCGGAATCCTCGGCGTCGAAATATCGAATAGTATGCACTTTCGTGATCACTTGGAATGTGACCAATTGGCGTCTATAAAGCTGAACGTGCTCAACAGAGCGAGTCAGTATTTCATGCTGGCAAGCGGCACATCGCTTACCTACAACTTTACAAAGCGCAAATTCGGCCTCACATGGAATACTGTTCTCATCTCTGGGCCGGGCCACCCCAGTGCCAGCTACTTCCACTTGACCGCATCCAGCACAGAGCAGTTCGTATAATCGACGAAATAGACGAAATAGTTGCTTCCCTTTGCATTTTCTATCGCATCTACTACGGGAAGTGCTCTGAGGAATTGTTCGAAGTAATTCCAGCCGACAAATTTCACAAACGCACATGGCGTCCAAATTCACGATCATCTGGATGCGTGGACCGCCACCTCTTTGCGTATTACTAATAGTTTTCTTCCTCGTACAACTTCTCTGTGGAATTTTTTACCACCGGCAATTTTTCCGGACCGATACGACTTAGGAATCTTCAAGGAAAGAGCTTACTCTTTTCTAAAAGCCGGCAATGCATCTACAAATTCCCTGGTGTTGCGGTTGTTCATGGGCGGCGGTAGTCACTTACCATCAGGTGAGCCACATGCTCGTTTGCCCCTCTTCTATATAAAAAAAAAACATTAAATACATATTCCTCTGGGAAAATTAATTATGCCAAGAACGTAAAAATTCATTAAAAAAATATAAATTAGAAACAAGTCACATCATGCTAAAAGTAAATACCTGCCGCTATACTCGTTACTAATTCGTAAGCTTCATCAGTGGAACCCTATTTTAATTAACAACGTTTGATGAATAAGCGAAAATTATCTTTTGTTTGATTCTAAAACCCTTTAAGCGACATTCTTGCTATCTTAATAAGGTTTTGTCATTAAAATTCAAAATCATCTGCCACTTTGCCTTGCGTATGTGTACTATGAGAAAGCCTTTTATTCCGTCGAAGTTTGGGCGGTGCTGCAGTCCCCTCAGCGGTGCCAAGTTGACTGTCGGTATATCGAAGTGCTGAAGTATTTGCACAGTAGAGCTACGATGGCCATCCGAGTACAGAATCAGAGTACGAAACCTACCCAACTGCAAAGTTGAAAGACAGGGTGACATTATATCTCCGAAACTCTTCAACGCTGCATCGGAAGACGTTTTCAAGCTACTGGACTGGAAAGGATACAGCATGAACATCAATGGCGAGTACATCACTCACCTTCGATTTGCCGACGATATAGTCCTTATGGCAGAATTGCTGGAGGACCTAAGCACTATGCTCAATGACCTCAATAGTGTTTCCCAACGGATAGGTCTTAAGATGAACATGGACAAAACAAAGTTCATGTTTAACGTTCATGTCACACCTATGCTGGTAGTATTAGGGAGCAATAAGCTCGAAGTTTTTGACGAGTATGTTTACCTGGGACAAATAGTCCGACTAGGTAAGTCCAACTTCGACCGAGAGGTCAATCGACGGATTCAACTCGGCTGGGCAGCGTTCGGGAAACCACGACACATCTTCTTGTTAGACATACCTCAAAACCTGAAAACGAAATTGTACAACCAGTGCGTGTTGCCAGTGATGACTTACGGATCTGAGACGTGGTCTTTCACTACTGGCCGTATGAGGAAGCTCAAGGTCGCTCAGTGAGCTATGGTGAGGGCTATGCTCGGGGTTTCTCTGCGTGATAAACTTAGAAATGAGTATATCTGCAGTAGAACCAGAGTAACCGACATATCCCAACGGATTAGTAAGCTGAAGTGGCAGTGGGCCGGCCATATAGCTCGAAGAACTGACAACCGATGGGGAAGAAAGGTTCTCAAGTGGCAGCCTCGTACCGGTAGGCGAAGTGTTGGGTGACCCCCACTAGATGGAATGACGACCTGGTAAGACATGCAGGAAGTCGATGAATGCAGGTGGTTTAGGACCGTGCTTTGTCGCATTCCTTGGTGGTGGCCTATGTTCAGCAGCGGACTTATGAAAGGCTGTAATGATGACGATGATGATTACAATCAGAGGCATAGCGTGGACTAATATAAACGTGAGCTAAGTTACATCAGCGAGGCCCCTTTCCTTTCGTTTGAAAGATCTACCCAATAGATCTATCCTACCAAACATGCTTTCACACGACATACCTACTCATATGTATTAATTCCTGAGTCTCGTATTCCGTCAATGTAACAGTCGCGGGCTTTGAAAGTAGTTAGAACGGCTCGTACTTAAGAGGGGCTGCTTGCGAGGCCCCAAACAAACACACTTAAAGTGACTTTATTTTTCGAGCGTAAAAATGATCAAATTAATTAGTCATCTGTGGTAAAGTCTGAGGGCATCGCATTTTAGGGGGCGTCGCGAGGCCCCTTTAAATTCGAGGCCGTGGGCGAAGGCCCACTTCGCCCACGCCTAGCTACGCCACTACTTACAATCATGTATGTAAGACAATTAACAACAGAAAACAAATTAGAAATAGCTTGGGAGTGATCACTTCATTCCGAGGGGTTATTATCATCCATAAATTCCTTAATATTATATTAACCTTTTTTATACAAACTTAGTTTATTTCAAGAACTTTGAGCAGGCTTTGTATATTTTCTAGGATTTTGATGTGTGTATATTAGGTGTAAGTGTGTGAGTGTGAATATATTAAGTTAATGCTCTCATTAAATAATATTAACAATATTGTGAACACAATAAAATATATTCTGAATTAGTGAGTAACTTTTTATGGGTAGCAGTGTTGTGTTTTTTACAAAATTGACTTATAAAAGTATTTCTTAACGTTAAATTGTTGATTTTTACATTGAAATAAATAAATATATTGTTACATGACTATTACAATGACTGTTTTTTTTTAACATGCATTACCTATCTGTATATGAATAAAAATATATCAGATTTCAGTATACAATAAAAAAATGCATGTCTAAAGAAGTTTCGGTTTCGGTTTCGGTTGAAAATCCTGTTTCGGTCGGACACTACAAGCAAGATCTGTAAATTTCGGTGAACTTGAGGTGGGATGTTTAATAACTTATCATCACCATGATCCATAATATATTTAGGTTGAATTATTGGACTGCTAACATAAACATAATTTTAACATATAACATAGAAATTATTATAGACATACTTTTTTAACTTTATTTACAAGTATTTAACATTCTAAGAAATATTTTATATTTTGTAAGAAAACAAGTACAATGTATATCCTATTTTTAATTACTTAACTTAGTTGTTCTCTACAATGTCTGCCTCTCTGGTCTGGATATAAACACGACAAACAATCATAAGGTCCTGGGTTGAAATCGGTCGGGTCAGGTCAAAAGAAATTAAGATTTTCTGTTAAGAAATTCTCAGTAGCACCCCGCAGTCAAGAAAGTTGGCGGTGCATATTCCCGTGCCTGAGAAAGCACGTCGAACGTCGAAATATTTTTTTTAAATCCTCAAACATTTAGTTTTCCTCACGATGTTGACTTTCACCGCCAAGCAGGTGATTGACTGATATCCAAACTTATCCAAAGCCAATGCGAGGCCCAAGCAGATTCCCGATGCATCAGATTGACCACTAACACTAAGTGTCATAGCTTTAGCAACATAGATGAAAGATATATTATTACCTATAAAAATTATTTAATTATTAGTTTTTATAAATAAATAATATTTCATCGCTATAGCAAAATTATTCTTTGTTTTTTGCCTTGAATTTATTGTGCTGCTTCTTTCGTTCACTTTATATCAAACTAAAAATACAAAGTAACATAAAATGGAATAATACTTATCTCTGTGTCTTTCGCTCTCGTAACATATCATAAAAATTTCTTTGTTGACGCGCTTAAAGCGCTGAAAATGTGTAAAGATTTTTCCGCACCGTAAAAGCTTTGAATAGACGTGCGGAACAGGCGACACGGATGAGACAATGTAGTCAAGTTTGATTGGCGTGAGTTTGATGCGATGTTTGAACAATTTTGATTGCGCTACACTCAACTTTTTTGCTACAAGTTTGCTTCCCTACGCTAGCTTAGCAAAGTATGCTATACTTTGAATTATAAAGATATGATAATCGCTATAACATTTTTATTTTATTTCAAAATTGTTAGTTTATTTCTTATAACGATAGTAAGACATTTATTCACTGATATCGTACATAACAACACTAGATTAAAACCTTTGAAATATATCGGAAACTATTAGATTTTCTAGCTTTTATCATAGTCTCCTCTTAAAACATTTACAATAAATAGAGTGATGTGTTATCTTATGCCCGTGTAGTGGCGGGTTAGAATATTCATTACCCCATATCTTCCCGTGGGTGTCGTAAGAGGCGACAAAGGGAAACCGAGGCAGAGGATGGGCAGCAGCATCGTTCTGATAACAGCAAAATAACAATAAAAAAACCGCGGTTGCCAACCCGCTCGCCAAGCGTGGCAACTATGGATATATACCCCCCATGATAAAAGTTACAAAAAGACGACCCCCAGTCCCCGGCGGCCCGGCTATTCCTGGCTACATTGGTGACCATGGTAACGGCAGGACAGGGGGTGCCAAGAATCTCCGGTGGAGGTTCGGTTGCCACCTACGACGGCTCAACCTGGCAACATATAACGCACGCACTCTGAGGACTGACTAGAAGATCCTGGAGCTGGAAGAAGATATAGACAAGTAACGCTGGAGTATTATAGAAATATCTGAAGTCCGAAAAGAGGGGGAGGACACGGTAATCCTCGAATCCGGCATCTTCTTCTATCATCGGGAGGGTGGTCATCTATCCCAAGGAGGTGTTGGATTTATCATCCACAAGTCTCTCGTTAACAACGTTATAAAGAGTAGGAGTGTGTCGATAAGGATTGCGTACCTTATACTCAAAATCACCAAACGGTATTAGCTGAAGGTCATACAGGTTTACGCACCAACGTCGGCACATCCCAATGAGGAGGTGGAGGAAATGTATGAGGACATCTCTAGAGCCATGCATTCCTCCAAATTCCCCTATACGATGTTATTGGGAGACTTCAACGCAAAACTAGGCACAAGAGAGAACGGTGAGCTGAAAGTAGGGAAATTCGGAATAGGGCAACGGAACGCAAGGGGCTACCAGCTGGCCGACTTCGTAGAGAAAGAGGGACTCTTTGTGATGAACTCTTTCTTCAAGAAGCGGCCCTACAGGAAGTGAACCTGATCGAGCTCCAACGGTTCGACAAAAAATGAGATTGACTTCATTATTACGACCAGACAACAACTGTTCAGTGATCGCGAGGGTGAAAACCGACAGCGATCACCGAATGGTGAGAGGGACACTGAACCTAAACGTAAATTTGAAGAGGTCACGTCTAATGAAGTCAACGCTCCGTTCACATCGTGCTTTAATCCAAAGTCCCAAAACATTTTAGCGCGAACTACGAAACGGTTTTCAGTGCCTAGAAGATTGCAATGCAGTAGACGATATGAATGACAAGGTCGTAGAAACTGTCCATGAGGTTGGAGCTAAGTATTGCAAGATCCGCCGCAGAAGAACACAAAAACTCTCCGATCACACTCTTAATCTCATGGCTGTTAGACGGGACGCTGCAGTCTTCAGTAGATTTGACAGCATATAGGCAACTGAACAGACAGATCTCCAAATACATGCGGTAGGACTTACGCAACTTTAATACTGCCCGTATTGAAGAAGTGATCGAGCAGAACCAGGCTCCAAAGTCTTTACTAAAGATTTGTCTGCCAGAAAGAGCCAAATGTCGAAGCTGAAGACCGAGTGTGGCAGCGTCGTTTCCGGGACACCTGAGATTTTGAGGTTTTGATTCTGTGAGATTGGGAGGTTCTATGGGCAGCTGTACACATCATTGTTGGAGCCACACGCAAGTGTGAGTAACAATCTAAGAGCAAGTCTTATCGAACACTATTCCGATGATATCACGGACTTCAGTCTGAGCGAGATTAGAATAGCTCGCCAATACCTTAGAAACGGCAAGGCCCCAGGTGAGGATGGAATTACAGCGGAGCTTCTGAAAGCGGGTGGAAAATCGGTACTTGAAGTCCTTCAAAAGCTATTTAATTCCGTCCTCCATGGTGGGACTACTCTGAAGGCGTGAAGCAGAAGTGCGGTGGTCTTTTGTTTCAACAAAGGCGACAACGCTCTATTGAAGAACTACAGACCGATTTCCTTTCTGAGCCGCGTCTACGTACTGTTTTCAAGAGTCATTACGAATCGTCTCGCATGCAGACTCGACGACTTCCAGCCTCCCGAAAAAACTTGTTTTCGAAGAGGCTTTAGTAACATATACCACATACACATCCTTCGGAAAATTGTACAGAAGACAGAAGCGTACAATCTGCCACGTTGCCTTGCGTATATAGACTTTGAGAAAATCTTCGATTCCGTCGCAATTTGGGCGGTGCTACCGTCCTCCAGTTGACTGTCCGTATATCGAAGTGCTAAAGTGATTGTACAGTAGGGCTGCAAAGGCTATCCGAGTACAGAATCAGAGTACTAAACCTACCCAACTGCAGAGCTTACACCTCGTAAGTCAGGGACAGGGACATGGATATTACACTCGTAATATCCATGTCACACCTATGCCGGTAGTTGTTGGGAGCAAATATTCCAATTAGGTATGTCCAACTTCGACTTAGAGGCCAATTGACGGATTCAACTCGGCTGGGCAGCTTTCGGGAAATAACTATACATCTTCTCGTCAGGTATACCTCAAAAATTCAAAATGAGACTGTACAATCAGTGCGTGTTGCCAGTTTGACTTATGAAATCGAGACTGAGACGTGGTCCTTCACTGTTGGCCGTATGAATAAGCTCAAATTCACTCAGCGAGCTATGGAGAGGGCTATGCTCAGGGTTTCCGTGCGTAATAAACTTTGAAATGAGGATATCCGCAGTACAACCATAGTCATCCATCATAGCCCAACGGCTTAGTAAGCTGAAGTGACAATGAAGAACCGACAGCCGATGGGGAAACCTCGTACCGGTAGG